>CAJJDO010000155.1:96354-153022 GCA_905183005.1 Paramecium pentaurelia
TATATATAAATTATAAATTTATTAATATATATTATTATTATAATTCTTAATTTAAAATTCATTTAATTTCATCTAATTAATTTTTGCTCTTAAAGTATTCGATATCCTTTTCTGATAATTAGATCAATCTGCCATAATTATCTACTAAATGATTACCATCCTAATTCATTACATATCCATTTTCATCTACTTAATAAATTATCTCATCTTCCTCATTTTCATTTTCATGTATGATCGACATTTTATCTAAAATTAATGTAATTTTACATCTATCCATATCTTCCTTTGTCAAAATAATCTGCTAATCTTCTTAATTTAAAAATCGAACTGGTGATTCTTTATCCTTTATTTGATTACTACTATTATCTGATTCTATTGTATCATTATACTAATTATCTGGCAGTTTTCTATTTAATAGATAGTCATTGACTTATTTATTAAACTATTCGTATTTTTTGATATATGTATCATAAGTGTCTAATGTAATTTATTGTTAAGGCTATGATTATTACTAAGTGTTTTGTAATTTGAATTAATTATCAAAATATGATTTCAATTCGATAATAATTTCTTATTTTATTCCAGAAAAAAGGACAATTTCACTAGTTTATTGTCCCTATGTTTTCTTTAATTCTTCAATTTCATGTTTTAATTATTTTGTTATTTCCTAATCTTATACTAATTATTAATTTAATGCTTCTATTTAAGCTACAAATGTTTTATTTATTTTTTTTTATTCAACTAATTCCTGTTTAGATTGTTCCAGTTCGGTTTTAACTAATTCAAAATCTTTCCTAGAAAATTCAAACATTTTGAGCATTTCTTCTCTTAATTGTTTTATCTGAGCTTCATTTGTAGTTGAAGATGGAAAAGCTCCAATAGGGATTTATTATAGAGATCTTTGTGAATGTTATGGAGTATCATGTTGACTCAATAGTCTGCCAGATTGGAATGCTTTTGGATTTAAATTCTCTTTATCTCTTTCTCTAGACTAATGATTTAATTGTTGAACAGGTCTCAATTCTTCAGTTTTAAGAACTATGGGTTATTAAGTATATTAAGGCTGTTAAGGAACTATATATTATGGTTGGAGGAACTGCATGCGATTAGATTACTATTCTATAAGCAAATAAATGGGGGATAATACAGATTCTGGGACATGGACTGGAAGGAGCTGGAGATAAACGTCGCTGTTAGTGCATTTTAAAAATAAAAATTATAATTAAAATGAAGCCTTAATAAACTTATTTATCATTAGGAAACTGGCTTAAAATTTGTAATGAGTAAAAGAGAGAATAAATTAGAGAATTAGAAAAGAAATTCATATTGAGTATAATAATTTTAACCAAAAATGCAGAGAAATATTACTTTAGTTGCTGGATCAGATGAGATACCATATAAATAAAGATGAGAAAGTTTTTCTCAGATGTTGAATATGGATACCAATTATAAAGGCTAAATTACCTATAATTTTAATTTATTTATTTCCCTTTTATAAGTAAAAAACCAAATAATATATAATAGTAAGATTATTTTAAGTTAAAATTTAGAAATACTAATAGATTAATCGAATATTTTTTTGCTAAGATTGCAATCAATATATTCTTGAAAGTATTTAAAATTTGCTCATTAGATTAATAAATAGTGAAAGATTGAATTTAGAAATGAATTATGTTTATATTTTTTGAATTCTATTTTTGATATGATCAAGAGTATAATGAAATTGTAAATTTTTAATAATCATATGTCTACTTTAATTCTAGATGATTAAGTAGTTTTAAATAAAGAATTAGAGTTATTAACCATGGGAAAAGATTCCTTCTTAATATTAGACAATTTGAGTCTTCGATTGATATAATTGTTTATCACCTTATGTTCTAAGAAACTACAATAAATAGTTTTTTTAGTTTTTCCAGGGGTGATTGGATCGTACTTGATTGGTTCATTATCATAGATTTCAGTTCTTATTAATCTATTGTGTTTTCTTGGAATAACTCTGACTTTTTCTTCTTCACTTTAATAAAGTTTAGTAAAACAATAACTACATAATGAAATAGTTTAATTTATGAAGACTGTATTATTTCTAAATTCTTAATATTCATCTAAACTCATTCTCGGATACATTAATTTGATCACTCTTGGTATTAATTAAGTAGGATCTATTTTTATTAATTAAGCATGCAATCTATGAGATTTTGGAGATTAAACTTAAGATCGATGATCAGATCCAGATTCCCAATAATGAATCAATTCTTTTAATTTAACTTTTGAAAATTCTATTTAATTTTTTTCTTCATCACATACTATGCATTTAGAATTATCAGATAATGTTATTGCCTTTGGATAATTCAAAAGTTCCTTTGTTACTTTTTTAGTAATTGAAAAGTCAGCTTTGAATCAATAATATTTATTACGTAATGAAAATTTGGTGGGAACATTAGATGTTGATAAATTGGAACATATTATTAGATAGATTTATCCTTTTTTTGATAATTTAAATATCAATTCCATCAAGGTTATTTCTTTTTAATTTTAAGTAACATTTATAACATGAGACATGATTAATCCACATAATAATTCTAATCTTTGACAAAATTATGTTCCCTTTAAACTGAAAATCTTAGAAATTAAAATTATACGTTGATTATTCAACAGGACCATTTTAAGTTTCAAAAGTCACTGCTCTTTAATATATATCTGCTTTCTACATCATTATTGGATATTTATTTGTAAATACTTCAAAATAACATAAATTGTTTCCCCATGTACATTTTATAACTTCATTCTTCTCAGCTATATTAATAATTATATTAATCTACATTTTGGATATATGAATTTTTATAAATAGCCCTCAGTTTCATAATTCATTTGAGATATTAATTAACATAGAAGATATTGAGATAGAAATTCGAATTCAGTTTAATTATCTTTCTTTGTAATCCAAACAGCACATATCTCATGATTATCATTCTTATCCTTAACAAAATCCTTTAAAATAGATTCCAGATTCAGTTTTGTTTTACTCTTTCTCATTATTTATGAATCCACACTATAATACCAAAAATGAGGTTATCCTTAAAGAATTTGTATAGTGTCTGGAATATCTAACCGAATGTTGTTTTTGAAAATTGGATCTTAGAGCCATAACAAATGAATAAGATTAAAGTTGAAACCACATCCTTCTAGCTAAAACTTGTTAAAACTCATTATATTTAGTATTACAAAAATTAATTATCAAATACTTTTTTTTCTTCAATCAAAGTCTCTTCATATTTATAATCAAGTATCTATTCCTCATTTGAAAACATTTCATCTTATTCTTACTCACATAAATTAGTTCCAATAATAATATTTGAGTTTTAAATTGTTCTATCATATTATCTATTTTATATAAAATATTAAAATACTCAGCATTGGGAAAACTTGAGAGTTGAATTGAATAATTATTTAATTAAGTAACAAAATTGATCTATTAGACTGAGGTAAATGTCTTAATTATTGAATTAGATTTGTATATTTAATATGGTTCTTCTGAAAAGTTCTATTCTTCAGATATGCTATTCATTAATAATAATTATTTTTATTAATGTGTATCAAATTCAAAACTAAATGAAGAAATTCAATCAAATATTATTCTCAATCATCATCACTTGAACTTAGATATTCATCATTCTTTCTTTTTTCATGTTCTGTCATTGTTGGTGGAATCTAAATTAATGGAGATTTTTCTAAAGGAGATTTAGTAAATTAATTCTTAAATTATAATTATTATCTTCTTTGTTCATCTGATTATTTTACTAAAAGCTTATTATAAACTCTTACATCCTTCTTTAAACTATCTTAAATCATTCTAAATATCAATATTTGTATTGAATATTCTTTGTTGTTGTTATTAAGGTTGCACTATTTGTTTACTATTAGGAACACGATTAGGTTGTATTTAGACTTCATTAACTTTTGGTAAACACTTTTCTATAAATCTAATAATTTCATTTATTTTTAGAATACCTCTCTAAATCTTAATTAAATATTTTAGATTCTTAGATTCCTAAATAATATTCATTGAAATCTAATTTAAAATGAAGGAATTTCAACCTATCTTCTTTTTTAAGTTTTTCTAATAAATCAAACATTTAATCTCTATATTATTTCCTCAATTCTAATAAAGACTTTATAATATCTTAATTTTTATTTTGATTCTATCTACTTATATTTTATTGTTTATTTAATAAATTCTTCAATTATAATTGCTAATTATCAGTTTATGATATTTAATCTTTGGCATAACTTAAGAGTAATTCTTGACAACTCTTAAATCTGAATATATAATCAAATAATTTAAATAACAACTTTTATGTTGATTCTCCTTTAGTATTTAAGAATGATCTATCTAAGATATCAGATATGAATAATTCATGTATTTTTATTAAACCATCTAAATCTTATATTTTATCACATTCATCAATAAACTTTTTCCAAGAACTTTCTATTGCTTCTAACATTAGATAACTATAGAAATTTTTAATAAAATGCTGCATTTCATTCATCATTTAATAACTTAATTGAATTGCTTTTTTTATAGTTTAGAATTAATTAGGAATTACCATAAATTTTTAATGCATTTTCCAACATTAAGTTAATGTAAATTCAACTCTTTTAATTCTCCATAAAAAATTGAATATTCTATAATATGATAACATAATTTTCTAATTAAAAATTGTATTCAAAGGTTCATCAATTGTATAATCCAAACAGAATATCTCCCATCCAGTATCATTTTAAGAAGGTTCAAGAAGTTTAACATTTAATCTAACCTCTTATGATATATGTTTAAATGCTGATTCTAAAATACTTAATAAAGTATGTCTATAACATTATTATGCTGGTTTATTTAATTCTGTTTATAGTAATTCCATCAAAGTATGTATGAACTCTCCTTAACCTAATAATAAAAATCTTTTAATTGCATTAAGAGTAATTTTAAAGTTTGGTTTAATCAATTAAATTAATTATTTGTTATATTCCTTATTGACTTAATCAACAAAAAGTGAAAATTATTCTGTTCCAAGTAGATCAATAGTAATTAAATCATAATTTTAATTGAATTATGTAAATTTGCATTATTTTCTAAGCCAATTGATAACTCTACCTGTATCAAATATTTTATAAGAATCATTCAAAGATATCATATAAGGTATTTTATCTTGATTAACTTTAAATTCATTCTTCCACAATTCTCCACTATCTCTTATTTATATTTTATTAGAATCATTTCTTTCTATAAAGAATTCTTATGCTTAATCATTTAAAGATCCATCAAAAATCCATTAATTTATAAATCTAACAATTGGAATAGTTGTTTAATGTAATATTCTAGAAAATAATTAAGATGTTTATGGACAACCATGTTTTGAATATCTACAGAGAATAGAAATCACTAATGAAGATGTAGTTCCTAATTAAACATTAGTCAAATTTTAGGATAAAACTAAATTAATTTAAACTAAATGATGCATTGGCTATTTCAACCACATATACATTTTTCTTAATGTTAAGGTAGATTCTGCTAGAAGATTTTCAAAATATGCAATCAATCTGTAATATTCATTTAATTCTTCTTTAATGGAATTCTACAATGCTTACAATACTAAACTATTATAATTTGATTAAGTGAATGTTTAAATTTTTTTAAATAACCATCCACATTCACACATAACATTAAGTAATTTCCTGCTAGCAGAACTAATGGCTATATCTTTTTTCACTTAAAATTAATCATTTATTGGATCATAAGATATGAATTAACTCTCAATACCTTATATGCTAAATATTAGGTCTTTAATCAAATCTTTTTCTGAAATAGATAGAGTTCCATTTCCTTTATCAGTTATTTATTGAATAATATTCATTAAATCATTATTTATAGGACTCTCTTCTATAATTTTCTTAGGTATAGTTTAGGAATAATTTATTTAAGAGATCTCTTATGATTTAAATAAGGTGTCTAAAGTTTAATTAGTATAACTATTATTTTATCCTAATTAACTTGTACGAAAGAGAAAATGAATTAGTTCATTTTTTTTTTTTAATCTCGTTTTGTTTAATCGATTAATACAATCTTGCAATCTATATGCTTATGATTTCTTTTGTTTAGATATGATATTACATTAGTCATTTTAGTCATCTCTGCTTGAAGTTCTGATTCATCCATCAATTATATACCTGTTCGTACATTCAAAATTCTTAAAAAATAGGTTTTATAGTTATTTAATGTACTATCTTCAATTGAATCTGGAAATGCTTGTTTTACAAATTGATGTAATAGTATTTATGTCTCCATTAAATATTTGAATTGAAATTTTTGGTTGAGTTTATAAAATATTTTATAATAATCATTTTTTCATTAATATATAATATAGATTTTAGATATCAATTATTCAATTATTCCCACTTCACACATTTATTGTTTAACCATTCTCCTATAGTCATGATTCCATTCTCTATTAATTTCGATTCCCCTTACAATTATCCATCTACCCAATTACTTTAAAATCTACATCCATCTGGCCATTTGAATAAACCTTCACCATTTTTCATATCATTTTTGTATTACTTTTAATTTATGATATTTTTACACATTCAAATATATTTCCATTCTCAAATACAATCTATGCACTGCCTTCTTTTCGATTATTAATCCACTTACCAAACTTAATTATAATATTATTGTACCAATTAACTTCATTCCATTTGGATATATGTATACTCCTTCTCCTGAAAAACTATCCTTCTAAAAATGTCCTTCATATGATGATCCATTAGGAAATGTTATTTTTCCTTTACCATGTTTCTTTCCTTCTACAAATGTTCCTTCATACTCAGTTTTATCTGCAAATATCTCCTTACCAATTCCATGTTAAAATCCATTATGCCACTTTCCTTAAAATAATTGATTATTACCCAACCAATATATTAATCTCCATTCTTTCTAGTGTATATGCCCCAACCCTCTGCAAATCCATTCTCCATTTCTCCCTCATATGTATCACCTTCTGTAAATTCTACATTCTCATATTATTATAAGTTTTCAGTTGTACAATTTCCCATTTTATTATATATTTAAATGAATATTTTCTAAGTTAATTATAATTAAATGAATTTCATCTCTTAATATTCTTATCATTTCTCTCTAAATAATATTATTTAATAATGATACAATTTAGTAAACTATAATTAATATTATATTCCATATATGAAATATAAAAATTCTTTTTAAGTTTCATTACTTAAATATAAAATAATATATTTTATAGAATCCAATAAATTATCCTTTTTTCTTATTTGATATAATTTTATGTATCATTAAGTATATTTCATCTATTCTTATTGACTTATATATATTTCTTTGATGTAAAACTTTAGGTTTTCATCTTATCAAATAAATTAAAAATGAAGAATAAAAACAATATTTTATTAAATTAGATAATTCTCTGTAGATGATATTAATTCATGAAAATAACTACTTAATCGATTGATATCCTTTAAAATCATAATAATAATTAGATATCCAATTTCTGAAAAGATATAGTATTGCAAAATTATAAACTTTACATAATTAGAATTCATAATGTATATATAAATATTTAAATTAAGATGAGATGGATTAGTAAAGTTATATATGTAAATGCATTAATGATGTAAGGTATATATAAAATTCAAAACTATTTTCCTTTTTCATTTTCATCATCTGAGAATCCTAGATCATTCATTAGTTCAGTCACACTTTTCTCTATGTCATCTATTCGCTTTCCTAATAAAATTAATTAGATTCATATTGATTACCCATATCATCAATTCTAGAAACGATGGTGCCTTACATTTCATCAAATCTATCTTACATTTGTTTAAGGAGTGTTTACACAAAGTTGTTTAATTCTTTTGTAGAGGGATCCTCTGATATTTATTAGCCTCTCTCGTTCATTTGAATTTATTAAAATATATATTATTAACTATAATTTAATATGAGAACATAAATAGAGTATTTTTCATGTTTGTTAGAATGTATTATAATAAAAAATGATTCTTTTTAATGAGAGTATGATAGTAATTTGTAAATAAATTGTTTTAATAATGTTGAGCGATAAATAGATTTAACCTATATGTACATACTCTATTTTTATTATAATATCTTGACATAAAACAAAAGAATTCTCTTAGTAAAAGTATATATGGTTTAATGTTATATCTAATTTAAATGATTGCGAGCATTTCAATCAGAAAAGACAGGAAGATTATGGTGTGCTTAAGAAAATAATTGATAAAATAATCTATCATATAATGAAAACAAAGTTTTGGAACTCTTATAAAGAAGATGTTAAGATTGGAGAGCTTTTGATCAAGTCAGAATTTTAGAGAAAGGGAAAGCTTCGATATTTAGGAGGAAGCGAGACAATGCTGATAATATATGAGGTTTCAATTAGAGTTTAAACTTAAGGACCCCCAATTCAAAAAGCCTAAAAAGTATACAATGATTGACTTTGATTTGAAATTTGAGATGGTGCGAACAGCTCCAAAGATGAAACCAGGATGTCAAGTAATAAAGCTTTCTGGAAGTGCTCGAGCTGATTAAGTGAAGAGCGAAAATATAGAGAAACTTGGAGAGACTACTGGGTTATGGATATTTCGAGATGAAGACCATAGGTATGAGTTGGTTGCTCATTCCATGATCCTAACATAATGGAGATGGTTCTTGGGGAAGCGAATCAATTAGTATGGGTTCCATCACTTGTTTAAGGTTTTTAAGAGAATTGGAAAGGGAAATTTTGCATCTGTTTATTTAGCAGAGAGAGTTGAGGATGGATAATAAATGGCTATAAAAGCATTTTCTAAAAGTGTGGCATATGCAGAAGAGAATGGAAAGGAAGGATTAATGAATGAAATAAAGTTGATGCGATAATTAGATCATTCAAATATCATTAAATTACATGAAGTTCATGAAACATCGAATTCATTATATATTTGTTTGGAATTGTTGGAAGGTGGTCAATTATATGAGTAATTGAAAAAGAAAGTCATATTTTCAAATAAAGAGATCTTAACTATTATTAAAGGATTACTAGAAGGTACTATTTGATATATATTAGGTCTTAAACATATTCACTCTAAGGATATCATGCATAGAGATATCAAATTAGAGAATATCTTATTCAAAAAGCCTAATCAAATAGAGTCTGTATGTCTGGCAGATTTTGGATTAGCTACCTATGTTCATGAAGAAGTTTATTTGTATTGTAGATGTGGCACTCCAGGGTATATAGTTAAATATATTTATATAATAGATTTGTGGCTCCTGAAGTTATCAATATCAAAGATTTAACAACAAAATATGATAAAGTTTGTGATATCTATTCTTTGGGATTGGTTTTCCATTTACTATTGACTGGGAAACCAGCTTTCACTGGTCGTAGTTATACTACCATAGTGAATCAAAATAAGGAAGCTAAGATATAATGGAAATCATCAGCATTCGATATTATTCCAATAGCAGCTTTGAATCTATTAAAAAGAATGTTAGAAGCTGATCCAAAATAAAGAATTACAGCAGAAGAGGCATTACAACATAATTATTTCAATCCTTATCATATACCTAATATTGCTTAATTTGAAGATGAAAACATTGATATTGATGATAGTTGTCAATTAGATTAAAGATTATAAAAGATTAATGATTTGAATAACAAATTTGATATGATGCGTATTAATCAACTTACTAATTCTCCAATTAAATCTCCTAATATTAGAGCTACATAAACTTAGGCAATGAAAGAGTAAATGAAGGAAAGTGTTTAATTACAAGAATAAATGATTATGCATACTCCAGTTATTACTGGAAGAGTATAAAGTATTGATGGTATATATTTAATTAAATTAAATTTAGATTCTCCTGGTGAAGGGTCAAAATAATAATAATAAATGAAAGAAGGATTATCTAAACATAAGAGATAAGAATCTTTGAATTTCCTTTAAAAATATAAATAATAATAACAGCAACCAATTAATGATGAAGATTCATTACATTAATAGGAAGATTGTAGAGAACCTGCGATTTAATAAGTCAAATAGAGTTTAAGCAAAAATTTGTGATTTACGTTAAAACGGCTTATGATATATCTATTCTAATATTTAGATAGTACAATATATTCTTTTCCTCTATTTATATATAAATTATATTTAATATTTAAATGGACAATTAATTTGAACTTGAATAAGTCAATAGTAAATCTGAAATTATTCTTGAGAAATGTCTTTCAATGATGCGTCCAGAAGGACTTGAATAATTTCATTTTAGAATAGAAGAATAATTTTACAAAGTCAAAGTATAAAATATATTAATTTAAATTGTAGTAAAATAAAGTACTTTTGATTCATGAGAAAGAGGGTGATGATTTATAAACAATGATTGCATATTGGATTTAAGAACATTAATAAAGAAATGTAAGCATTATTAAAGATTAAAGAGAGATCTAATTATTCCATATTTTGTTGAGCATGAGAACTAAAATCATTATTATGCTATATATTACATTTTAACTAAATTAAGAGTATTTATATTGAATATATAGGCTGTTTTTAATATTACATAAAAAGTTGAATTAGAGAGTGAGAAATTGAAACAGTATTTTGAATATTGGTTGAATTTGTGTTCAAGAGAACTAGGCAATTAATTATATAATGATTGTAAAGTAGCATACAAACGAGTATATTATATAGTATTATTGAGGGTCATTATTGTAATTCAAGGCATCGATAAATTTTATAGTGGTGGAGAAGTTCGTGTATCATCTTGGTTACCTAAAATACTACCTGATAATATTAAACTTATTGCATCAGCCAGATTTGGTAGTAAAGCCTATGAATATTATTAATCTATTGGAAATCCTATCATTCCTATGTAAAATATTCAATATATTATTTTAGTGAAAATGAAAGTACTGAAATTTTGAATCTAATAAGAATGAACTATCATTTACATAATGCACTTATGGTTGTTCCTGAATAATTACGTTGTCAGTTGCATTTTCTTAAAATCTTTTACATCATCCTAAATAATCCTTTGGATGAATATGCATAATTAATTTCAGATGTATTATAATAGGCAGAAAGTATAATTTAAATTTCTCATTAAATTAATAGAATTTTAAACTGAAGTAGAATTCTTTACTATCCTGGTTAATTAATTTTGTCATTACAATACTATTGCTTCATCCATCTTTTGTGTTCTTTCTTATGTTAATAAAGGTATCTCAATTGATGAAGTGATGGCCAGTTGTACATGCACTCAAGAACAATTTATCAAAGTTTATGATTTTTTCAAGGTATATTAATCATTATTACTTAGATCTGTTTCCTAGAAAAGAATCTAGTCTATTCTATCTATATACTTACTATGAGATAGGCAATCTAATAAATCTAATTTACCAAAAACCTTTATGAGTAATATTTATAAATTATTGAACATTCAACAAATTCTACAAGAAAATTAGAAGAACTCATTTAATAATATACTAAAAATAAAAAGTACTTTAAACTTAAAGAAATAATTATTAATATTGAACATTTTCTTATTCTTTGGAATCCTTATAATAAATTTGAATTATGTTAATTATGGGATATGCTTGAATAAAATGGATATGATTTAGTTATGGAATATAATAAAGCAGTAGAGAATTTCTAAGCTATCTATAAACCTACAACAGAAGGATTATTCTTCATCATGTTATAGATTTGTATATTTCTAAGAGAATTCTCCAATTTTGAGAAGTACTATTCAATTTATTATTTTATAGAGAAGGCACTCCTGCTTATAAACATCCATTATTGAGAGGTTAATCAATAGAATTTGAAGAAGTAGGATTATATGGTGAGTTAAGTTAATTAAAAATGTTAGCTAAGAAGAAACCAAAGTAATAATTGAATGAAGATTATTTTCCAACTATAATGAGTACTGTCTAATTAGAGAATCTTAATTTAGATATTAAAAATAATAGAGATAGTTTTATTAATTATTATCAATCATAATTTGATTCAAACATTTTATAAGAATATTTACAAACTAAATAAGACTTTTTAAGAGAGAAATTATTATCTACTTCTAAAGTTCCAAATCCTTATTATTATAAAAGATGGTTATGGGTGTAATTTCCATGGTTAGCATTAACTTAAAAAAATAATTTCTCTAAACTTATGTAATTTTATGGAAAAGATTCTACTTAATATATGTCCATTTAGGAAGAAATATCAATCAATCAAAAGGCAATTAGATTGGTTATTAATGCTAAGAGTTCTAAGGATAAATCCATTAATAAATTACCAGAAATAAAACAACGTTATTATAGTCCTATGGTTAATAAGGATGAACCTATTAGAAGATTAAATTAGTCTTTAGAAAAAAGTATAGATAGAGCACCATCAACAGGTAGAAGAGAATTACCTGAGAATAAAAAGAAGGTGTTATATATTAAGAAATATAATTAATTATAGTATTAAAAGTAAGAATATTAATTAAGATTTTTAGTTAATAATTAAAGAATAAATTAAAGGAATTATAAACAGTTAAATAGAATTTATATCCTTAAGAGGCTACTATTGAAGCTTATAGATTGAATGACTTAACAAAGACTTAGGGAGATGAATTAAAGAAATAAATGGACAATTTGTAAGGAGTTTAAAATGAAATGAAAAGAATGTAAACAGTGTTAAAATTATGTTAATTTAATTAAGATTAAAATGAAGAGAGAGTATAGTAATTATTTAGACATTGTAAAAATTTGGATAGGATGATTAATGAATATAAATAAATAATAAAGGAATTGAATGAGAAATTAAGTGTATATAAATAAAAGAGTAAAATAGAACCTATTAAATAATAAAAATAACATATTTAAAAATAGTATATGACAATGAAAGATTTAGGTTAGGTTAATTAAAAAAACATAAATACTAATGGTAATATAAATTAGAATCATAATAGTGAATATAAGATAAAGGTTACATTTGATATGTAAGATCATAATAATAATAAGAATTTAAAACATTAAAATTCAATTAATAATAATTTATAATAATAAGATAAATTACGTGAGACTTAGACTAGATTGATGTTGGAATAAATGCCATCAAATAGAATGATTACTCCTGGATATAGATTATCATTGAAATTAAAAGGAGATGGTAGTGATCAAATAGATTCACACATTCTAGAATAGATTAGACATCTTAATTTTTTAGGAATTGCCAACACATATAATAATCCAACATTTGATGAATTTTTAAATCATTTAACAAAATAAAATGAATTAAATTTAGAAGTATAAGAATGTACAATTAAATTAAATGAAGTAAGAATTAAGAAATAAGAAAAATAAACATTTTTAAAAGTATGAAATAAATTCTTATATTAATAGATATTATAAAAAAATGAGAAACCATAAGATGTAAAAGCTGAATAATTCATATCATCTGATGATGTAGATAAATTAAGAAGAGCAAATGATGCCAAAACAATTACTTTAAAGAAATTAAAATAAAATAAGGCAGTGTATGACTTTTTCCGTAATAATATATATAAAGATGTTAATGCTTTCATTCCAATCAAAGATAACTTAACAATAACCTAAATATTTAGTGTGATTTTAACTAATTAATTTTCATTATAATCATGATTCGAAAAGTAACATAAATGGTGCCAAACATTCTAATGTATATTTGTAGAGTAATAACTCTTTTGCTCTTCTTTCCAAAAATCTACCTAATATTATACGTTAAGATGGTTAATGTAATTTATGCATTCTATAAAAGAGATCTCTTTCAGATGCATCATAATTATGACTTCTAATAAGCATTAATTTTAATTCTATTTCTCTTACTTTCCATAGATCTTAATCCTTAAAATATTAAGCATCATTTTTAGCTAAATATTCATCTAATCCTTATAGTAATTGAAATTCTTCACATATTACAGCAAATCTTTGAAATGACATGTATTATATAGAAGATTATTCTATATCACATTCAGTATTAAACATATTTATATAGTATTGTTCATCTTTCTTATTTTCAAGTTCAAGCATGAGTAATCTGAATTAATTCTAAGTTAATCTTTCACCTTCTTCTGCAAATATTTATAATATGATTGAATATTTAAGTAATAATTCTTAAATTTTTATATCTTACATAGGTCCTAAATGATGGGAGATCTCTTAATCATAATCAATATATTGAGGTAGTTTCTATAAACTCTTAATTTGATCAGCCAATTAAGATTGTAGAACTGAGATTCCAGTATCTTAGAAGTTGATATTTTATATGTTGCTCAAGATTTATAAGTAAATCAGGAAACTTAACTAATTAGTGTATAGATAAGATTAAGTACATCTCCGACCAACATTGCATGAAATAGTCTGGCTGAATCATTCTTTCTTTTATAATAGATTACTGATTTAATCACTCTTGCTACTTTACCTAACCAAACATTCTATGGTTATGATTAATTCTCACTAGAAAAATATTCATATAATTAGACATGCATAGGATAATTGAATTTATTAAACTTTAAACACCAAGATACAAAATTAGATAAAGTTTTTATTAATGTACTTTATGTAACAATATTTTCTATTTTATCTCTTCTAAATTATTGAATCTCTTATAATAATGTTTAAGTTGCAATTTATGTATTTTTACTTGGACATCTACTAACAAACAATTTCTTTTCTATTGAAAGTAGATTCTTCACAGGATTCAAACATTCAGATAAATCTACTTCTTCAGAAGAAGAACTAGATGAATCTTCAAATTTATTATCAGGAAAGACTTAGATAATATAAATTAGATACAATTTAATGTTATTTGTGGTTTTTGTGGTGAAAGCATCTCAGAAGGTTCTGGTGAATCACAACTCAATTCAATTAAAGAATTACGTTAAGGTATACTACTATCTTAAGGTTCTAAAGGAGTCATTGGGGGGAAGAATCCAAATGAATGTTTAGGATTTGCAGATATCAATAAATTTGGACTAGTACTTTAATGTTAAGGAGGTAAAAGTGATGTTGAACTATTTATAAATACTTATTATGTTGGTGGATTTAAATTATTTAAATTATTAGTACTAGTAATCATAGCATTAGGAATAGGAGAAAATGCTTTTGGAAATTCTAAATGAATTTTATGTTTGTTTGCCTTACGACGTATTTAATCTTAATGATATTAAGGAATGAATCTGGAAATTTATTTAAATTGCTTTTCAATAAAATTATAATTCTTAACTTACTATTAGTATTTATTACTCAAGATATCTAATTTCTTTTAAACTTGATTCTTTTATCGAATAGCTTATTTACAATCAATTTAAGTTTCAAATATTTAGATTTTACGAGTAATCAATTCATCCTTCAATTTATGAATGATGTCTTGAAAATGATTAGTTAAAAATACAAATACTGAATAAGAACTCTATACATATTTATCTACTTCAATAAAATCATCTGAAAAGAATTCTTCTTTCATTTTCATTATATTAAATAATTGAGATGATCTAAATTTGAGTTGGTCTAGAATACTTTCAAATACATCAGGAAATGTCTTCTTTTCAATTTCAACTCTCTCTATATATAATTGATAGTAATCATCAATAAATGCTTTAATTGGATATCTTGACATTTCTAAATATGTTTATTCATCATTATTTCTTGGTATACACTCTCTTTTTATAATTGCATAATTTGCTTCACAAGCTTAATTAGTTGTTTAAGGTGGTAAAGTTTAAGTTCCTTATTCATAATATTTTTTCTTTTAATAAATAGTCTAGACTGAACAATCTTAAGTTTAGATTAAACTATATATATTTATATATATATATATACTCTGTTGTATCTGCTTATGAATCTATAAATTGTATATGATTACCAACACATTTATCTTTAAAGAGTATCTCTTCATATTCTTCCATTAAATTTTCATCTTTTTAAGCTTTATCATCATTTCCTCTTTCTAATTCTAACATTTTATTATGATATGCTTCTTCAAATTTACGAGTCTATTCTTCAAATACTAATTTAAAATCATCAAATATTTCTTTCTTTGCTTTATATAATTCTTCTTCATAATCAGCTGTTATATTTTCTGTAGAATGTCTTACTTATTAAAATAATTTAAATGTTTCGTTTTCTTTATTCAAATCCTATAATTGTAATTTTAACAATTCAATATCGTTATTAAGACTTGTAATTTATGTTAGAAATGTATTAGTTTTCTTACGTAAATATTTATTCTCTTTATTCAATTTCTCTACATATTCTGTATTACGTTTTAATTATTTTTCTGCTTCTTACAATCTTTATACCTTCTCTGTCATTGAATTTTAATATCTCTCATGAATCTTAATTGTATTAGCCAAACTCTCTTTTTCCAATTTACGATTTGTTCTAGATTATTTATCTATAATCTCTTTCACAGTACTTGTAAATTGTGTCCATATCTTATCAATCAATTAAGAATAGTCATTGCATTTTACAGACAATTATTAACAAAGCTATCCTATTGAACCAGAATAAATCAACTCCATTTTATCATAGAACTCAGTTATACTAAAAAAATGCTGTTTTTGAATCTACTATACCATTGACTTAATAATTATCGAAATTACATACATCAGTCCATTATTATAATAATTACAAATCCTTTCTTTCACTCTATTCATTTGTAATCTTTTATAAGGTTCTAAAAGTCTTATTGCTTGTCCCAATATTTGCTCTGCTCATTAACTGATTCATTGCAAAAATCTATTATTTCTTAATATTTATACAGTTCCATCTTCTCCTTATATTGTCTTATTGATCTACTAAACAGATGGTAACTTCACAGGAGATGAATACTCATCAGTCAATGTTTATACCCTAATTTATTTCTCTCTTCTCATATTGTTATATATAATTTATATAATGACTAATTAAATATAAACTTCAATTCAACAATCAATATTTATATTGTATCTTATCAATATAATTCTAATCTTTTCAATTTCATATCATATCATTTATTTCATATTTGAAGATTTTATTATAAAATAGATATTAATGTATAATTTTGTATCTGTATTTGCAAATTCATTATTAGAAGTCATAGAATAGGTATCTAAACTGTACTCTTAGAACTAATTAAATAAGTATTTATATATATTAAATATATTATTAATTTTAGATCAAAAAGATATCATTAGAACAATCATTGGATTGATTTAATCAATAATCTTATTGATTTTTAAGTATAATTAATAGAAGTATTTGTTGTAGATACTCCTGGAATTAAGATTTAATAATAAATACCAGTTTTTTATTTCATTTTAAAATCAATATCATTATTAACTTAAGTTAATAGTTATTTGATATTGTTCTATTCTAATATAATAATATAACTCATAAATTTATTATGAATATCTCTCTTCAAAAATATTAACAAATATAGATTATTATGATAATATAGAGATAATAAATTACCACATCATTATATATAAAATACTATTGAAATTATATAAACTTTATATAGATTGTATTTATTCATCTGCTAATATTTCTAAGTGCTCTATCTATTCTTTATGACAATGAGAAAAGTTCATTAACATATCCTCTTGATAATTATTTTATTTCCTCTGGTTATGAACAATCCAATTATCTTGAGATTTCCAATAATTCAGATAATGGTACTGCTAGATCTAATCTTTTTGAAAATGAATGAGTTATTGTTTTACTATTATCTTTTGTATTAGATTAAGTAGAAGGTGATAAAAATTACCAACTTCCTAAATTTCCAAGTGATTAGTTCTTTCTTCTAAATGATGTTAACATATCATCATTCTAAGTATGAAATCTACTTGGATTGTTACTTATAATTATAATACAATATATAATACCCATCTTAAATTCCAAATATTTTACTAGGTGATGCCAAATTTGGATTATGATCTTCCTTACTTTTATTCAAGATTGTATGATGAAATTTATTATCTGATTTATTATCTATTTATTCTACCCACTCTGTTGGATATCTATAATATTAAATACATAAACTTACCTTCTTAATTCTTTTTTATCACTACTATCTTTAAATGCAGAACTAGTTCGACTAGCTGTTGTAAATGCTTAAGATTAATTCAAAAAAGTGCTTCGTTTAATAATCTAAGATTTTTAGACACTTGATTACATTAAAATAAAATTTATTTCTTAATAAAACCTACTATTAATTATTTCTGCCTCAAATAATATAATATAATATAAGTATATTAAATATATATAATATATAAATTTTTCATATAAAACTTAATATAAAGTATTGAATAATATGAAATTTATAATTTATAAGAGATTTGTTAAAATTATCATATATTATAAAAATATTAATAGTAAATTATTATTCCAGAATGATAAAGTAAGATGTAATTTAGGCAATTATTTAAGAAGGAATCAATTTGATGAAATAATTAGTAGGAGCATGCTTTGATGCTTCTTGCTATTGTTTTTCATAACCTGAAGCTGGAAGGGTTTGGATCTCATATCTAGATATCTAGATGGGAGTCATTTTTTACATAATGGTTAAGTAGTGAGTTTGTTCTATCATCCTACAAGAAAACACACAGCTACAACAATTGGAAAATTAGGAAAAAAATAAAGTGTTGCTGATGCAGGCTAATGGGCATATTCTAATTAAACCAAAGGGGCTTATGGAAATAAAACATATTACAATATATTATGAAATAATATATATAAATTATAAAGCATTTTTGGATTGATTATTATTTTACAAATTTAAAATTTATATTAAATTTTTTTTAACTTTGATCATAAATATAAGAATCAAGTATACTTTAATTCTTAAAGGGATAAAAAATAACTAAATTAGTAACTAATAATATATTATTTTAATAATCATCTGTTATTAGGATATAAAAGTATCATTATAAATATATTAATATTATCTTTGATATTTTAAAAAGATTGATTTCTTCAATTAATATTTACAATATAATTAATGTAGATTGTCTGTTATTTAATATATATTTACACATAGATCATTATTATTTGCATTCTGGCTTTTCAGTCTTTTTATTTTCATTCTTATCACCTTTGCTACTACTAGACTTCTTTCTTTTCTAATAATATATAATTTTAAATAGAATACAGATTTTTTTTTATCATCTTCATCATCATCATCATCCTCATCATCTTCATCATCATTTTCTTCATCATCATCTAATTCAGCCATTTCTGGTTGTAATCCTAAGAACAATTCAATTGAACATGGTACAATAGAATCAAGGAATTCTGTTGCAATATCAAAATGTTCATTCATTAAATCTTCTTATTTTTCAACTTCTTCATCATCAAGATCTTTTTTATTTGTAAGATCAAAATCTTTGAAGAATCCAAAGAAACTAGGTGTATCTACTACTTTATCAACAGTTCTAGCTGCTCCAGTTTTTTTATTCTTTTATTTCTTTGATACTTTCTTTTAAGTAACATTCTTTCCTTCTTTCCATTCAATATGAGTAGATTCACTTTTTACTGGAGTCTCACCTGCTTTTTCAAATATAAATCTCTTTGTGAGAACAGTATTAGTAAAATAATCATTTGGTGCAAAAGTAAGTTTGATAGTGAAATTATGACTATTTTCTTCAAGATCTAATTCTACTTTTTAGAGTGATTTCAATACATCCCAATCTTTTTCATTATCTTAACATACATCAGCTAAAACATAATTAAAATATTTATTACCAATAACAACTGAATTTTTAAGTACTTTGAACCAATAGTCATCTATGGGTTCAGCTATATTATTCTCAGCTACAATAGCTTTTTCTGCTTCACTTAAAAATTTATCAGAATTGGAGAGTTCAATATCAGTGGCAGCTCTTTATCCAAGAATGAGTTCATTTTACTTTAAGAAGAAATAGAATTTAAATTCTTACCTTTTAATAAAGAGGGAGATTCAAGTGATCATATTCAATTGTGAGTTTCTAAACTTGTTCTTCTAACTCTTCTTCGTATTGTTGTTTGCGTTTTAAGTGATAAAAGAGTGCAACTGCTTTCACTCTTTCAGCTACAGGTAGGGTTTTAATCTTAGTAATGACTTCTTCAATATTTGAGTTTTCGTGATCACTCATTAAAATTTATAATGAATTAACAAATACATTTCAAATTCATACTGCAATATCTAGAGTTTAGCTCTAAATTTGATCAATAATAATATGAATTATCAATTATGTTAAAGAGAGGAACACTTGCTGCATAAACTATTATAAGTAAAATGTAAATAAGAAATTCTGAAAGAACTTCTAATATTTGTAGATTACCAATTGATCAAATTGCAGAATTTCAATAAAAAATGGTTAATAAAGATGGAGTCTATGTTGATTATAATGTATTATTTAAATCATTCAAATTTAGATTAAATTTTTGTTTTATTTGGGAGGCAACCAACTCGGCGATTGTCTAATAAATTTAGCATACTTTCTTAATGGTGAAATAGATTAAGATCAAAAAGTCAAAAAGCCATTAACATCTACAACTGACAAACGAGCTGCCTTATTATTTAAAGTAATCAGACAACCTTAATAATCATAATTTGAATCTTAAGAATATCCTTAAGTTAATGTACCAATGCCTGTACCTACACATACTCTAATGTCTCAGTAAGTTCCATAGACTGCTAGAAATTCAAATAGTCGTAAAATAGAATTGCCAACCAAAACAAATAGAGCAAGGAGTCAATCTCCACAATTCAAGAATGTTGTTCTTGTTACAAAAGCAGAAGAATAACCTATATCAATTAAATAATCATCAGATAATCTCACATAAAAATTCATGTAACTAGGTGAGAAATTTTCATAAGAAAAACTTTAATAAGTTGTTCCTCCTATTGAAGATAATGATAATTTTAAAGAAATCAATGATATGATTACTTAATAAGAAGAAGAGTTGTAAAAATAGATTGAACAATTAGATAATCATATTAAAATTGATTCGAAATTGAGAAAAACAAATAATATTGATAATAATAATAACATAGCAAATTTTGCAAACGTAAACAGTAATAATTAAGAACTTTAATAATTGAAGCAAAAATATACTGAACTAGATGATAAATATAATAAAGCTTTAGAAGAAAACTCACACTTAAAGAGAATCATTAGATAAAGTGGTGAGTAATTAAAGAAATAAAACTAACTTTCATAATCAGGATATAAATAACTTACTGATAATGTTCTAAATTACTCTACAGTCTCTAATTAGGAATAATTTGAAAGAACTATAGAAAAAAAGAATTAGATCATTAAAGATTTATCAAATTAATTATTAGAATTAGAAAAGAATTCTAAGGCTACTGTTATTGAATAATTACGTAATTAGATAGCTAGATTAGAATAATAAACAATAGAAAAAGAAGAATAATGGTAGATCTAAGAAAAATTATATAAAGAAAAGATTTTTCAATTGTTCTAAAATACAGAATGAATCTATTAAAAACTTTATTTATTTGTTAAATATAATATTGTATATCATATTTAGATATTATTTATATATTACATTTTCTCATATTTTGAATTATGCTATTAATATCATTAATCATATTCATAATAGTTTTCATCATAAAATTCACTTTATTATTAGATATAATATAATTTAATGAGAGTTAATGATAATGTATGTTAATNAGCCATTAACATCTACAACTGACAAACGAGCTGCCTTATTATTTAAAGTAATCAGACAACCTTAATAATCATAATTTGAATCTTAAGAATATCCTTAAGTTAATGTACCAATGCCTGTACCTACACATACTCTAATGTCTCAGTAAGTTCCATAGACTGCTAGAAATTCAAATAGTCGTAAAATAGAATTGCCAACCAAAACAAATAGAGCAAGGAGTCAATCTCCACAATTCAAGAATGTTGTTCTTGTTACAAAAGCAGAAGAATAACCTATATCAATTAAATAATCATCAGATAATCTCACATAAAAATTCATGTAACTAGGTGAGAAATTTTCATAAGAAAAACTTTAATAAGTTGTTCCTCCTATTGAAGATAATGATAATTTTAAAGAAATCAATGATATGATTACTTAATAAGAAGAAGAGTTGTAAAAATAGATTGAACAATTAGATAATCATATTAAAATTGATTCGAAATTGAGAAAAACAAATAATATTGATAATAATAATAACATAGCAAATTTTGCAAACGTAAACAGTAATAATTAAGAACTTTAATAATTGAAGCAAAAATATACTGAACTAGATGATAAATATAATAAAGCTTTAGAAGAAAACTCACACTTAAAGAGAATCATTAGATAAAGTGGTGAGTAATTAAAGAAATAAAACTAACTTTCATAATCAGGATATAAATAACTTACTGATAATGTTCTAAATTACTCTACAGTCTCTAATTAGGAATAATTTGAAAGAACTATAGAAAAAAAGAATTAGATCATTAAAGATTTATCAAATTAATTATTAGAATTAGAAAAGAATTCTAAGGCTACTGTTATTGAATAATTACGTAATTAGATAGCTAGATTAGAATAATAAACAATAGAAAAAGAAGAATAATGGTAGATCTAAGAAAAATTATATAAAGAAAAGATTTTTCAATTGTTCTAAAATACAGAATGAATCTATTAAAAACTTTATTTATTTGTTAAATATAATATTGTATATCATATTTAGATATTATTTATATATTACATTTTCTCATATTTTGAATTATGCTATTAATATCATTAATCATATTCATAATAGTTTTCATCATAAAATTCACTTTATTATTAGATATAATATAATTTAATGAGAGTTAATGATAATGTATGTTAATTCAATCAATTGAATAAGTATATATTGAAAATGTGAATAATATTAATTATATATTTATATCTCCTATAAATATATAATTAAAATTATATTAAATGTAATGTATGATGTCATAAATTTGTTAAATATAAATGAGAATAAAATCAAAATTCGTTATTGTAAACACAACTTAAATAAGAATATGGATCTTAATAATAAGTTTGTGCATACTCATCAGTGGGAACTTCACAACTTGAATATTCTTCTTTAATTGACTCTTCTTTTACTTCATCTTTTTTAGAGAGACTTAAAAATCTATCATATGGTTATTCTTTCTATAACTATTCTTTGAGTTGTTCAATAGCTTATATGTACATCTATTTTGTTGTCTAATCTTTTATCTTGTTATTTATAAGCACACAAACTTCAGCTTATGTACCTAAGAATTCTATCCATTTGTGTTATGTTTCCAACTGAATTATCTTTGTTCTAGGATTGATGGCTCCAAATAGTTTTTTCAAGTCTCCTAATTCAAATTTTTATTGTTTTGAAGTCTTCTTCTTATGAATGGCTCTCAAATATCCATCAACTTATTTATATCCCATTTCTTCAGCCCAATGCATGAATTGATTCATAAAGAAAGGCACAATTCTACGTTGGAAATTGTGTTATTTCTTAATTGAGTATGGTACTTCAGATTATTATTCTTAAGGTTGAATAGTAAGATGAGCATTAATGATTTCTAAGAGATGTTCATCAATTTGCATGATAACTTTGCCATTGCATTTTTTAAGAATCTAAGATTATATAGAAAGAATACTTAATATGTATATGTGTCTTACATTTTATTTGTATTAATAATTTGCAACATTTGATAATTACAATTCATATTGGTTTTATAATACAAATTTCAACAAATATTGTGGAATATTCATTATAAATAAGTTTAATTATTTCTTTGTATTAATAAAACTTAATTAACTTCACTAAAATCTACATACAAAAACTTCTACTATTTCCAACTATCATTACTCAAATTTTATTGTACATCCAATCAAATAACTTATTTAAAGCATAATATCAGATTTATCAACCATTAATATTTTGATCATAATATTTATCAAAATCTTATGTAAATAAAGAGAAAACATATTTTCCTTTATAATTTTCATGGTATTCAATCTGAATCTAAGTATCTATAAGGTTTCTAATTCTTAAAAGATTAGATTGCATTCTTTTAATCAACTGATAAAATTAATTAATATAATAATGATTCATAAATTATTTATATAGTTAGTTACATTAATAATAGATATATTGTAAAGATAAATAGATTAGTTTATTATTTACATTATTTTAATGAGATTATGCTATTAATATTTTGATGATCAAGTAATAAGACATATGAATTTATATATTAATAATTAATTGAATGAATAAAACCTTTCAATAAAATTTCTTAGCAAATCAAGTGGCTATCGTAACAGGTGGTGCTACAGGAATTTGTTATGGAATAAGTTTAGCATATTTAAAATATGGATGCAAAGTTCTTATCACTAGTAGAAAAGAGGAAGTCTTAAAATAATCATGCATTACATTAGCATAGGAATCAGGCAATAATAATATTGCATATTTTCCTTGTGATGTGAGAAAATTTGAATAAGTGGAAGCAATGGTTTAATTTGCATTAGAAAAATGGGGAAGAATAGATATTTTAGTCAATGGTGCAGCTGGAAATTTTTTAGTTCCTTTCGAAATGATGAGTGTAAATGCTTTTAGATCTGTAATGGAAATAGACACATTTGGTACATTCCATGTAATTCTTATATATATTTATATAGTGTTGTAAAGCAGTTGTTGCTAAATGGATGTCAAAAAATGGAGGTGTTATTATTAATATTAGTACTACTCTTCCACATTGTGGAGTAGCACTTCAATCACATGCTGGAACAGCCAAAGCAGGAATAGATGCTCTTACTAGACATCTAGCTGTAGAATTAGGACCTAAGAAAATTAGAGTTGTAGGTATTGCACCAGGAGCTATAGAGAAATCTGAAGGTTTTAAAAGATTAAGAATGGATGATAGTGTAATAAATATTATTAGTATAGTCTGGTTTTGGAGAAGATTTTGAAAAACTATTACCATTATAGAGAGCAGGTACAAATGATGACATAGCACCTTGGGCTCTGTTTTTGGCTTCTGAATGTGCAAGTTATATAACTGGTTAAACAATTATTGTTGATGGAGGAGCAGTTAATACATTTCCTAATTTTACTCTTTTAAGTAAAAAAGCAAGAGATATGTTATAACCAAAATTATGATAATTATATTTTGGTTATAAATATATAATATAAATTATTAGATCAATATATCTAATTATGATTTTGTAATATATTAAAATCTTCAATTATTTATATCCTTATTTTAGAATAATAAATTTCATTTTTATTGTCATGTTAAACAATAATTAATATTAATTTATTATAAGACTAATTTGAATTTGACTTCTATTGTGTTTAGATATTAGATCCAATCAATATAAATAATTATCATGATTGTTTTATCTCATTATATTTGATAATCTGCTTTCAAGAAGTTTATTCAATTATTATGATTATTCATTTACACTTACACTTAATCTAAATCTTTAATTGTTTTATTTAAGACATTCAACATTCTTATTGAATCTCTTTCTCCCTTTAACATATTCACTCTTCTCTTTAGATTCTTAAGTATAAATCTTCTATTTAAATTGAAATGATTTATTTTTTTGTTATTTTACAATCAATTCCAATGTAGAATTAGGCATAAATCTAGTTTTGTTCTATAATGGAATTAATTCAATTGTATTAAGTTATAACTTTGGTTTTTTAATACTTATTACTGTGAATGGAGTCTCTTAAGTAGATATTGAACGATGATGTGTTTAATCTAAGGTATTATATTGTTATTTATTGAATTTTAGAAGTATTTATTTCTTTAATTATTCAATTGAATTGATTGGATTATTGACATTTACTACTATTTCCTTTAATAATTACATTTATTAATTAACGAATAAATATATGTTTGTTTCACAATCCAAGGTATTAGAATGTAAATCAATCATATAATCATTATAGAATGCTTAGTAGATATCACAAAACAAATCTTAGGAGAATAAATTGATAGAGAAAACAGAGGAGCTATACTTAATAGAATCAAGGAGATAACATTAGAGACATTTTAAAGACATTACTCTGAAGAGATACTATTATTATAATAAGAATTGCGTTAACAATCTCAAGCCATTGATAGAATCAAAAGGGAATATTAGGATAGAGAATAATAATTGATTATAGATGTTGAACATAAATTGCATGAACAGTAAATCATATAAGTATAGGAGATAAAGAGTTTGTAATAATTATGTGATGAATAAATTGATTTAAACAATAAGTAATAATTAACAATTGAGAAACTTAATAAATAAATTAGAGAATCTAATCTTACAAATTAACAATTAAATTTAGAATTATAACAACTTAAAGACATTTAATAATCTATTGATTATTAATAAAGATATGTTTCTTAGGAAGGATAAGAATATAAATAAAAATTAGAATAAATTTAATCAGCCTATTCTGTTCTTGATTAATAGTTCAAGAATTTTAAATTAGAATCTGATAAATAATTGAAGGATTATTAAAGAAAATTATAAACAATAACAGATTCACATATTATATAAGAAAACGAACTTACTAATTTGAAATTAGAAAATGAATAACTAAAAATTAAAAAATAATAGGAATCATAAAAATAGAAAGAAGCATTAGAATAATTGAAAGAAAAAAGTTAAATAAAAATAAAAGAATATAAATAAAAATTGAAAGATCTTTAAAATAAAGATTAATATATAATTGAACTTTAAGAATAAATGAAAGAATTAGAATAATAAATTGAATTCTAAACAAATTAACATAAATAATCTATAAAGATGTTGGAATAGCAATATAAGAAATAATATATAAGATTGGAAGAAAATTTTGAATAAGAAAAATTAGATTTATAATAATAATAGAATTAAAATCTGAAAACAAGTATTTCTGAAAAAGATAGAGAAATTACAGGATTAAATTAGGATTTAAAGTAATTAAAAATATAATTATAAAATGAATAAGAATAAAAATAAAAAAATAATTCTAAATTTGAAGAACTCATTTAAACATTTAAATAATAATTAGAAGAATAATAATAATAAAATACAGAATTGATTTCAAAAAATAAAATAATGGAATAAGAAATTAATAAGAAAGATTAAAATCTTAAATTATTATTAGCTGATGTAGATGATTTAAAATAATTTTCAGAATAAACATTAACTACTTTAAAAGAGAATTAAGATTATATGAGTGAAATTGAAAGAGAAAAATAATAATAATAAGAAATTATTTTATCTATTTAACATTAATTAGAAATAGAAATTCAAGGATCATTCTCATATAAAAGATTAGGATAAGAATTAGAATAAAGATGTAAATTATATAAAGAAGAACATTGTTAATTATTAGATGATTAATTAAAAAAAGAAGCATAATATTAATAGGAAATACAATAATTAGAATCTAAATTTAAATAAGAAATTGATAATCTTAATAAAGAACATTAAATAATTGTTGAAAATTTTGAAGGTTAAATGAAGAAAGTAAAATTAGAGAATAAATTATAAAATGAAGAATAAATTAGAGCTTATAATTAAATTTAAAAAGAATTATTCTAAAAAAATTAATAATATGAAAATCTTGAAAAATAGAATATTAATTTGGTTAATGAATTAGAATAATATATAAATTAATATACTCATAATTTATAATAATTAGAAGAATAGAAATTAAAAGAGAAAAATTTAATAGAAACTTCAAATAAAAATTTAAATTCTTGGAATACAGAAAAACATTAATTAATAATGTAAATTGATGAATTAAAATTTAAATATAGATCTATGAAATAAAAGATTATTAGATTATTTATTAGATAAAAAGAATAATTAAATTTATAACTACTTGAAATGAAATCTACCATTTTAAATAAAATAAAGAATTATGATTCAGAAAATAGATAATTAATATAAAGTTCTATTAAGAAATTCAATCATGTATTTTTTATCTTAATTATTATTTAGTTAATTGATCAAAGTATATAATAAGAAAAGAGAGAGAATGAATTTCTAGTTATTGAATTATAAAAGGAAATGGATAAAAAGATTGAACAATTAAAAAGATAATATAAATAAAATGAATAATTAATACAAGAAGAAGCATAAATTAAATTTAAACAAAAATTATAATAGATCTAATAACATGATCATTCTATTGATGATATCAAAAATTAATTAAATTATTACATTTAAGAAAATGATCATTTAGCTTAGAAACTTTAAGTGTAAGATTAGCTTAATAGAGAATAATAAAAAAAAGCAGAATATGAGTAAAGATAACTTAATCAAACAATTAAAGAATTAGAAAATGAATTGTATATAATAATTATATCAATTTTAGAAGTTAAATTCAATAATCTGCTGATTACACTTTGAAAGAGAGATAATTCCTAGAATTAAGATATAATGAACTTAAAGATAAATCAGAAAAGAAAATGGATTAAATCTAAAGAGATTATCAATAGTAAATATAACAACTTGAAACTATAATTTAACCAGTCTAATAAAGAGCTTTATCTCCTCCATTACATTAACATACTTAATCATCAAGTACAGGTTTCCATCGCTCTCCTGCTGTCTAAACAAATTTATCATCTGCTAAACGTATAAATATCTTCATTCTAGATCCATATTCAAAACCCCCATAATACAGTAGTCCATCCATAAGAACACCACATAAATCTCCCTCTAATGATAGAACTGATAAAACAATAGAAGAATTAAGAGCTGAGATTTAATAATAAAAAGAGAAACTATCAAGAATGAAACTCAATTTTACAGAATCTTAAAAAAAATCTAAAACATTATCAAAGTTTTGATAAACTATATATATATATATATTATTACAATTTAATATCTTAGTAATATAATAAATATTATAAGTATATTTTTAGATATATATTTAATTAATTAGTATTTTAATATCTCTAGTATACTTTTATTTAAAATTCTTAAGTTGCTATAACATTTAAGTACTCTTATCACATTTGAATTTATAATGATTATACATTAGTTCAATATTTTTACAACATAATAATTTATGATTTAAGTATAATTATTTTATTATATACTTATTGATCTAATAGAATAAATTTATTGTTTAATATTTCTTATATTTTACAATAAATATGATTGAAATCTATAAATATATATGATTAATACTAGATATCCAAATATAAAACAGATATCATTTGGTAATAAGTAGAAATGCAAATTCTTTTAAGAATATGTTAGGATAAATTAGAAGATTTCAAATAAGATTAATAATATATTTTACTTATTCTTAATTCAATTATGAATGATAATATAAATATAATTTTATTATTTAATGTATTATGAGTATTTTGATCAAGAATATTAAATAATCAAGTAAATATATATATCATTGAAATCTCTTTAAAACTCCTTTGATGATAAAACTATTTCTTCTTCTAGGAGAATTCTTTTTAAGAGGAGTGAAGGATCTATTAAGTTTCTTTTATTTCTAAACTCCATTATGTTATTTGGAGTTTTCTATGGATGGTAGTCGAAATTAAGTTCGAGGTACAAATTGAGGCATTTCAAAATATTCCTATTCGAATGAGATTTTCATCCATTCATGATTGAGTATATCATAAAGTTTGATTCTTTTTTGAGGATCTATGAAGAAAATCCTTGATAATAGATCAATTAGATAAGGAGAGACATTCTTTTTTGAAAATGTGTAATTACTGGTTGTAATATTTTGAATGATGTCAAAATTAGATTCTCCATCAAAAGGATATTTACCAAATATAAGATGAAAGAGTATAACTCCCATAGCCCAAACGTCAATATGAGGTCCAATTTTTTGATTATTTCCTTAGAGAGTTTCAGGTGCCATATATCTAATGGTTCCAATATTCAATTTATCCATATTACTATTGACAGCCATTCCAGCAATACCAAAATCAACTATTTTAATTAAGGTATCATTTTTATTAGCAAACATAAGATTTTCAAGTTTGAGATCTCTATGAATTAGTTTACGATTATGACAATACATCATGGCATCACAAATCTATCTAAAATACATTCGTGCTTCTTCTTCACATAATTAACCCTTAGCTTCATTAAAATATTAAAAATACCTTAAGTATATTTTGATAGATCACCTCCTTCCAAATATTCCATTACAACAATTACTTACATGTTGGATAGAGGGTAACAATTATAAAATTTGACTATATTTTTATGATTAAGTGATTTCAGTAAATAAGCTTCACGAAATACCAACTCAATATCATTTGCATCTCTATTTCTAGTATTGACATATTTAATAGCAACTAAATTAAGAGTTTCTTTGTGTTTACCCAACAAGACTTTACCAAATCCTCCTTTACCCAATTATTCTAAAATCTCATATTCTTGATGGATGATATTTGCATCAAAGTCTTCCCCTCTTGTGATATATAATTTTGAATTATCTTTTAAGTAAATCAAATCTTCATTAAACAGTTCTACTCCATCCTAAGTAAATACTCTAAAGTGTCTAAGACTTATTTAATGTTTCTATTCACATAATTATCTCAATTCTTTGAGTGAAGTATCACCATAAATACATATTTAAAATTTACGATCACTACCTAATAAAGTGATATTGAGTGTTTTAGTGTTAGAATCATCATTATATTCATGAAACATTTTAAGTGAAGTATTTTTTAATTTATTTTATGTAAAATAACACACTAAGATAAATCTATTATATTAATATTTTAATTTAATAATATAATGAATTTTCATGAATACTTAATCAAAATATATAATTAATTGTTCAATAAGAATCAAACTATTGCACATCCAAATCTTTAATGTAATTTTATTTATTTAATTAAGTCTATGTGATTCTCTAAAACAAATATATATTAAGTAGGCTAAAATTTCTGATCTTCTTTATACATTCAAATTTTATCACTTTAAAAGAGATTAGAATTGAGAAAATAAAAGAACTAGAATTTACTAATATAATGAAACTTATTTCAATCTTCTGAAATAAGCAATTAGATATTAAAACAAAATGAATTTAAATAAAAAAATTTTCAATTTAAAAGAGTATTGAAAGCATTAGACAAAAAAGATAATAAAACAAATATAATATCATATTATAATTTTTTATCCTCTTTAACATCAACTAAATGAAATAAAAATTAGAAATAATTAAGAATAGTTGTAAATGATATATTATTAAATATATCATCCTGCAATTACTTATGAACATAATTGTAAATTAACTTCTTGCTTTTAAATAGTACTTTTTATATCTCCTATTACATCTAATGGATTTGGAACCATTGATTCACACATCAAAATCTAAATATAATCTATTTATTTTGATTACAATTTTTTGATTGCAATATTTTTCTAAATCTGATTTAATATTAGCTATGGTTGTAGTACCAGGTAATCGGAGTTATAAAATACGAGTTTAATCATCAAGTTTTATATTTCTGTAATTTGCTAATTCTTATAATGCCTTAATGAATTATTGTCTATCCTATTATGCGGTTGAATTATATATTTATAAATTGACTATGATATGGTCTCCTCTCGCTAATTAAAAGATAGAAGAGTACATGTATTTTTAAGTAAAGCTTCTTGATATTAATACATTAAAATAATTATTGTTTTATAATATATTTTAATTTTTTTTAATTATCTAGATTCTTGATAAAGTGTAGATTTTATTGATTATTGATAAAATATTTGATTTAGTATTGAATAGTTTCATATAATACTTTATTCATTTTCTTATGTTTATTAAAGTTGTAATGTGTGTTAATATTAAAAGATAGATGTGTAGTATGTAAGTCTGTCTATAATATATAAAAATCAGATAATAATTTAAATAGTTTAAAAATAATGGACGAGAACAAAACAGCTGATGGGTAAAAATTAATAATAAATATAGTTCTGAGTAAGTAGTGATCTTTGAAGAAAAAATCACTAAAGTAAATGGAGAAGTGGCAATAAAGAGATATTAGAGAGGAAAGTTTTTAGGAAAGGGTGGTTTTGCTAAGTGTTATGAAGCAACAAATTTAGAGACCAAGAAAGTTTTAGCAGCCAAGATAATTGCTAAAAGTAGTTTAACTAAGAATAGAGCTCGTTAGAAAGTAATTATATGATTTAATGAATTAGCTTATTTCTGAAATAAAAATACACAAAAGTTTACAAAATACAAATATTGTTCAATTTGAACATGTATTTGAGGATCACGAAAATGTATACATTTTATTAGAGTTATGTTCTAATCAAGTAACAATCATACATTTAAATTAGACTTTAAATGAATTAATAAAAAGACGTAAAAGACTTACAGAAATTGAAGTATAATGCTATGTTGCATAAATAATCAATGCATTAAAATATTTACATGCAAGTAATGTAATTCATAGAGAGTATATTTTATTTATTTATATTTTAAGTCTCAAATTAGGAAATCTATTTCTTAATAAATCAATGGAATTGAAATTAGGAGATTTTGGTTTAGCAACAAAATTAGAATTTGATGGAGAAAAGAAAAGAACTATTTGTGGAACACCTAATTATATTGCTCCTGAAGTTTTGGATGGAAAAGTTGGTCATTCATTTGAAGTTGATGTATGGTCATTGGGAGTTATAATATATGCAATGTTAATTGGAAAACCACCCTTTGAAACACCAGATGTTAAAACTACATATAGAAAAATCAGATTGAATTCATATACTTTTCCAGAACATGTACTTATTTCTGATGCAGCTAAAAATCTCATTACTAGAATTCTTAATTTAGATCCAGTTAAAAGACCCACATTAGATGAGATTATGGCTCATCCATTTATGAATACTGGTGGTTCTATTCCAAAAACTCTTCCACTTTCTACTCTTGCTTGTCCTCCTTCAGCATCTTATAATAAATAATTCTAACCATCCACAAATTAAAGTAGTCTCAAAATGTCAGTAAATGCCATGCCATAAAGATTAACTGAAACTACTCCAAATAATTAAAAAAATCAATAAAGACCAGGTAATGGTTCATCTGATCGTTTTCCATGTATTTATTTATTATTATTATTCTTTAAGTGTAAAAACCTAGTTCAAGTGGTAATATTTTAGAGGATAACTTTGGATCTAGTGGTTTAAATAATGCATAAAATGCTGGTTATGGTGGATCCCAAAGACCTTAATCATAAAAACCAAATGATATTAGAAGTAGTCAAAGTTAAAAAACACTTAATACTCCTTTTGGTGGTACTGGAATGCAAGGTACACATTCTGTTAATAATCTTGGATAAAGATAACCATAATAAAAATAAGAAATATATGTTAAAAAATGGGTTGATTATTCTAGCAAATATGGATTGGGTTATCTATTAAGTAATGGTGCTACAGGAGTCTTTTTCAATGATTCTACTAAAATTATATTAGATACAAAATCATTATAATTTGAATACATGGAAAGAAAAGGAACTGATAAATAAGATTTTTGTGAATCACATAATTTAAATGATTATCCTAGAGAATTATAAAAGAAAGTTACTTTACTTCAACATTTTAGAAGTTATCTTGAAGGTGAATAAAATAAATAAGATATGGCATTTGAAGAATATGATAATAAATAATTAGTTTATGTTAAAAAATGGATGAAAACAAGACATGCTATTATGTTTAGATTATCAAATAAAATTGTCTAAGTATTTATATATTTATATAATTAGGTTAATTTCACTGATAAAACTGAGATTATTTTATCATCAGAACACAAAATGGTTACTTATGTAAATAAAACTGGAGAAAGAAGTCATTATCCTTTAGCTACTGCTCTTGATAGTTAAAATACTGAAATGGCTAAAAGACTTAAGGTAATCATATTCATTTACCTCCTTTAAGTATACTAAAGAAATCTTGACTCACATGCTCAATGGCGGTCATACAGGCGATCAAAAACCTAACTAAATGACTGGTACCAATTGGTAAAATTCTGGACCATGAAAAGATTATTTACATATCAATAAATAAGTGCATTTAAAAAAAACAATATTCATTAAATAAATATATAAATATTATTTATTTATACAATAAATATCTATTAAATAATTTATATATATATCAGAATACAATCTAGTAAGTTTTTAGACTTTAATCCCAAATAATCAAATAATATTAATCTTTCTCTGGAATGTATAAAATGTTACCAAATATAGAAGAACTTTAAAATTCCATACAATTCTATAGTATTGCATATGTTCCATCTAATTGTTATCTCATGGTATAAATATTATTTCTAATCTTTATTAATATTAGATTATGATCATGAACTTAAATAATAGGAAATCCAGATTAGTCAAGATTCTTTCTAGCATCTTCATACTAATGATCTAATAATAATTATTCTTATGTTTATTCATAAAAGTCATTGTCAATTTTAAAAAAAAACTAATTCTATTTATATTTCTTGTCTCCTTTTAAAATTCAGTAATCAATATAAATAAATCATTTCTAATAAAAGATATTCTATTACTACATTCTTTTATAGTTGAATTCACAATTTACATTAATGTCCATTTTTCTTCTGTTTTTTATCTAACAATAATCATTTTATTTTCACAATAGGATACTAAGTACATTTCAGAATCATTTAAACTTAAACTCAAAATTCTTCCTTCATGTTCAAATAAAGAGTATTCATATTTTAGTTAAGATGTATCAAAATTGAGTTGATAAACCTATATCTCTTTACCTCCACTTAATAGTTAAGTTTCCTTTTTATTGATTATTAAACAATTAATATATCCATTCTGTTTATGAAAATCTTATTATTAGCAAATATCTATATTATCAGAATATTTCCAAATAGCAAGTTTCTCATCAGCAGTAACAAATGAATTATAAAATTTACTATGAATTATACAAGTTACTGATAATTCATTATTCAACTTTTCTATTTATTTTATTCTTTCCCAGATTACATTATTTAATTGATAAATATTTATTTTATTACCTTAATTAGTAATCATCAGTAATTTAGATGGATTAAAAGCTAATGCATTACAACTCTCATTTTAGTAAGATAGAGGTTTATATTAAATAGGTCCATATCTAGTAAGATCCTATATAATATAATCTTGATTATATCTTTAATTAGAAAATATTAAATTGTTTTGGACTTATTATCTTAAAATGTTATCTATAAGTTTGATTGGATTATTATCAGTAATATTTTTATTGATTTAATTAGATTTTACAGTAAATAAATTATTTTAATCTGCATTTGATACCATAGATGCAATCATATTAAAAATCTTTAAATTTAATTCTGCATTTTTTAAGTCTTCGATTTGATTGCATTACTATTACAATATATTTGCTCCCTATTAAAATAGATTAAATATTGCTTAATTAAATTAACAATTAATCTTACGTTAGTTATTAATTTATATGTTATTTTATTGTTAAATTTTGTCTCTTAAAAATTAGTTCAATTTTTTATAACTTTTTTCTTTATTCTTAAGAAATATAGACCATTTGTCACAAAATATTTCCAATGACTCTCCTGTTTTATTTTGGCATTAAATACAAAGCGTTAGAAATGAATTTGAGGAGTCTTAATAAAACACTTTTGTTATTGGTTGCTAATGAAAAATACATAATGTATTTTTTAATGAATTTAGTAATTCAGAAGTACTTGTTTCAATTTTAGGTTCAATTTAAAATAAAGATTCTAGTATATATTAGTATCCTTCTTATAATTTAGATATATTTGTAAAATTTTGAATTTTATGTAATAATTTATAACAAAATTAAAGATTACATTGTTTGATTGAATGTTTAAACTGTAATGTCTCATTTTGATCCTTAATAGAATTAGGACATCTAAGAGAATAAATTTCATCAAATGAATTACTTTTATTTTGTACATCTTTTATTTTTGATATTATTCGTATCCATTCATTTACACACAAAACTATACTATTTATTTCATATATAATATCTTATTTATATGAATTTAATAACTGCAATAATTTCTCTATGGGTTTAATTTACTATTCAATAATAATTTTTCTAAAATTATCTTTTTATTCTTTTTTTTCATTCATCTCTCTTAATGCATTTTCATATCTTATTGATATCTCATGTCCTTTAAAAATTTGATAACATTAGTCACATAATAATCTTTAATTATTAGGTAATTGATTATTTAAAAGAAAAACACCAACTTAATTTTTTTCACATACACATTTTCTATCAATATAATCTTCTCTCATTGAATCTCTCATCTTTTAAAATATTTAATTACTTTTTATTTATATTAATAAAAATCTAATAGCATACTTTATTATATGCCAAAAAAACATCAATCAATTAGATTTAAAATGAATATAACTAGTTTTTTGTTAGAAATTGTTTATTTTATTTATGTATCCTCTAATATAATATCAAATTAATTGTAAATCATTTTAATTATAAAAATGAAAAAATCAATAATAAGACCAAGTAATCAATTAAATTCTCCTTCAATATCTCACTATAGATCATAAACTAATGGTTCAGGTATGATTGATCAATCTAGGATTTTGGAGGAAACTAGTGAAAAATTTTAGAGAACTTGGAATATATTAGAGAGTGTGGAAGAATTAAAGAGTGTACGTTAGATAGTGAAGTAGGTGACAACGGAGCCATGTGTTTAATGTGAATGTTAATTGGGAGGAACTATAATATCTGGTAAAGTTTATAAAGTATCTCCAATGGAGTTTTATTATTGTAATATTGGAACAAGAGGATAGAAATCACCTTTAAATTGTACTATGTTTTGTGATGGAGAGTTTTAGATAATGATTTCATTTAATTCACCTTTTCCAACTAAATTTAATTGTGATTAAGTTATTAGAAGTAAATAATGGGCAGTGAGACATAATGGAGAAGATAAATTACATTTAGCAGTAGTTGCAAGGAAATAAACAGATATAAAATTTTTGATTAATTTTGGATAAGCAGATTCTTTTAGGAAATTAGTTCGTATGACTAGTGATCATGAAAGAATATATATAAGTGATGATATACCAAAAACACCTTAATTCATTGTTAATTAGAATAAAGTATTAGCATTTAAGAAGGTGAATAAATTTGAGATGGAAGTTAGTAGATCAGATCGTTTCTTACAGATATTAAAAATAAGAAATCAACAAAAGAAATCAGTATTGGAAGAAAACTAAATGAAGAACCTTGAATTTAAAGCTAAAGAATGGGCACATAATGAATATAAATTAATTACATAAGCATTAAGAAATAGACATAAGAAAAGAGAATAAAAATATTTATGGTTTGAATTACTTTATTATATCAAATTTGTAGACACACTCTAAACATTTTTATAATAAAGAAGAAAGTAATTAATGAAGAATAAAATGATGGTTATAGGTTTATAATTGAGAATCAAGTCTTTCAAGGATAATAGATAGAAATAGAGAGGTGATATTTAACATAGAGTAATAGGAGATACTGTAATGTCTTTGATGATTTATTGTAAATAAACAAGAAGAAGATTAATACATAATTGTTTAGTTTCTGTATTACCTTTGTTGAAGTTGAGAGCATCATTGTTTATGTTTAAAAAGAAAGCTATGATTACAAGTGGAAAATTATAATTGATAAAGATTAATCTTAATTAATTTATAAGAAATGTAAGAGATTACAAATCTAAGATGATTTAAAAATGGGATTAATATACTTTGAAGATACATTCTATTCCATCATTATAAAAAATGGATAAGAGATTTATTACTTGGATCAAATATTTATATGAAAAAGGATATCAGGTTTATTTTTAGAATTAATTTATTACTTTATTAATGAGAGATCGTTATCGTTCTCATATTAGAGAATAGAGAGAAATCAAAAAATATAGATTAGAATTAAAAGCTGCCAAATTATAATTGAGATTTGCTAGAGAATCTGTAGATATTTTAACTTTGAGATAGAGAATATTTAGATTGAACAATGATATATTTGCTATGTAAGTGAAAAATTAATTCTTTATTCATTCTGATGTTGAAAGATTTGTCAATTCAATTTTAGAGTAGAGCTCATTTATCTTTTTAGATGAGGATACTAATCAATTAAATTAAGAAAAACAATCTCGTATTAGAGTGAGTTTAAAAAGATAAAAGACAATGAGAATCTCAAAGAATCTTTGAATTGTTTATGTTAATTTTTTATTATTTATAATATCATAAGTGATATTTTAATAAAATGAGATTGTCTATTTAAGATTAATACATGAATTTAATACTACCTATCAATAATATTCACTTAAATAATCTAAAGTGGGTATTTTAGAAAAATTGAAATCTAAATCATATAATAAGCAGAATAAAAATTATGGATGGATATCTATGATATAAGTTATAATGTATGTAAATTGAATAATTATCATTTGAATTAACATAGAAGGCTGAATTAACACAAAAAATGAAATAACATTAAATGAATTATGTAAATTCTTAATATAAATTAATATCCATAGGAATAATCAAATACTGTTGTTGAATAGACTCAAAAATCATTCAAATTAGATACTAAAAAGAAAATAGAAAATAATACAAATCAATTAAAAACATAAACTAATTAATTAGAGAATTACAATTAAATATTAAAAATTACTGATAAATTATAAGATGGAATTATGGTTGATCTTAAGAAATCAAAGGAGACATTATTGACAGCGCATGAAGATGTATTATAATATATTTGAATTATTAAGACAAATACAATTTAATCAGATGTAAAAGAGGTATGTTAGACTAATATAAAATAGAGAGCTCTTCAGTAAAGTATTGAAATTAGGATTGATTAGAGTGTTGACTTTAAGGAATATACTTTTGATATACTATAAAATATGATTAATTAAATTAATGGCTTCTAATATGTTTCAATAGAATGATATTAACTTCAATAAAAAAGTCGATGAATTTAACAATCTCTATAAATAATACTCCATGACTTAGAGTAAACAACTTACATTAGAGAAGATGAAACTTACTCATGTTTAAGCTGAATAATAAGTAATTGAAATAATCAATCACTACTATAGTTCAAATTTATGGAAATTGAATACAGTTCCTTTAATGAGTAGAATAAACAGGAATTTGCATAAAAATTTAGATAAAATAAGATGCTTTATACAGAATGCTAAAAGAAATTAAGAGATCTATAATCAGATATTGATAAACAACCATAATCACATTTTAACACTGTTGTCAAAAAAACATAGCCTATTTAGATTAGTGGATTAAATTCTGATTTACACTCATAAGTTAATTAATTAAATCATCTGGATTCACGATTACTTGAAGCAGAAGACACTTAAATAAGCATTCTAGATAATCTTCGTAGTTAAAAAGAAAAACTATTAAAAGCCATTGAAGATGTAATATTAGTTATTAATTTAGACTAAAGAAATCTAGAGTGGAGTTAAAATGACTTAGAGACATGCAACCATGATTAAGAATAGGGAATCATATAATAAAGGGATATTGATGACTTTGGTTTGCATATTAACAATTGGAAATATACTTATTATATACTATAAATTTGTTCATTGAAAATACATGAATTAAATATTATATTTATGATATTAAGCACAATTTTCATTTTATTTTATATCAATCAAGCTCTTGCGATATGTTCAGGTATACTAAAAAATTGAATTAAGCAGATGATATACCCTACTTAACCACCAGAATCCTTAGACCTACCTAATCCTTATGTGACAATACTATGATGTTCAATCTATCATTTGTAGATTACCCACTTACTATTGAAATTGCCAAACAACTACAGACAATATACACAATTGCTCCAATTTCAATGCTCTCTGCATCTGACATGCATGGTAATCTGAATGGTATTAGTTCTAAAAATATCTTTTAAAGCCTACACTGCAACTAGTTTTGAGTTTAGATCCCCATCTTAACACTAAATAGAAGGAACTTAATATGATTTAGAAATGCTAATTCATCATTAATTATAAGAAGGATTAGTTTCAGATTCTCAAATAGCCATTGTATCTATCCTTTTCAAAATTGATAAAAAGTAATCACAACCATTTTTTGATGATTACTATTTCAAGATATTGAAACATCAAAACACTACCACTCTTACAATCAATTTTCACAATTCCCTTGGAACATAAATTCCTTAAGATTCCACATTCTATACTTATATGGGGACATTCAATTCACATTTGTTGGATTGCAAATAGTTGGTACAATGGTATGTATTAGATACTCCACTTCCTATATCTTCATAATAAGTTGATCAATTTAATTATTTCTTTAATGGTAATCAAACCAAAAGAGAAAACATCTCTTAGGAAAAAACAACTGAAGTGATAGACTTATTAAAATTAAAGGGAAAATATTGTGAAAGCCATTTAGCCCGTGATTTTGGTTTGTTCTTAGGCTATTGTGCTATGATATTCATAATTTATAAATCAATTTGACATTTATATATTAATTGAAATTAAATCAGTACTTTAAGAGATGCAAAGTATTTGAAATTCCGTATATGTTCATTATTGATTTTTTGAATTTCCTTGGACTTACATAATTGGATGATGGCTATGTTATTGCCTTTTAAGGTGATAACATCTCCAATTAACTCCAATTTCTATGGATCTTTTTTGGAAAGAGAGGTTGATCTATTGTAATTGATTTATTGAAGTGGAACAATTTAGTATGCAATTTAGCCTTTGGAGATGATAAAGGAGGCATATTAATTTTCTTTGATTGATTAACAAGATCAACTTATTAAACTGTTACTTTTGGTTTAAATGTTGATAATATACGTAACAAATTTACTTAGTCTTTGAAGCCTAATATAATATTTCTATTTTTACATTATTTTAAAGAAAGAATACGCTTTGATTGACTTTGTGAATTCCCATGTTTGAGTCTCAAAAATACAATTCTTGCTAAATTCTAATTACGATGTTAAGGATTATCAATTTTAACAAATTACATCCATTCCTTACTTGATTTAAAATACCCAAACATCTCTCCTTAACAAGATTTTCGACGAGAAATAGTTTATGGAGCTTCCAAAGGTCCAGATGCACAAGCTTTGATTGCATTTCTTCTGACATATCGTACTCTTGTGTTTATAAACTTATGAACAAGCAAAGGAATTGTTCTTGGCAGAGACTTAGACCTATAACCACATCTCTTGAATTATTTGTACATGAACAGTAAATTCAATAAGAGATTTATATAAATTATTTATACATCCAAAATAATTTGGTAAGAGAGGAATTATAATAAAATAGAGATGTAGTGATAATTTTATATTATATTTATAATTCAGACTTATATTCCTATTTAATTCTCAGTTAAAATTGTTGAAAGCTTTTCCAATTCTAAATTACTATTCTTTAATAATGTATAAATATTTTAAGAAAATAGAATATCTATATAGATCTATGAATAAATAACATCCTCCCTGGGGTTCTTAAATAGGTGTGGCACATGGTGGTGTCATTGGGTATTCAAATAGTGAACCTAATTATGATTTCAAAAAAATTCACCTTTATGAGGTTCATTATAAAAAAGAAGAATCTGGATTGAGATGTGATATTTTTATGGGATATAAGTAAAATAAATATATATATAGATATTAATGTGTTGAATTTGCAAGAAGGTTTTTTGTTTTGAATTATAAAACTATGTTTACAGATGTATAAAAAGCACCAGACATTTGGGATTTAGAAACTGTTGAAGATTTAACAAAAGAATCTGGTACATTTCCATTTGTTGGATTCAAATAAGGAGGAAATGAGTAAATTATAGAATTGAATTATTAGACCACCAAAATTTGGTGATTTATTATTAGCTCCATAAAGTGAACATTAACCTTGGGGTCATGTAGCTGTAGTTGTTGGAGTTGGTGATGGATACATTGATTTAGCTGAATAAAACTATGAGGATGCTGGTTGGATTACAGAAACATATGCTAGAAGAGTAAAAGTGGAATGCAAAGATGGCAATTACTTTGTCACATATATTAGAGTTGGGTATTAATTGGAATTTAAACATTATTCAGATTTGAAGATTAATTTAATGAAAGTTGGGACAAGAATGAGATAATTATTGGTTGGAAAAGAATAATATTTAATTGAGTTTATTATCATACGTATTATTTATTATTAATATCTAATATGGACTCATCAGCTACAACAAGACGTCTTCAACATCTTTCAAGACATTTCAAAGCTTCCAATATAACTACTCCTCCTGTTCGTGTTACTGTTACAGGTGCTGCTGGAAATATTGGATATGCATTAGTTCATATGATTGGATAAGGTAGACTTCTTGGACCAAATCAATAAATCATTTTAACTCTTTTAGAATTACCAATGGCCAAGGATTAATTGGAAGGCACAATGATGGAACTCAGAGATTGTGCTTTTCCACTCTTGAAGGAAATTAAAGGAACAACTCAATATGATTAAGGATTTATGGGTTGTGACATAGCTATATTGGTTGGTGCTAAACCAAGAGGACCTGGCATGGAAAGAAAGGATTTATTAGCTGCTAATGCTCGTATCTTTAAAGAGTAAGGAGAAGCATTAGAAAAGTATGCCAGCAGAAATGTTAAGGTTTTGGTTGTAGGAAATCCTGCCAATACAAATGCTTTAATCACAGCACATTTTGCACCAAGCATACCAAAATCTAATTTTACAGCACTTACTCGTCTAGATTAAAATAGAGCCTAATCCATAGTTGCCTAAAGAGTTAGTGCAAATGTTGAAGATGTTAGAAATATTATTATTTGGGGAAATCATAGTACTACTCAATTTGCTGATGTTAGTCAAGCAACTGTTTAATAAAATGGAATTTCATATACGTATTAATTTATATTTAATAAGTGTTCGAGGATTAGTGGCTGATGATGCTTGGCTTTAAAAAGCATTTGTTGAATAGGTGGCAAAGAGAGGTGGAGCTATTATTGAAAAGAGAAAGGCTTCATCTGCTGCTTCTGCTGCTAGTGCTGTTTGTGATCATATTCATGATTGGTTAATTGGAACTGATAATGGGTATTTAAATAAAATTTATATTATTAGAACATTTGTGTCCATGGGAGTAATTACAGATGGAAAACTATATGGAATCAAAGAATAAGTTTGTTTTTCATTCCCATGCATTTGCAAAGATGGAAACATCAAAGTAGTTGAAGGTTTGAAATGGGATCAATTCTAATAGTCTATGATTGACAAAACATTGAAAGAGTTGTTAGAGGAAAAAGAAATGGCTTTATCTGTTGTTGTCAATAAATGAATAGAACAAAATATCAATATTAAATATAATTATCTATCATTGATATATAAAATATAAAATAATAAAAAAGGTTTAATAAATCTTTTAAAAAAATAAGACCATGAAGGAAGCATTAGAAGATAATAGATTTGTTCAATATCATTAGACTAATCATCAAAACAAATCTTTCTAAACCCTAGAAGCTATCGAATTTGTTGTATGATAATAACATAATAATGATTAGATTTAAAAACAGGAAATTAAGGATGAATTATATAAAGCTATAATTAAAGCTCAAGATGTGACTAATCCTGCTAATTAAAATTCTGAAAGAGCTAAACCTGAAACTGTAGATGGAGATTCTTTATAAGTTAAAGAATAATTCTGTAATGATGATTTCAAGAACAAACTGTAGCTTTTTAGTGCAGAATAAATAGAAGAAGAATAAATAATAGATTACAATTTTACTAATATTTGTAAGCATCTCTTATAAGATTAAAAATATGAGCAATATTTATCGATATTTCTAAAATTTTTCCAAAATACTAATCTAAATATGGAATAGAAGGAAGATCTATTACTTTTTGTAATTGTCATAAAATTAAATTTTGAAAAGTTGCCATAAATTGAAAACAATTATTTAGAAAAAAGAATAATTGATTATTATATCTTACTAAAAGATCGAATAAAAAAAGAATTAGATATTGAATATTAAAATTAATTTAAAAATAGTGAAAATTACGAAAATATTAATTGCTATTAATATTAGAATTAAGTATTACCGAATGGAACTATAGAAAGATAAAAAAAATAGAGAAAAATTGACCATAGCCTTATTTTAGTAGATAAATTAGACACAATTAAAAATAAAGATCGATTAAATGAAAGTGTTGATATGCTATTAACTATAAGTCTTTAGGTAAAAGAGATGTTTTAAGAAGAAATAAAAGACTAGGAAAAAAAAGACTATTACATGAATAAATTATAAAAGTTTAGTTAGAAAAAGATTATGAAAAAATTCGAGATTAAATAATTTAAAGATAATTAATACAATTTTATAAGTTAATATTTAATAAGACAAGAAAATGAAGAATCCTTAAAAATTTTATTATCTTGTTTTATAGAATATACTTTTCAATGGATCAATCTACTTGATTTTAAATAAAACGGAAAAAGTTAAAAATTTAAATAAAAAGAAAATAGTTAAACATTTAAAGAAATATAAAAATTCCTCAAACAAAAAATTATTGAATAAACAACAATTAAATTAGGTATTTAAAACTATTTTTAAAATAAGACATATTAAAAATTTGATTTTATAGAATTTGTGATAAATTTATTAAAAATTTACTAGGAGTTAAAAAATTTAGAAATTTAAGAATGGATAATAGATTAATAGTAATAAGAAATTGATTTGTAATAATTAGATGCTTACTAATAATAATTATTTCATTTCTTAAAATCTATATCTGAAATGAAGTTAGATAGATATAAGTAAAAAATGAATATTAACTTTTCTTTAAAAACTTTTAAAAAATTAATTTCATGTGATGCAAAACCTGAAGTATTAAATGCAATCAAAGCTGCTAAAAGAAAACCTAAATAATTTTTAAATGAATTAATTTTGAATGATGAAGAAATTAAGGATTTTTAGGAAGCAATAGAAAAATTACGAAAAAAAGCAAAAAAATAATGATTACTTTAATACTTATTATTTATAAAGTTTCAAATAAATAAATATCAATTAAGATCATTATCATCATCAATAAAATCTCCAACCTCTTCATTATTTTCTTATTCATCAAGTATTTATTCTTCCTTATGTACTTATGAATTTAATTATTATTCTTGCACCATTTATTAATCTTAATTGTCTTAAGATGATTGAGGTTTATTCTATTATTATTGGCTTTCATCAAGTTCTTAAATTTCATTGAGTTATTTATTAGACTATTTTGTATTAACATTATCTTATGATCCTTAATGAGCAGTTTTTTTCTATCCACTAACTAAAATGGCTCTTTTAAAAGACACATCTCCTGTTTTACCAACTTTATTAGGAGTTGTATTATTAGATTTTTGACTAGATGATCTATTTTCTTATGAATGTGTAGATGTATTTTCTTGCATATAATTCTTTCTTTATGATAATAAACTCATTTAATATTTAGTAGGATTATTTGATAATGCAGATAAATTCTTGACATTTGATTTTTATTTAGTTTAATCAAGGATTTCTTAGAATAAAGTTTCTAGATTATTCTTAGATTTCAAGAGTTCAGTATTTTCCATTTCTAATTGTTTATTTCTTTATTTAAATCTATTTGTATAACCTTAACTAGTCTTTAATTAAGTTGCTAAAGATCTCTATTACTATTTAAGTAATTCAATTTCTTAATCTTTTTCAAGGATTTGATTTTTAAGATTTTATAATTCATTAGATTTTGTTTTAGAATTCATTTATAATAAAGATTCTAATTTAGATTTTAAATCAGAATTATCTTAAAGAATTCTTAATTAAAGTTGTTTTGATTTTTATAATTCTTCATCTTTGAATATAATTTATTCTTAATGTTTTTATGAAATTTAAATAGATTTTTTGAGCTATATAAATTGAGTATATTTATACTTCAATATCTAATTATTTAGAATGTTCAAGTGATTTAATATATTGTCTATTGCTTTCTTGTAATTTGGATTCTAATTCTTTGATTTTGAGTTCAAGATCTGATATTTTCTTTGTCTATTCTTTTAGAGTCTTGTTTGCTTATGATAATTGAGTATCTAGAGTAGCATTTTCCCTTTAATATAAATACAATTAGTAAATACTTTTCAAATTATTTAGTAGTTTATTCAAATTATTTTTTGGCTTCATTCAATATATCATCCTTTTCAAGTAATCTGTTCTTAAAGAGTTCTTATTCATTAGTAGACTAAATTAATTAAAATAAATACCTTTTCTTTTGTTTTTTCAAGGATTTACATAATTTTTGTCATTTCTTCTTTATATTCTTTTTAAGTATCCTTCAATTAATTTTAAAGTTCTAAGATCTGCTTTTAATAAGTTGTATTTGAATCTTCTGCAAGTTTAAGTTTATTTAATAAGTCACCATTAGTCGTATTAAGTTGTTATAATTAAGAATTGAGTGTTTAATTATCATTTAGTAAATTATCTTTAAGTAATTTTAAATTATTGAGTTCATCAGTAAGAGTATTAATATTGACATTCTATTGAGTAATCAGAGTCAATTATTATGATTGTCTCTCTAATTATTCATTCAATGATTAGATTTATTAATCTTTTTCATTTAAATCTTTCTATAATTGTGGAATAATTTATTCATGATGAGATATCTTGGTTTCTCTTTCTTTGAGTTAAACATCTTTTTCATTAAGAAGATGTTCATAATGATTGGTGATTTATTGTAACTGAGATTCAGAATTAGTGTTTTCTCCAGATTTAGCTATTAATTATTAATTGAGATCTTTTGCTTCACTCAATTATACTTCAACTTCATTCAATTTACGTTGGAGTGTTTGAATTTGATTCTAGATTATAAATTAGATTTACATTAAAATCTCTTTCTTTAGATCTCCATTCCACAACATCACTTTGATTCTTTTCTATTAGTTTAAGATTTTAAGATTCAAGCATTCTCACTTTTTCACCAAGTTCAACTACCTAAACAATATTGATTTTATATATACTTCTGAATTATTTTAGATTGATCTTTGTAATTCTTCCACTTTATCTGTAAGTGCTACTATTTGTCTATGTCTATTTTGTATATCATCTTCTAAACTTTTAATTTTAGTTTGTAATTCTTATTCTTTAGACATATTGATAATTATTAATTATGTCTGAATAATCAGAAGAAGAATCCTAATAGTTATAATAAAAAGAAGAAGAACAATAGAATAGTCAAATTATATAATAAGATGATAAGACTGAACAATAATTATAGTAAATCCCATATGTTCATATGTTAAATAATAAATATAATGTGAGAGAAGCTGTTCATGCAGGATCCTGGTATTCTAGCAAAAGTAATGAATTAAAAATACAGATTAATTGTTGGTTAGAATAAGCTAAAGCAGAAGTAACTACAGTTGCATAATTGAAAGCATTAGTTGTTCCGTAATATATTTATAATTAAATTAAGTCATGCAGGTTATGCTTATTCTGGTCCAACTGCTGCATTCAGTTACAAATATTTAAAGAAATATCCTCCTTCTGAAAAATTAAAAGTATTTATTCTTGGTCCTTGTCATTATGTTTATATAACTTAATGTTGTTTAACTAGATAAGAAATCTATGAAACTCCATTAGGAAATATTAAAGTAGATCTAGAAAGTAATTAATTAATGATCATATTATTAGCTGTTAAATAATTACATGAATAAGGATAATTTGAATAATCAGACAAAGATGCAGAAGAGGAAGAACATTCAATTGAAATGTAATTGCCATTTTTAGCTCATATTTTGGGTACTGATAATTTTACTATAATTCCAATTATGGTTGGATCAATTGATGCTAAATCTGAAGAGTATTATGGTAAATTGTTAAGTGAATATTTTGATATGGATGATACTTTATTTATTATATCAACTGATTTCTGTCATTGGGGAACTAAATTTGCTTATACTTATTTTAATAATGCAGATGGAGAAATCTTTGAATCAATTGAAAAATTAGATTAGAAAGCTATGGAACATATTGAATTACATGATTTGGATAAATTTAATGATTATTTAAGAGAATATGAGAATAATATTTGTGGAAAACATTGTATTGCCATATTATTACATGTATTTGTATATAATTTATATTGAAAGTGTATAGCAATGAGTTAAAATACACATATGATGGAAACTAAATTTATTAGATATGCATAATCTTGTTTAGTTAGAGATAAAAAGGATTCTTCAGTTAGTTATGCAGCAGCTATTACATTCTTAGAAGATTGANATCTTTGTAATTCTTCCACTTTATCTGTAAGTGCTACTATTTGTCTATGTCTATTTTGTATATCATCTTCTAAACTTTTAATTTTAGTTTGTAATTCTTATTCTTTAGACATATTGATAATTATTAATTATGTCTGAATAATCAGAAGAAGAATCCTAATAGTTATAATAAAAAGAAGAAGAACAATAGAATAGTCAAATTATATAATAAGATGATAAGACTGAACAATAATTATAGTAAATCCCATATGTTCATATGTTAAATAATAAATATAATGTGAGAGAAGCTGTTCATGCAGGATCCTGGTATTCTAGCAAAAGTAATGAATTAAAAATACAGATTAATTGTTGGTTAGAATAAGCTAAAGCAGAAGTAACTACAGTTGCATAATTGAAAGCATTAGTTGTTCCGTAATATATTTATAATTAAATTAAGTCATGCAGGTTATGCTTATTCTGGTCCAACTGCTGCATTCAGTTACAAATATTTAAAGAAATATCCTCCTTCTGAAAAATTAAAAGTATTTATTCTTGGTCCTTGTCATTATGTTTATATAACTTAATGTTGTTTAACTAGATAAGAAATCTATGAAACTCCATTAGGAAATATTAAAGTAGATCTAGAAAGTAATTAATTAATGATCATATTATTAGCTGTTAAATAATTACATGAATAAGGATAATTTGAATAATCAGACAAAGATGCAGAAGAGGAAGAACATTCAATTGAAATGTAATTGCCATTTTTAGCTCATATTTTGGGTACTGATAATTTTACTATAATTCCAATTATGGTTGGATCAATTGATGCTAAATCTGAAGAGTATTATGGTAAATTGTTAAGTGAATATTTTGATATGGATGATACTTTATTTATTATATCAACTGATTTCTGTCATTGGGGAACTAAATTTGCTTATACTTATTTTAATAATGCAGATGGAGAAATCTTTGAATCAATTGAAAAATTAGATTAGAAAGCTATGGAACATATTGAATTACATGATTTGGATAAATTTAATGATTATTTAAGAGAATATGAGAATAATATTTGTGGAAAACATTGTATTGCCATATTATTACATGTATTTGTATATAATTTATATTGAAAGTGTATAGCAATGAGTTAAAATACACATATGATGGAAACTAAATTTATTAGATATGCATAATCTTGTTTAGTTAGAGATAAAAAGGATTCTTCAGTTAGTTATGCAGCAGCTATTACATTCTTAGAAGATTGAATAAAAATTAATTTGATTAAATAAAACATATATATATATAAATATATATTCATTCTATAATAATGGCTGAGTCATGATTTTATCCTATTTTTGATTTGTTTTATTGAAATTTTTATTATTCTTCCATTCTTGCTTATTATTGTAATTTCATTTGATTTATATAATAATTATTAGCATAGAAATTAGCATAACTATTGGTTCTTAGATGTTGATTAGATGATAACATCATATTATTTATTACATTTTATAAAGTGTTTGAATATGGTGATGTATTAACAGACTCTTTAGTTTTGACTATTTACAATTTATAAAAGATATTATTTGTTTCATTAGATAACATCTCTAAATTAATCATACGATTATTATTCTTAATTGCATAATTAGGTAGATTATCTAAATTTAGTAATTTTTGAATATTTTCATTTACTATTTATCCATTATTGTCGAAAGTGATTTCATTAACTTAAATATCAAATTTTTTGATTGTATTTAAGATTGCATATTAATATGCATCAATCTAAATAGTAAAGAGTTTCTTTTTACATAAGGGACATCTCCATTTTCTAGGTTACATAGAATACATGGCTGTAATATAGTTTTCTAATCCAAAACATTATATATGTTAACATAGAGATCCTCTTATTGGTGTATTCATTAAATTAAATGTTATTGCACATGTCAATTAGACAGTGATACTATCTACTTTAATATCATCTGCTTGATGTTTATTCAAATAAAGAGAGATGAAATCCTAACATTATTCAATATTCATCCAATTTTCACTTTGATTAATTATATTGTCTAATAATTACTTTGCATTAAATTACTCTATTGAATAAACACCTAGAAAATATAAGTGACCTAAGGATATTCTATATTGACTTCTTTAATCAGGTGTGGGTATGCATTCTTTGATTTATAAACAATTTTATGGTAATACTTCAGTAGTAAGGATATGATCATCTTTTCTTTTTTTAAGACTATGATTATTAATGAGTGGTTTGAAATCTTAGATTTTCTTTTAATTTAAAAATAGTTCTCCTATATCAGGCCAAGTGATTTCTTCACAATTGATTTTATTTTCTTATCTTACACATCTAATATTGATAATAGTTTGATCACAAGGGAAATTAAATGCTTTATGATTAATTTAACCAATTTATTGAAAAGGAGAAGGTGGAACTAAAGAATTTTATATTTTGTTAAAATGATCCATATACTTAAGTACACAAGGTGGACATACAAATTCCATATCTTTGTAACATTTATCAAAGGATTCTTTAGATTTGGAAATACAGTTGAAATGCAAATAATTTAAGCATAAAAGGCATTGTATTAAATTGTCTTATTCAGTTGGTGGTTTTCCTTGACATACACAATATTCACATTTGGCTTCCTTTTCAGATGGTCCTGTATTTATTCTTCTATACTTTAATTTAACAGAATTGGGAATGCAAATTTCATCTTCAATAGTTTAAGATGGTTAAGTAGTTTATTATGTATTAATAGGTTATTATTAGGAACAAGGAATATTAGTTTATTGTGATGGTTATTATAATTGAGGATCTTCTTACTATATTGGATCATCTGGATTATTATTGTTATTAATCTATTCTTCATCATCTTCAATTTGCATAGGTTCAGGTTCTGATTATGGTTTCCTTTCTTATGCAATAATCTTTTAGATTAAAGTTGTTTAAGTCTAAAAGTAAGCATGAATCTAATCATTGATTTCATCTACAATTTATAAGTATTTAACACAATCACAACGCAATTAACTTAGGGAATACAATTCTAGAAATGTGTTTATGGAAGATGGTTGTTTGTAATACTATTATATCTATTGAGTTTATAAGTCAGATAGATGATGTTTAGATGAAGTCTTATTAATGAGATCTAAGATGTGAATGTGTGTACTTAGTTCTAATTATTTGAGGAGAGTGCAATTTTTCATTTTAATAAATGTCCATTCTTAAATGATGCGGGTTATGTTTTTGGTTGATTAAAAAAAGAATGAATTAATTGGTTATGTGGGGGCATCTATACTCCCCACTAAAAGATTAGTTAAATCCCACAACCCCCACTAAGTGGAATTAAATTTAGAATCTTTTTTTGCATCTGCAATTTTATTATTTTAAAAAACTTGAGAGAGCGCCTTATCTCATGTTGGATGACATTTATCCGTTGTTTGGTTGGAACGAACCAGTTCCCACAGAGTTTAAAGAGATATTTTCAAAGTGTGTAAAGAAAGAAACAGAAATGGGTCATGATTCCAATTCAAGAAAGTGTAGTAGCACATTAGAAGAATCCTTAAGTATTATACATAACATTCTTAGTTGTTGATGAAGATTATGAAATAATAGGAAAGAGTTAAAATGATAATTCTATATGTCCAATCTGTTATTAGAATGTGTAACTGGGCAACACACAATTGTACTCAAATCATCTGTCACTTTATTTCGATGTCCATACTTAATGTGCTCTGATGTGCAAATAAAAACCAGCTTCATTGGCTCTACTAAATGAACACATCCAATCGGCCAAATTTATTAAGCGTGTTCCTGTAGATTATGATCTACTAGACCTTAATATCAAAGCATTCATAGAGTTCCGAGTATTTCACACAATTGCTCAAAAACCTTATTTACATCTAACACATTCCACTACACTTAAATAAAANATAAAAGGCATTGTATTAAATTGTCTTATTCAGTTGGTGGTTTTCCTTGACATACACAATATTCACATTTGGCTTCCTTTTCAGATGGTCCTGTATTTATTCTTCTATACTTTAATTTAACAGAATTGGGAATGCAAATTTCATCTTCAATAGTTTAAGATGGTTAAGTAGTTTATTATGTATTAATAGGTTATTATTAGGAACAAGGAATATTAGTTTATTGTGATGGTTATTATAATTGAGGATCTTCTTACTATATTGGATCATCTGGATTATTATTGTTATTAATCTATTCTTCATCATCTTCAATTTGCATAGGTTCAGGTTCTGATTATGGTTTCCTTTCTTATGCAATAATCTTTTAGATTAAAGTTGTTTAAGTCTAAAAGTAAGCATGAATCTAATCATTGATTTCATCTACAATTTATAAGTATTTAACACAATCACAACGCAATTAACTTAGGGAATACAATTCTAGAAATGTGTTTATGGAAGATGGTTGTTTGTAATACTATTATATCTATTGAGTTTATAAGTCAGATAGATGATGTTTAGATGAAGTCTTATTAATGAGATCTAAGATGTGAATGTGTGTACTTAGTTCTAATTATTTGAGGAGAGTGCAATTTTTCATTTTAATAAATGTCCATTCTTAAATGATGCGGGTTATGTTTTTGGTTGATTAAAAAAAGAATGAATTAATTGGTTATGTGGGGGCATCTATACTCCCCACTAAAAGATTAGTTAAATCCCACAACCCCCACTAAGTGGAATTAAATTTAGAATCTTTTTTTGCATCTGCAATTTTATTATTTTAAAAAACTTGAGAGAGCGCCTTATCTCATGTTGGATGACATTTATCCGTTGTTTGGTTGGAACGAACCAGTTCCCACAGAGTTTAAAGAGATATTTTCAAAGTGTGTAAAGAAAGAAACAGAAATGGGTCATGATTCCAATTCAAGAAAGTGTAGTAGCACATTAGAAGAATCCTTAAGTATTATACATAACATTCTTAGTTGTTGATGAAGATTATGAAATAATAGGAAAGAGTTAAAATGATAATTCTATATGTCCAATCTGTTATTAGAATGTGTAACTGGGCAACACACAATTGTACTCAAATCATCTGTCACTTTATTTCGATGTCCATACTTAATGTGCTCTGATGTGCAAATAAAAACCAGCTTCATTGGCTCTACTAAATGAACACATCCAATCGGCCAAATTTATTAAGCGTGTTCCTGTAGATTATGATCTACTAGACCTTAATATCAAAGCATTCATAGAGTTCCGAGTATTTCACACAATTGCTCAAAAACCTTATTTACATCTAACACATTCCACTACACTTAAATAAAAAAAAACCACTTCCATTTTAATAGATTATGCTAATCTAAGAGAATACTTTGGTAAGCGTCCTAAATACTAAATACCATTTCTTTAAGGTCGTATTCAAATTGAACTATACATTATAGATACTAATCTCATGTAAGAGGGTAAAAGTGCTCGTACTTATGAATTCTTTTATAATGCAGAATAAGCAGCTATTGGCGATTACATTTCATTAGAATCAGAAGGAGTATGCATATCAATGTAACTAGAAGAAGAATCAATTTAATTATCTATTAAATCACTACAAATTACACTCCCAACTGAATTAACTACTAGTCTAACAAAATAATCACCTAAATCATCACCTATTATAGATAGTTTCTTATTCTCACCTAAATTAAATAATTTTACTCCTTAAGTAGGTCCAATTCAATCAAGAGTTCGTTTTTAAAGTTTTTAACTTGAAGAAACTATACAAAATTCAATTGATGAATGGACTGAAGATTTATAAAATCTAGAATAAATTAGAGGTAATGTTGTTAATTTTGTGAAAACTTAACATGGTAGTAGATTGATTTAGAAATACTTTACAACTTGTACTTAAATGGAATTAGATTAAATGTTATAAGAAATAGGACCTCATCTTCCAGATTTGATGATTGATCCATATGCAAATTATATGTTTGGTAGTCTTAGTCAAAGTTGTGCTCCACATTAAAGATTATATATTTTATAAACTGTATATATATATTTATATTATTAGATTGGTAATCGTCTTGTTGATATTGCTTGTGATAAGAAAGGAACTCATGCAATTTAATCTTTAGTTTCATTAATTTCTTGTAAATAAGAAGAAGAAATGGTTGAGAATAATATTAAAAATAATATCATTCCACTTACTCTTGATAGCTAAGGAACTCATCTTATTAAAAAGATTATTGCACGTTTCTCAGAAGATAGACTCAATTATATATTTCATAAATTAATGGATAGATTTATTTAAGTTGTTAATCATCAATTTGGATTATGTGTATTGAAAGATCTCATAACTAAATTTAAAAATAATTTAGATAAATCAGCCATTATTATTAATAAAATGAAAGATCATTTAGATGAAATTATTTAAGATCCTTTTGGAAATTATGGAGTATAACATGTTATTGATGTAATTAATTAATTCACTTATTTTTTATTAGATATATGGAGATCATAGATGTAGTTCCATCATTGATAAAATACTTCTTAAATTAATTTAATTATCTATACATAAGTATTCATCCAATGTTGTTGAGAAATGTATACTTGAAACAACTCCAAAAACTCAAAAAAGATTTATCAAATAATTATCTTAAGACATTATTTGTTTAGAATTAATGAAAAATAAATTCGGAACTTTTGTACTATAAAAAGCTTTATAAGAAGCTGATAAATTATCAGAAACTGATTCATTGCAATAAGCACTTTATCGCAATCTACCTTCCATTTATGCTTAAAATATTAGACAAAAATGGATTGAATACTTATCTAAGAAGTGATATTATAATTAATTGTATATTAATGAAAATTATCATTCGCTATCATTCTTAATGGGGTAATATGAGTACTAAATCTTGTATTGTCAATCCTAACATCAAAGTTGCTCAACTCAAAAAACAAATTGCCCAACTTACAGATATAGATGAAAAAGACTTAACACTTTATCTAAATGATTACACTCTTGAAGATGAAAATCTATTATCTAGTTATAATCCAGATGATTGCCAATTTATTTATGTTAATAGAGACAATTTTTAATTAGATGAAGATATTCTTGAAACTGAAATCTTGGAAATACAAAATCGAGGAATCTATAATCGAATGAAAGGATATGAAAAATTAGGCATTATTCATGAAGATTCTGAAGAAGTTACGCGTAAAAAGTCTAATTAATAACTTACAGTTGATTTTATTAAGGTAACTTGCATGTGTCCATTAATCAGCTAGTAAAAAATAATGATATATCCGCTATCAAAGACCTGTTACCAATCCAATATCCCATAGACATCATCAATGATAGACAATACTCTGGATTCTCTGCCTTCCATTATGCAAATCAATCTGGTCATTCCGAACTTGTTACATTACTTATTGAATTAGGTGCCAACATCAATCTTTCAACTAAGGATAATCAATCACCATTATAATTAGCACTTAAAAACAATTAAATATCATGTGCCAAAATTTTACTATTTCAACCTCATTGTGATGTCAATTATGTATCTCAAGGCAAGAGTGCCCTTTAATTAGCAGTCTTAGCAGGCAATTTAGAAATTGTTGAACTCATCCTTAAACATCCAACATTTGATTCCTAATCTATTGATCTAAATGAATTGAAAGGAGATCCATAAGCTATTCAATTAGTTGTTAATTTATAGAAATCAAACCAAACCAATTAAATCACTAAACCAAAAGCTCAAAAAGGAAACATTAAAAAGGTTAATGTTCTTAGATTTTTTCATTACAAAAGATACTTAACTCTTGATCCAGAAGCAGGAACCTTAACAAGATACAAAACTGAAACTGATTATCCACTTTAACCTATTGAAATTGTTGCTCTTTCTAATATAATAAGTGTATGGTAACCTAAAAGAGAATGGTACATGAAAAATGATCATGAATATTTGAGTGTATTAAATCATTATTCATATTAAGGTATCTTATAAGAAGGGAGGAATTGAAATCTTAACATTTTGTTCTAAAAGTAAAAATACAATATTAAGTTGGAGGAGAAGTTTAGAAGATTCAATCAAATATTATACTGAATTAGAAAAGAAAATAGCTTAATTATCTGAATTAAGAGATATATAAGGATTAAGTTTATATATAAATGAGAATAGTGAATAATTTAATATAATTTAAGATTCTTCTTTTTAAAATAATGAATATGTGATTAAATAAAAATAATAAATTTAATAATAATAAGAAAATAATTAATAAAGATTGGATACTTTATAAAATTAATAAGATAATAATTATTAATAATAATAATAATAATAATAA
>CAJJDO010000155.1:154154-262747 GCA_905183005.1 Paramecium pentaurelia
TAATAATAATAATAATAATAATAATAATAATAATAATAATAATAATAATAATAATAATAATAATAAATAGATTTATCTATTAATTTATCTCCTGTAGAAATACCTTAATCTATAAAATTATGCTTCTAATATCTTAATTAATATTCTGTTATTAAATAGATTGGTTAAGGAGCCTTTGGAAAAGTTTTTCTTGTTAAACATAATCCTACTTAAAATATTTATGCCATGAAATAATTAAGCAAAAAAAGATTGATGCAAAAAAAATAAATAAAATTTGCTATTACTGAATGCAATATTTTAAAATAAGTTGATTCACCATAAATTGTCAATCTTTTTTAATCATTTTAAACAGTTAACAATCTCTATTTAGTTATGGATTATTGTGGTGGTGGAGATCTCTCTTATCATCTTTGTAAATATAAGACTTTTGATGAAAATATATGTAAAATTATTACTCGTTAAATTATGAAAGCCATAGAATATTTACATAGCAAAGATATTATATATAGAGATCTCAAACCAGAAAATGTTATTCTAGACAATGAAGGAAGAATCAAACTAGTAGATTTTGGTCTTTCAAAATAAACAGAGGATGGTAAAACACGTACTTTTTGTGGTTCTCCTGCTTATCTAGCTCCTGAAGTCTTAGCAAAAAAAGGAGCTGTACAAGCCACAGATGTTTATGGAATTGGAACAGTGTTATATGAATTACTATTAGGAGATCCACCATATTTTAGTGAAGATATAGACACTTTATACAATAGCATTCGCAATGACAATCTTCACATTCCTAATAAATTAAGTAAGCCTTGTTAATCTATTCTATTTGGATTGTTGTAAAAAGAAGCCAATAAAAGAATTGGTTGCAAATAGCCATCCTAAGTAAATTGGAATTTGATAAAATTACATGAATGGTTGGAATGGGATAATCCTGAAGAGAAAGTTACTTTTGGACTTAGCTAAGAAAATTTAGATAGTATAATTCGGAAATATACTCATGTATAATGTGTTATTAATATATTAGAATCTTGGAGATACAGATTATAATGAAGAAAATTCAGGTATAAATAGAATAAATGGTTGGACTTTCGTAAGAAAGAATTGATAAATTTAATTAATTTTAATTTAATTAATTGTTCTATCATAAAAATAATTAGTATTTTTAAGTTAACCACTAATATATATATATATACATACAGAGTATAAATTTTATAAATTTATGATTCAGTAAAAATATATTATAATGAAAATTATATATAAATCACTAAACTCTAGAAATTGGCCTACTAATTGTATATTATCCAGGCCCAGGAGATTATGAGATTCTCAAACTACCAATTCTTGATCTTGTGAATGAAATTCCCCTTTTCCTTAATGTAGAACCCAATTCATAAGTACCTGGTCCTGGATTGCATTATTAAACAGACTTAGGTCTTGAATTCATATAATCCAAAAATTCCTTGTTCACTTTATAAGCTTTTTCAGGTTAACTTTTAATAACTTTCACTTCTGAAATATTATAATTTCCAGGTCCTGGAGTTTGTTAGTTCCCATGAAAGACAATTCGTTAACCTTTAGGGAAAGTAGGGCCACGAGATTTTTATATTTAACTTGGTTCACTAATGATTAAGTTTTCATGGAAGAACTGCTATTTAGGAAAGCGACCAGCCTTTCCAAATGTTGAATGTAAATTTTTTCGTTTAGACTCTTTCATTTAATTTATTAAAATGCTACTATATACCTTTATAGATTGGGTTTTTACTATAGGATCTGCTATAATAGCAATACTCTTAGGATTATATGTCAGTGGAGCAGCTTGTCTTTTAGGATTGCTCTTATATTTACTCTACCCTTTGATAATTGAATTCTCTTATAATATTTTAAGTGTAAAATAGGACATCTGCATAAGAAATATGCCTGAGATACCAATTGTCTATCATGAAAATTACAATATTACTGCATGCGGTATTGAAAAATGGCATCCATTTGATTCATGCAAATATGGGAATGTTTATAAATAAATAAGGGAAAAAATAAAAGCTTAGCATTTTACTCCATCAATATTATCAAGAGGAACTTTTCTATATCTAGGCATGAGCAGATGGTATTTGCTCAAAATCTGTTATAGTGCATATGCCTCAACATTAATTGAATTGCCTGTATTCTTTTTGCCTGGAGCTTTCTTGAGATCTTGTCTTTTAGATTCAATGCTTCTTGCTACTAGTGGTAGTATTTATGCTGCCAAACTAGCTCTTGAAAAGGGTTGGGCAATCAATCTTAGTGGAGGATATCATCATGCCTCTCTAAATAGTGGTGGCGGGTATATATATAAATATTATTATATTCAATTAGATTCTGTATATATCCTGATATAACTTTAGTAGTAAACTACCTTAAGAGATGTTGCAATTTAAGGAGAATATTAATAGTAGATTTAGATGCTCATTAAGGAAATGGTTATGAAAGGGATTTCCTTCATGATTCTTCAGTTTATATAATAGATTTTTATAATTCTTATATATATCCTGGGGATCATGAAGCTGAATAAGCAATAGATTGTTTTGAACATGTTGATAGAGATACAACAGATGAATAATATATAAAAATACTTTAAAGAGATCTTGAGAAACATATCAAAGATGATATGGAATTTATTATTTATAATGCTGGTACTGATATTATGGCAGGAGATCCCCTTGGAAATTGTTGTATATCAGCAGCTGGAATATAAAGAAGAGATGAAGTAGTATTTAAATGGGCTAGCCATAAAAAAATTCCAATTCTTATGTTATTATCAGGTGGTTATTAAAAAGAAAATACATTTGCAATTGGAGAATCGATATTGTAATTAATTACTTGATGAAAAATAATTATAAATAGATCAAATTATGTATTATATATTTTATTATGGTAAAACCAATCTGATATCATGTCCCTAAGTCTTTTTTGATATACAATTAAAGAATATCTTACCAACTTCATTTCCACCATCACTAACATTCAGAGTCAAAGTGTCTAATCTTATTGCTTTTTAACGAAAAGATTGAAATATTAGTATTTCCCTTTAACTCACATTCAAATGTGCAAAACAATTACAAGATAAAGTAAGTTTCTATAAACTATTGCAAATGGACTCATGTCTATAAATAAAATCTAAATATTACTCTAAAATTTGATCTATCAGAAACATAATATTTTAAAAATTGATTTTCAAACACAATACTTAAATATTTGGTACTAGATATAGAAAATCAGAGACTACTTTAATTGAAAAACTTTGTGCAGTAAATTTAACAGATGCAGATTACATATTCAACAGACAAATATTTCTAAATATTTTATAAATTTGAAATACCTTTCTTTTGCTTATTTGAATACATCATTAGTCAATCCTTAATTATTCATTAACTCACCAATATTTAAATGTCTTAAATTACCACTATTTTTATTAAGTAGATCTACTAATACTGAATTATTTATCTTATTATCCTAATTATTTAATATTAATAAAATTACTGATATACATAATTATTAAAGTATATTATTCTTTGTTAATAATCTAAATGCCTTTTTACTAAATCCTAATACTCCTCTTATATCCACCTAAGTTAAATACTTCTATTTTTCTAAAAATGGCAATAAAGATCCATTAGTCAATTTTCTACATCCACGTATTTTTAATTATGTATAGTTTGTTAAATAACCTATATTTATAATTAATTAATTAAACCTAATATATTTAGACATTCATCATCAATAGAAGTAAAGTCTAAATTCAACATTATTAAATTTGGAAGTAAAGAAAATAATGATGCAAAATGTGATTGATGATATTTTAAACTTGCTAAACCAAGAGATCTTAAATTAAGTTATGCTAATTCATCTAATTCAAAATTAGATATTTCAAATGATATATTATAACTATTAAAGAAATATTTAATTTTGTTTACATATTAAGTGAAAGCACTCTTAAATTATTAAAATGTTTTAGAAATGCTGTCATCTTATCTCCTTCAATTATTGTATGTAAATTTAAATGTTAACATAATTTTATTGATTCTACTTGATCTCCTATTAAAATTGTTAGTTTTTATAAGTGAATCAATAAATTCATTTATTATGCTTAATCAAATTATTTCAAAGTGATTTTTTTTATTGTTGTATTTATTTAGAAATTACTTTACTATAAATAACCTCTCTCCATTTGATTTGTATCAGCTAATTAATCAAATGATATTTTTTAAATTGTTGGTTATCTTTGAAACTATTCATCTTTATAAAATAATGCAAAAAATAAATAATTTTAGATTGATTCATTTGTAATCTTACTCAAATTTGTTGTATCAAGTTGAAATGTTTTAAGATTTCTCATTTTCTCATAAAAATGATTATGTAAAAACTTTGAATCTATACTAATATAATTTTATAATTAAATTTACTTCTACTTAGTTTAAATGATATTTGGCCCTGTAGCAATCAATTTCAAAGTAATTAATTACTAAGAATATTTTGAAATATAAGAATAAAACCTTTCTTATATAATTAGGTCATAATTTAACTAGATCTTCAATTTTTTCACTGATTATGGGATTTATCTTAAAATTTGCTTTAATTCTTATAGACTTGTTGTAGAAATGATTAAATGCAATTTATCTAATTTTAACCACTTATTCAATCCCAAACTTTTATTTGAATCAAATATAGATATGCTAATTTAATTTTTAGTCCTTAGAATAATGCTTGGAATGTATGTAGCAAAAAACTAATCTATCCATTATATTCTTTTTAATTCTTAATATGTTAAACAACTCAAAATCAAATCTAATATATGAAAAGGAATCTCCAATAACATTAACTAACTAAATACAATAATTATTTATTAAATTTTATCACTTTATACTATAATTGAAACAACTACAGAATCTCCTAAAACTATCATAATATTATGATAAATCATAAATTACAAATCATAATTTTAATTATAATAAAGTTTTCATTTAATAGATAATACTTATATTACTAGAATAATATATTATATATTTTCTAATCAATTTTAAGATAAGTTTTTTTCATTATCAAGATCATGGTATCTTCTTCATAGCATATTTTGGTAGAGATCCAAATTCATTTCCTTAATCATAACCACCTGGTCCAGGAGTCTCATTCTTAGGATTCAATGGTGGTCGTTTACTAGTACCAAAACCCCAACTAGGCCCTCCTAATTTATCTTTAGGTTTGTATTGTCCAGGTCCTGGAACTTCTAAAGTAGAATTAAGTTCCTGTCTTCTAGATGTTCCTATTCTTATAATTATATTTCTCAAAAATTATACTTTGCTGATTATGGTCTTTACATAATTGGACGTTCATATTAACCTGGTCCTGGTATCTAATCCTTTTAAGCTTAGACAGGATCATATTTATGACCTAAAATTTTCACTTATGGACCTTCAACCATTTTGGAAGGTAAATCATAAGTACCAGGTCCTGGTACTCCTTTCACGTCATTTAGCGGTCTTCTAGTAGCTGATCCTACTCTGACCATAGCTGATTAAGGACGAATAGTATCAAGTTGTGGTTCATATTCTCCTGGTCCTGGATTTGGATTAGCAAATTATAATCCTCTCATTGACTTGCCAATTTTACAGGAAGGAGGTCTTTTAATTTGTTATGGATCATAAGCTCCAGGTCCAGGAACAACAAGTTATTGTGTAATTTGTTCCTTCCTAGAGACCAAAGTAAAGCCCTTAGTTTACACAGATTCAAATTATGATTAATAATTGTATTGTCCAGCTAATAATTTAATGAATTGATATACGTCCTGGAACTTTTCCAAGTTCATTGTCATATAATCCTCTTCTTTATGAATTACCAAAACGATATTTAGGGGCTGATTCAGGTCTATCCTATTTGTAGGCTTGTATATAATAAAAAAAGTAATGATACCTCCTGGTCCAGGAACTTTTTCAGAATGTGGATCATCTCTCTTTGATCGAGGAAACCTAGCATATAATAGATAGAATTACTTCATGGTTGGAGCATCTAATTATTTACTTAATTAATATTCTCCTGGTCCAGGTTATTAATCATCAGGATGTGTTCCATATTTGCCACTAAAACTATATAAAGGTGCTTGTTTGGTCGGTTTTACATTATAGGCTCCTGGTCCAGGTTAAAAGGATGTAACAGATTATTGTTTTTTGCCAGCAAAAGAAAACTTTGGTCCTTTGAGTAGGTTCTAAGTTAGATAGATATCATACATCAGAAGAAGCATATGCTCCTGGTCCTGGAGTAAAAGTTGATTAAAAAGTTTATCTTTGTGCTTGTGGAATCCTAATATAAATAAAGAATTGAGACTTGTAACTGGGGGGAGTGTATTTTTGTTTTTTGTCTCCAGAGTATTATCCAGGTCCTGGAGTATCAGGTCCTTATTGAGCTTCATTGGATCTTTTACCATTTCCAACTGAATATGCTGAAACCATTTTATATATATATAATTAAATATAATTCAAATATGCTAAAATTATTGTATTGCAGTGATTCTGAGTGATGAAATATATTACAGATAGTAATACTGAAGATGTTTAATGGTTTGTTTGTCAACTTCGTATTTGGATGGTACTTTGAAATGACTCAATTATTCAAAATTGTATTTGATTCTAGGATGAATATATAATAATAGATATATATACCTTTATTGAAAGATCATTTATTCTTAATAATCTTTCAAAGTTCTTTTGCCTTGTGATGCTTCTCTGATAGCATAATCTAAAATACTCCATTTAACTAAGTCATTCATTTGATCTAAGAGAGTACGTAAATAGGTTGGAAAATTGTTAAGTGGATTACCATTTCTATATTTAAATTTTCTAGCCATTTCATTAACTTATTGAAATTATACATTATAGATTTCAACAACTAAATCTCCCAATTCTACAAGTTCATATTCTTATTATTCAATAGAAAACTTTTTGTTATCATTAGTAACTTCTTCATAGAGATTCTATTGAATATATTGAGCATAAACAGAATTATTTGTATAATCTGAATAAGATTGTGGATCAAAATGATCAGCACGTTAATAAATTAAACAATATGCATTAGTTTTTGATTTACCATCTCCATAAGAATCACGTAATACTTTTTCTTCACTTACTTAAGTAACATTGATATCATTAAATTTAAACCATAATTTTAATGATGGATTATAGATATAAGTATAATAATGACCAGATTCTGCTGCACCTTCATGGATTAAAATACTTTAAAGAAAATACTTATATTTTTTCATTATAGCATATAAATCTTCAATCTTCTAATTAATTTAATCCAATTATAATTGAAATTTCTATAAAATTAATTGTATACTTAATCTACATTATTCAATTCTTTATTGCATTATTTCATCATTTGGTTTTACTTCTTTTACATATTTAGTAGCTGTATTTAAGATAGTTAACATTGAAATCCCTCCATAATTTTAATATTTATCCATTTGAAATAATAATTCTGCTTATTAAATTTTAAGTTCATTTAATTATTATTATGTTTCAATAACCTTCTATCTATTTTCTAAAAGAAATCTATCAGCATAAATCTCTTTTTCAAATCTAAATTCATCATTTAATTTTATTAATCCTCTCTCTGGATCATATCCTACTCTTTAAATTTAGAATAACAAAGAATCAGGTACTTAAGTAATCCAAATAGTTTTTTCAGCTAATTCAATTACTTCACTTCCATTACGATATCCTTCTATTGAAAATGAATTATTTGCTTCCCAAGCTTAATATAAACTCTTATTTTTAACATTTAAAATAATCTATAAAAATATTTATTCTTATTCTTCACTTTAATTTCTTTAATTTGGATGTGTAATATATTCTTTAATTTTTCCAAAGAATAATCTATTAATTATAGTTTAATTTTAAGGTTATGATTGTAATGGTTATTATTCTATTAATTTAGTTTTATTCTCATCCAATAATATCATAGATCTAGTTTGTATAATTCCTGATTTATTATGATACTAATCTGATTCATGTTATTCACCATTTTCATTATACATTTCAGCATCCATTATTTTATTCTCATGATATTTTAATCCTTCATCAATACATGTTATAAATTATAAATTGAACTCCGCCCAATCTTTTTAATCACCCAATTAAAATCTATTACCAAATTCATCTACCACATTTAAGAATACTCTATATGGATCTACATACTTTCTATCTGTATGAACTAAGTAAGCAAATAGTCTAAAATTATTATTATTGAAACCTCTACAAATGTACAACTAAATCAATTGATGACTTTATTCTCTTTGCTTTTGCTTCATTCTTATTTAATAGATCCTCAAAATTCAATTAAACTGGATATTTAAAGCTCAATATCTCTTTCACAAAAATTGGATTATGAAAATATGTCTATATCAGAGAATTCAAATAACAAACTAACATAAATATCACAAAAACCATTAGCTAAATTTTTCAATCCTACAGGTCTTCCCTTTTATCGCAATCTCTAATCAGGAGTCAAAACATCAAATGACAATTCTCTCAAAATCTAGGATTGGGATTGTTATTATTCTTTTATTGGAGACTAAACATTTTTTAGAAGCACATCTAATATCTCTAAGTTTCTATATTATTTGCATATTTGTTAAGCTTTGACTATCTATTATTAAGTAAATCCCATATTCAAGAATTATTGAAGCATTTTAATAATATATATTAAATTATTACAAACAAAAGTTAAACATAATGAAAACAATAACAATATCATCTTACATTTGAATTTTATCATTAAAAAAATAATTTTATTATATTCAATTAAATCTTAATTATCTTATATAACATCAAACATCTAAAATTTGATTTGTTAAAATTTTATGTGTTACCCATTTTTCATCTAACAAGTCTGATTGAACAAAATATTCTTTTACTTATTGAAAACTAAATGCATATTAATTTTAATTTCCTTCCTCTTTTAACAAATCATAATAGATAAATATTTCATTATAATAGAAATCAATTTCCTTTAAAAATTTCAAAAGTAATAATGCATTTTAACGCTAATTCAAAACACTTAAAGAAGATATTACTCTTTGCAAACCTTACATATTCTTAATATTCTGAAATTTTTAAAGTTGCAATATATTTTGAATTTTTATTTTATTTTCAAACAATTATAGTCCTGAATAACACAGATACATTTAAAAGTTTTCAATTAACTATTCAGTCACCTAAAACTGATTGATTAAGGATTACTTATTCATCATTTATCATTTCATTTCTTTCTTATGGAGTTAATCTTACACTATTTTAATGAAATTGACTCTTATAAAAATTCGGAAACATTAATGAAAGAAAATTTTGGCTACCATCCATATCATCATAAAATCTTGAAATTTCTTCAGTATTTTAACGATAAGTTCTCCAATTCAAAATATGATATATAATATTTTCTTCAATATTATCAAAATTTCCTCTTAAAAACCATTTATTTGGAAATTTTTGAATCATTAAATTTTTATGTAATTGAAATATTTCTTAGTCTTTAAGTAGAATGTTTAATTCAGATTTATTGATACTATAATCAAGTCTTGTTTATAACTTCTAAAATTAATCTATATCAAAGAATTTATGTAATTTCTCGTTTATTTTTTGATAATAAGATTAATTCAAATTAAGAATACTTTCAGCTAGTCTGATATGCTCTTTTAATTGATATTCTTCTTGACTTAAATGTAATGATTTCACTTCTATATCAAAATTGAATGCCTTTTCCTCCACATAGAAAGACTCTAATTATTATCTCCATAATTTTATATCTTATTTTGATGAGTCAATCTATTATATAATAAAAGTTTTGTAATTATCAATTTCGTATGCTAATTGTTCGATTTATTGTACTTATTTCTGAATTAACATTTTCCCTAATTCAAGTGATTATTACTTTTGCTATAACATCTTACCCTTTGCTTTATCAAATAGTTTTGCATTTTAAGGTAAAGTCTACATAGTTAAACATTATTGGCATAAAAAAATAGTTTTTACATCTTTAGTAACATCTTAAACATAAAATTGAACAGGAAATTTGTGATTAAATTAACAGGGAATTTAATCAAGATCTTTTTGAAGTATTATAGAAAACATTATTTAGAGAATTATCCAATAATTTATAATAATTATTGAATTTATAGAATATTAATGCTATAGGGTAATCACAAATAATAAACTAAGCATACATTAAAATGATAATTAATAAATCTTAACCTAAAATTACTAAATCTATTTTTTATACAACTATAAATCACTCTTGATTTTGTTAATAATAAATAAATAAAATTGTTATTTTGTTTTGGTTTGTCTTAATAATGATAATCTTAGAAAGTGAAAACAAGTATAAATATAAGGAAATATGATTTATATGAATAATAGAATCTATGTTAATCTAATATTAAACATAATTATAAAATTGATGAATATAAATTTACATATTATAACAGGATTTGTAAATCTAATTAATAAAAAGATCCAAGTAAATTTTATTAATTATGTTTTAAATTGAAAATTAAGTTTTTAATTTATATTTAGGAATTATTTGTATCTTAATTACATAATTAAAATAACTTAAATAACTTAAATATTAATAAAAGAGTATTCCAAAATTATCACTTTAATAATTTATCATAAAATATGTTGCTAATTTTTATACTTTAAGTTGTTTATTTATTAACAATTATTTTCAATATTTACTTATCAATTTATTGATCAAAATAGTGATAAGAGATTATCATCTTAGATAAAATTCAGCTTGCAAATAGTACTAAAAAGCTTAGGTAAGTTTTATTTTAGATAATCGATCTTAAAAATAACCGATCATTTATATCTGGAAGTAATTAAATTAACTGAATACAAATATAAGAAAATTTGTTTTGGCTTATTCTCCAGCATTCAAAATTTTATGTATTAATTTAAGGATTTTTTTAGTAATTACTTTTATTTAAGAACAATTCACAATTATTTTAGTATTTGAATTAAAATTTGAAAACGAGTTTACAGTAGAATTAATTGGAACTAAAAGTCAAAATAAATGTAAGTTTCATAAACAACATTTGTTTTTGTGAATATAAATTATATTTTAAATTAATTTATAATTAAATTCATTATTATTACATTAGATATTATGTAAATCCTATAAGCTATCAAAGCTAAATTATTTAATATAGATTGACTAAATTTCTATCTAAATTTCTATCTCAAATGACATGCAAAATTTAATATATTAAACAATAGAATATTTTTTGAACTTTGTAAAAATTAAATATAAAAATTAATTAAAATAAAATATTCTATTGATTGAATTTTTAAGGTCAAACTTGAATTAATACAGTTTATTATTAAACATAAAGATGAAAACCTTTGTTGTTTTTGTTCTCTTTCTAATTGGATATTCATAATAGAGTAGATAAGAATGTTCATGCAATTAATTGTTATCACAAGTTGATTGTTTTATGAGTTAATTAAAATGTAATTGGAATTCTTTTAAGAAGTAATGTGAATATGAAACATCAAATACTTAATCACAAGAATAATTTGAAAAATATTGTGATCAATTTTCAAATGATACTTGTAATAAACTTAAACCTTGTGAAACTTGTGTTTCTAATGGACCTTGTTAATGGTATCAATCAAAATGCTCTCATTTCACTGGATGTACAGCATTTAATGAAAAAGATAACCTTAGATGTTAAAAAATATCTGAAAGATGTATAACCAATGGAATTCATTGTATAGAAATAGGAATTTGTGATTCTTATTAAACAGAAATAGCTTGTCAATAAGATATGAAATAGAAATGGTGTTTTTGGGACAAGATTACTAATAAATGTAGATATCCTTAAAAATGTTAAGAATTACCTAATACATTCACTTAAAATTCTTAATGCAAATCTTAGATATTCAATTGTAAATCCACTTCCTTAGGTGGTTGTTAAGATGAAACTATATTATATGCATAACCTGTTAAATCATATGATCCAAATACACCATAAATTCAATGTTTAGACTTCAAAAAAGATTCTGAATGTATTATAAATAAAGAAGGAAATTCATGTTTTTGGATAAATAATTAATGTTTAGATAAAGTTTGTTCTAATGCACCAAATTTATTCACAACAAATTAAGACTGTTAATCATTTTTAAGTTATTGTATTACAACAAATGGAGGAGGATGTATCAACAATGGAACATGTTAGGTTGCCAATGTATAATAAGCATGTGTTAAAGATATATAAGGAATTGATTGCTTTTGGACTGCTAATGGTGAATGTGTTAATAAAACTTGTGATCATGCTCCCATTACTATAACATCAAATTATGATTGTGATTCATTCCTAAAAGGTGTTTGTGTTGTTAAAGAGGGTGGTGGTTGTAAAAATAAAGAATGTTAAGATCTTACTGGAAGTTCACATAAAAGCTGCAATACATAAAGTAAAAGTTGTACAGTGGGACTCAATTCAAAATGTACAAAAATAAAGAACTGTGAAGATACAATGTTAGAAGATGCTTGCATTGAAGGTTTAAATGGTCCATGTTTATGGATTGTTAACAAATTCTCTAATGAGTAATCTTAGGGAAGATGTTATAGTTACAATTCTTGTTAGAGTATCTAATGGAATACAGACAAATAATGTAAATAGATTTCAAATTAGTGCACCACTGATGGTATCAAATGTATTCCTATAACATCATGCTCAGAAACAAATACGAATGGGGGTTGTGTTACTGGAATTGACGGATTGTGCATGTAAACTATAACTGCACTTTATGAAACCAAACCCGTTTGTATGACTTTTGAATCTTGTTCTTCAGCATATTACTTAAGACATGAAGAATGTTAATAAGCAAATTAAAAGTGTACATCTAATGGATTAACAGGGTGTATACCATTGGCTGACTGTACTGCATATTAAGCTTACGAGTCATGCAATGTGAATAATAATTATAATCCTTGTGTTTGGAATTCGGTTTAATAAATGTGCAGAGATTCAATTTGCTCAGATTATAATTATCAAACGCATTAGTAATGTTATTAAATTGTTACAAATTTAAAGTTAAAATGTACTTCTGATGGTGTTTCATGTTTAGCTATATCAAGTTGTGTCACTTATTAATCCTAATAGGTTTGTAATAATGCAAAAGCCACAGAAGGTAGTTGTATTTGGAAGGAATAAGACAAATCATGTTAAGTAAAATAATGCTCAGATATTTCAGCCCCAAGTCCTACTAATTGTAGTTTAGAATTAGGTAGTTGTACATTTGATGGTTTTAAATGTATTTAATGGCAATTATGTTCTGATTATTAGACAAAAAATGCTTGTAATACTGTAGGTTTGGATGGAATCTGTTATTGGTCTATAAGTGGAAAATGTTAATTAATGACATCTTGTTCATCTGCTAATGAGGATGAGTAAGCTTGCCGATAAGCAAATTAAAAATGTTATTTTAATTCAGAAGGTAAATGTTTAGAACACACCTGCAATACATATTAAATATTGCATGGAGTTTGTACTTATTTCTAATCATGGGATGGAAAATCCTAATATTTTTGTAAAGAAATTGATGGGAAATGTACCCTTATAGATCCAAATATTTTTAATTAATCAGAATGTTATAAACTTTCAAATTATACATATACTTGGAATGAAAAAAATTCAAAATGTTAAGTTTGTAATACCTAAACTAAATCATCTAATAATACTAATATGACAAGCAATAACTAAAGTAGTAATAATAATAATAATAATAATAATAATAATAATAATAATAATAACAATAATAACAATAATAATAATAATAACAATAATAATAACAATAATAACAACAATAACAATAATAACAATAATAATAATAATTCATAGACAAATGATACAACAACTAATTAATAATATACAAGCTCTTCCTATTTTATAACATACTTTATGTTATTTATTCTAATAATTTGAAATTTTAATTATTCATTTTCTATTTATAAAATCAGGAAATATTAAATTTTCACAATTTATAATATTCAAATTAACATACTCAATTTAACCTCCTCTAAACATTTAAGTGTGTCTTGATTATTTGTATCAATGACCAATGATTAAATAAACTCAAATGTTATTTTTTTACACTATTCTCTAATTTATTTAGCAGGAGATTTCATTAAATTTCCTATTGCAGTAACTAATTTTGCTATTGTTTCTACATCTCTTTGTTTATATTAAAGAAAAGTGATAATAGCCTCTGATAATAACTCACTAGCTTAGTCATTCAATCCATTTCGCTAATAAATACCAATTGATAAATTTAGAATAAGATTACTAAGTAATAGAACAGTCTATATGATATAAAATGTTTTACTTTTTCATCTGTATCTAGGAGACTCAAAATAATGTCTTTAACTATTCTTAAATGATATAGGATTGCACAAGAGTTTGTATTATGTTTTAAGCAATTACATAAAGTTTACAAGGCCAATCTTACAAGAACAGCATTTATAGGTTGAGTATTGACTATAGTGAAAATATTCAAAAATAAATTCATTCCTTTTTCTAGACCAGCAAATAATTATTCACTACTATGGTGAAGACAAAATAATCTAAAGAAATCATAAACTGGCAATAAGTATTGGGCATCCCATTTTAACAATTTCTAAATAAAGATGATGCTAACAGAATTTTCAATATTAACAGTTTTTTAAACTTACACTTGTCCTAAACTTTCAATTCCTTTATTAAAAATTAAAGTTTCCTTCTCTGTTAATTTAAGTTCTTCTGACATTTGAGCATTGAATTCAAATAATTTCTTACTCAAACCTTGTAAATTCATATTTTCATAATAAGTGCATTATGTATAAGGAATATATTAAAAGTCAATCTGCTTTTTAGCTTATTATTATTGTAATATTTATTATTAAGCATATTATTCTTTCATAGTTTCTAATTCTGATTTCTTTTATCTTTGAGATTACCCAAAAGATGTATTCTTTTTTAAGAAATTTACAATTTATTAAAGATAATGTTTAGAGTAACCCTCTCTTAAACAAAATTTCTCAGCAGAATCATAAAAGCTTTCCCCTTCATTATATGGTAAGAGCTTTGTAATTCCATTATCATCTTCAACATCAAAGACATGATCATACTCTCCAGCTTCAAAGTATTTATCTCCAGGAAAGAACTTCTTTGAGTTTGCCCCTTTACCACCAATCACATCTCCAATCAATTACCAATTCTTCGTAGCAAGACTCCACATATATGCTTCAGGTTTATTTCCATTTCTAAATAATCTTATTTCCCCTTCTTTCTTTCCTATCATAGTATTCAATTTATCAATTCCTGGTAATTTCTATACTTCTTCTTCAGACATTCCTCCTTCTTATTTAGCATTCGATAAAGAGGCTTCCTACTCTAACCCTTCTATTTCGGCCTAAGTAGCATATCTATTTTTATCAGTGGTAAATACTCTGACCTTTCCATCACTTGTTCCAATTATAATATCATTAAAATTATTTATAGCTACAGTCCACACTGTATCTGGTAATTAAATGGTTTATTATGGAGTGCCATCTAAATTCCAGATTATTACTAATCTATCATCACCTCCACTAATAACTTGATCCATGTGAATTTTCATAGTAAATACAAAACTCTTGTGTCCTAAAAAGGTTTGAATCAATTCTAAATCTTTTGACCAGAGTTTAATGGTTTCATCATTAGAGCAAGTTATATAGCCTCCCAAGGGTGATAGTAATATTTCTCTAATGATATCCTTATGAGCCTATACACTCTTAATTTTAGTTTCTTTTGACCAGGAATGTAGAATTCCATCTTAGGATCCAGTAATAAAATTTAAATTTTCATCTCCATATACTGCCACACCATATTTATGTCCATTCAATCTATAGAGTTATTTCATTTAACTAATATCCCATATAATAGCAGTAGCATCCCATGATCCTGAGATTAATAACTACGGTTTATGATGATTGAATGTACATTTTCTGAAATGCTTTTTAAAGAACATACTTATTAATCATGTCCTTCTAAAATACCTAATGGATTTCCTTCATTATCTAATAAATAGATTTGGTTATCATGTCCAACTGCATATCCTCCATTTACCCTTGCACATGTGGCATATATGTATTTCTCAAAGAATGATATCAAAGTCACTTATTGGTACTAATTATCCTTCATTTCATACAACTTAGCAGTTTTATCACTTGAGCCTATGATTAGGATGATTGAATATGTCTTTACATGTTAATAATTCATTTCCTTAAGTAGAGATTGATCTCACTATACCATTGTGTGCAGCTATGGTTTGACTTAATTTATATTGCAATGCTTCCATTATTAATTAATGATTTTATATTTATTATTTTAACTAATTAGTGCCTATGTAAAGATAGATTTACTTAAGTCTTCACCTAACCATTATAATAAACATTTAAGAAATGATCTATTGATCAACAATTTCAAGAATATGCAATATACTGGGATAATTAAAATAGGGGAATAGGATCTTGAATTGTTATTTGATACAGGTTCATCTATTTTTTGGGTAAATTATAAATACTATTAAGGTATTTTCAAATACATGTCCCTCATAATCAAAGAGAAGTTCATTTGATTGTCAATCAAGTTCTAATTGTTTAATGACATAAGAATAATATAATGTTTAATATGGTTAAGGGGAAATAGGAGGTAACAAAGCATTTGATTAGTTACAGATATCTAACAATATGACAATTAAAAATTTTCAATTCTTAATAGTGAATTCATAATCTAATATAGATAATTTGAGAGCTGATGGAATTTGTGGATTGGGATTACAAGAATAATTTGGATTCAATTCATTAATCAATATGCTTTATGATTAACATTTGATTGAAAAGAGAGTATTTACATTCTTTTTGAATTCAATACCAGAATAAATAAATAATTCATCTGTTTTATTCTTGGGTGGTTATGATACTCGTTACATGAGTTCAGATGTGTAATATGTTAAATTAGATAAAAGTGATTCATGGTCAGTAAAATTAAATAATATATAAATGAATAATAAAGTTCTAATTAATGATGTATCAGCATTAATAGATACTGGTACTTCTTTGATAGTAATACCAACTCATTAATTTACTTAATTATTATCAAATTTAAGAGATTAATACAAATAATTTTGTTAATATTCTTAATATTAAATAAAATGTTCATGTCCTGATGGTGATTTTTCGCATTTTCCTGATTTTGAATTTAATTTAGAGGGTGATTTGAAATTAATATTAAGTCCTAATGATTACATTTATATGGATGTATCAGTTTGTGTATTAGCATTTACAAAGAGTTCTAATAATTATTGGATTTTAGGTGATACATTCATAAGAAAACATATAACAATATTTGATATTGATAATAAATAAATTGGATTTGCTAAATTAGCTACATTTGAGAAATAAAGTAAATAAATTTAGATAAATGATTATTTGTATATATTTAAAGTGGTTTGTGTATGTATTTGTGTAGCAATAGCATTAATATGGATAATTAGATAAGTGAGTTGTTTAGGTGAAGCAAGTCATGAGATGTATAAATGATAAGTATATAATAATAATAATAATAATATCATTATTTTTTACTATAAAGAGCATCAGTTAAATTATCTATTGCTTCTTTTAATTTTGAAATTTCAAAACTTGATGTTTCTTTAAAAATAAATTTATTTTTGAATTTCTTTGAATCTAATCCTAATACTTTTATTAGATCATCTTTATTGAATCTATTTTTTTTATCATTCTTATTGAATAAGAATAATATTGGAATTGCACTTTTTTTAATTAAATCATCATTAAGTACTTCTTCAATTAAATGTCTTTATAAATGAAATCTCATCATATTAATTTGGATAATACCTGTATTCTGAATCACTTGTATCAATGACATAGATCATTGCTTGTATATCTTAATAGAGAATTCTCCAATTTGATCTATGACGACCATTTCCAGACATATCATAAATTAAACAATATTTTCCTATTTTTGGACAAATCACATAATGAATCTCCATAGTAGGTGTTGGGAATATTTCCATTCTTTAACTATTAGAGAGTGTACGTAATAGACTAGTTTTACCTGCATTATCTAATCCAACACAAATGGCACTAAATGCAACTTACATTTATTAAATTAATGAGTAATCGTAAAACATATAGTAATAAATAAACTAAAATCTCATTGGGTGAGATAGATGAAATGTTCAATGATGCTGAATTCAGTTAAGCTGTTAAAGACACATTCAAAAAATAATCTAGTACAGTTCGTCATGATGGACCAATCTAAACAACAAATATGTTTTATTAGAAACCAACGATTTCATAGATAATGAGATTGAGAGCTAAAGGATCTCATACAGGAACAAGATGTCCTTCATTAAAGAAAGAGGAACGTAAAACTAGATGGGCTAGTTTAATAAGTGAGGGTAGAACAGAACATCATAAAAGAATACCATCTGAAATAGAGAATATTCCAATATGTGCATAATATGAATAGTATAGTTATCTTTGTAGAGAGCATGAATAATTGATTTAAAATTTGAGTGAATTACCATAATCAATTAAAATGATGCTCTACTCTAATATGTATGAAGTTTAAAGAGCTAAAATGTGTGAAAACAAAACTATTTTAGATGATAAATTCATATTTACACTATTTAACACACTTTAATAATTGGATAAATAAATAATTGAACCTTTACATTAATAGTAGACTAGACCTGTACTTAATTTTAAAATGAATTTTGTTTAAAATGCTGTTAATATAATATCAGAAACTATAATATAAGGTGTAAGAGAAGCTTTAAAACATGATACTAGATTGGGTATATTTATGGAAGGCTTTTGTAAATTTTGGATAGTGTTGATTGATATTTAATTGTAATGGATGGGTAAGAGTTGTGCTGATTACATTGAAGCTTAAGTTAAAGAGTTTAAAGAATAATTTAAAGAGGCATTAGCTTAGAAGATTAAAGTGGAAGATTAAATGATTTAGATGGATAAAGAATTTAAATCTATGGAGGCTTAATATATTCGTAAACATGAATACTTATAATAATAATTATTATCAGTTTAATAGGAATTTCAAGATTATGTTGTGGCAGTATAATAAATGAGTGATCTAAAAATAGCAGAGGAAAGAATGAATTCAGTTGGATTGAAGGCTTTGGAATTGGAGAGTATGTTTAAACAATATGATAAGGTAGTTTCTTAACATTCATTTGTATTTTAAAAAGACATTAAAGAATTGGGAACTGCTTTAATACAATAGAAAAAATAAAATTAACCTCTTCCAATGAAACACTAAGAAGCACAAATTCGTTTAGGATGTTAAAAATTACCAGAAGAGAATTATTAATTATATTAATTGAATTCAATTGGTATTTTTATGTAAGTGCATCCATTTTAGATATTATATGAAATTAATAAAGAATTAGAAATGGATTATCCTATGTTATTGGGTAATTTTTTGGATTACTTGTCTCAAATTGGAGAGTTCCAAATTCATGTTTGTAGAATATTTATAGATTGGGTTGGAGAGGAAGATAAACTTAATGCAATATTAACATATTTTAGTGAATGTGATCTCGATTAACCAATAAATTAATTATATGCTATCATATTTGGAATTCGTGAACATCGTTAATTAAGTTCTGTATCTCTAAAAAAATTAATAAAATATTATAAAGAATTGTAAGAATAACATGATTATTAATTGAATGAGAATTTTACAATTTAAGAAGCATCTCCTTATTTTTAATTATTATTTTCATAAGAATTTAATGAAAAGATTACTAATAGTTAGAAATAATAAATGACATTATTGGAATTATTATTGATGTTGGCTTAACATTTTCTAATGATTGAAAATAAATAATGGGCTGGATGGTTATATAAATAAGAAATTGAATCTGAGGATTTAGATATGAATGTGGTACTGTATTATTATTATAATTATAATAAAGATCAAATAATTTATTGAGTTACGTAATCAATTGAATAGACCACTTGAAGATAGCCTTAAATTAGTGAGACAACTCTCATTGCTCCATCCTGACTTATTTTATAAGAGTAAGTAAGCCCCATTAGAGAGAATGAAAGCATCAGTGCGTAAAGTGTAACGTAAAAACTCACAACGATCTCCTCTCAAGAGATCAAGTATTACTTTGATTAAAGCTATAAGTATGAAAAAGTGATATATTAATTATATAAAAAATGGGGAATACTTTGATTGAGGATAAAGGCAAAATCAATCTGATGAAAGCATTTGAAACTTACAATACAGAATAAGAAATTGGGACTCGTTAGACTCTATTCTTTGAGAATAAATTGTTTAAGACATTGAGTTATAAATGGCATCAATAAACTCTTCTATTGAAAGTACATCTAATGCGTAAATAACTCACACTTTAAGAATTACATATACATACTCAAAATTTCTAATATCTAATTGAATAATTGGAACCATATCCAAATCTAATGCCATTCCACAATCTCATTAATTTTGGTAGTATGCCTAAACCGCAACCATCTGAAATGTCTCTTGAATGCAATAAAGAATATCTGGCAGTTTCTAGACAATTCCTTTACTTAACATTGGAAGAACGATTATAATCAAATTACAAATTACCAAAATGCTTATTAAACTTTTATGCTTTACAATTCTTAAGTGCAGTAAATACATTACATAGACGTAATTTATATCATGGACATATACGTTCTTCTAATGTACTTCTAACAAGTCTTGATTTTCTAATCTTGGCTGATTTTGCATCTTATAAACCAACCTATTTAAATGAATTAGAAATAATAAGAAACATTTATAAATCATCTATATAGAAATGTACTTTAGCACCTGAAAAGTATTCTGATTTATAAGAAGTTTAATATCTTTATAATTTAACAAAAGCATAATTACTTTCAATGTAAGCTATGGATATGTTCTCAGTTGGATGTGTATTAGCAGAAATCTTTACAGGAGAAAGTCTTTTTTCACTTGAATAATTATTATAATTTAGAAAGGGTGAATATGAACCAATTATAAAGATTGATGGTATTATTGGTGATTTAATTCGTAATTTAATATCAATTAATCCAGAAATAAGATATAATTCAGAATAAGCATTAAATCTATTTTGTAATGAAATTTGTTCAAGTTAAACATATGAATTATTATAATATATAAGTATAGCATTAAATGTAAATGGTTATTTTATGTAACCAGATGCTAGAATTGCTTTACTTAGAAAGGTTATTTCTACAATAGAAAGGAAATAATTCATATATACACTTCCATTGCCAATATAATTCATCAATTTAAGTAAATTCAATTAGATTTGTAGAGATTTTGAATTCCCACGTAAAATGGTTTAAATATAATTTACTAGTGGTGTAGGTATGGATGAAATTATAGCAAATTCTCTTGAAAATTCAGGTAATCTAATTTAAAGAGAATTTAAAGAAGTACATTAAATTACATAATCAGTTTAATTATAAGTTTCTATGGTTCAAAAACTTAAATAATCAATACAAAAATAACCTGAACTCTAAGGATCTAGATAAAATCTAAGAACTAGTACATTTACAAATATAGATATTAGATAGAATAATCAAGAATATATTATAGTTATCTTATGGATATCAAATTAAATTAGAAATTCTAGATTCATGTAAACAAGATTATGTGGATTGGAATTAATTGAATTCTTATGTTAATATATTGATGATGAACTCATTTACTATTTTTTAATGCCATGTTTGGGAATACTTTGTGAAGACTCAGATTCTTAAGTATAATATTATGCTTTTTCCATTATGTTGAATCTATTGAAAAATATTAAGAATCCACCACAATCATCTACTGATACACTCATTTTCAAATTATACATCTGGGAATAAATCAAGAATAGAATGAATGATATGAGTACTAATCATCAATTAGCTCTAAAGATTGGAGATATTGCAGAAATCTTACACAAATATAGTAGATTAGAAGAGAAAATACTATTTCTATAAATTATATAAAAGAAGTTTTAGGAAAATAGAATAAATGAACTTACTATTATTATTTCAAAGATTTATGAAGTACTTAAATATTATGAATGTAATCAAACTTTAGAAATTCTAACACTTCTTATTTCTCAATTCAATAATACTACTCTAAAAATAGCATTACTTGATGTCTATTTAGAAATATATAAATATTATTTCAATACTGAAAATAGTTAGTTACTTCTATATTGTCTATAATTGAATACCAGATAAGAAAGTGCTCTATTTCGCATAATCCGTTTTGTTAGATAAGCTACTGAAGAATAACTCTTGGAATTCAACAAAGTGATTTAATATGTAAAAGAAATATCTCCTTTGATTTTACATCACAATAGATGGATTAGAGAGGAAGCCAAAGAATTTATCACTATCTTACTTAATAGATATAGTAGTAAATAAATATTCTTTAAATTTCATCCACATATTAAAAAGTATTTGAAATTAGATGTTCCAATAATCAATCTAGAGATATTTACATCACTTATACAAAAACCTATTTGTTCTAAATGGTTTGATTAGAAAAATTAAAATGAACCAAGATATCCAACATTAACAGAAAGAGAACTCTATAATTATAATAATTATTATGAAGAATATTTTAAGAAATCAAAGAATATCTAAGAAATAGCTATATAATAATAAATTTAAAAGGCTCAATATCCAATAGCCAAAATGAATTAACGTGTTAATGATTTTATTGAAGCTGCTTTTAGAGTAGGTTTGATGTAATTAGATTAAAATAAATGGGAAGATTTCTCAAAGAAGGGTGGTAAAACATGGGAAGATTTTATTCAATATATTAAAAATAATAATGGATTTGATTTATCAAATAAATAGGATAATGTATTAACTAAAAAGAAAGTTAAATATTTATAAGAATTACATTTATAATTACAATATTAAATTCCTCAATCAAGTACTTAATGGATTAATTTATTCAATTATAATATTATAGCCAATTAGATTTATATTAAATCATCTTAATAATAAATATAGGATATTCAATTTTAAAGATAAATCTAATAACCAATTACTAGACCATTTAAAATTAGTAATTAAATTGTAACTACAATTTCTGAACATAAAGGGATTGTTACATCTTTATAGAAATTTGGAGATCAAAGAAGATTCATATCTGGTTCTTATGATGGAACAGTTAGAATATATGATATGAAGAAGATTGAAGAGGACTTTACAAATGGTAGTGTTGCTTAGATACGTATAAGTGAAGGAGATGTTTAAAGTAGAATCTCTGCTTTATGTGCATTAGAAGGAACTGACAGTTTTGTTGTTGGTACAAATACTGGAAGTGTTAGTTTATATACAAATGATCGTCATACTAGTACATTTCTTAAGGGGGATTCTGAAATTAGGAAGATTGTTGATTAAGAAAATACATTTATGTATGTAACTGAGAAAGGTACTCTCAAGATTGAAGATATTAGAAGTAGGAATGGATAAAGTTTTAATATTGGAAGATAACGTGGATTAGTATCAAGCATGGTACATGATAATTATACTACTTTGATTGGTACTATTAATGGTTATTTGATTTTATATGATATAAGAAGTACTATGATTGTCAATTTATTCTAATTATTGAATCATGATGATTAAGCATTACCTATATTTAGTTTAGCTTATATGAATAGAGTTTCTTAATTTGAGGGAATGAATAATGATAGTTAAAAATTAGTAGGTATTGGATATTAATCTAATAATAATGAAGTAGGATTTTGGGATTTAAATAAGTAAAATGAGGATTTGAATCCAGCACTCTTTTTATATTGTTCTGATAAAAAACATCCAATAATAGAAACACCTAGATTATAATCTGTATTAAAATCAGAACAATTCATAAATCATAATAATAATTTATCAACATAATGTCATTATGATTTTCTGAATAAGAGTTATTAAGTTGATTTAATATCATATTTAAAAGATCCTTTGACATCATCAGAAAGAGTAGCAAAAGATCGTTGGTTACGTGGTACAAAGAATCTTTATATAAATTTGAAATCAGCTTTTGAATGCAAAAGTACTGTGACTTCATTGATTTGCTTGACATCACGTATTGATAATTAAAGATAAGAAAATACATTCATTACTGCAAGTACAGATAGAAGTATATAAAGTTGGACATTAAATAGTGATGTTTCTAAATAATAAGACAAGAATAATGATAGAGTATTTAATTTATGATATTTTAGGAATTCCAAACTAATATAATAAGCTCACCATATAATTCAATTAGGAAATTCAAGTAATGTCCAAGTGGAGATGTTTATGTAATTTAGGATTATGAATTCAAAAACCAAAGTAATTCTGGCAATTCTTTTGAGCATAAGGATTGCATAACAGATATGATATATTTAGACCATGATAATAGTTATTTGGTTACTGCAAGTAGAGATCATACAATAAAGATTTGGAAATGAATAAAAAAATATATTATAATAAGTAATTAAATTGATGACAGATCTATGTAAAAACTGTAAACATAAATAATTGAGATCTCGAATGATAGGCAAGAAATTCTCATCCAATATTCTTAATCAAATCTAATAGATAAAATCACCAAGAAATATTGAAACTCCATATATCAATGTGATTGAATATTTATAGAGTATTCATTAGAAAAAAGAAGAAAAACCAAAAGAGATTATTCTATATCACCGTCTTAAAACTCATACTTCAAAATAAAAAACAGAGTTATAAGTAGATGATGCTGCATAAACTACATCTCGTTTGGATTAATTTCCATTAACATAATACATTCCTAGAGGTGCAGTTGCTAATAAGATTATGAGTAGTGCATTTTATAAAATGAAACGTATGTGTTCATATTCAAGAGAGGAGTCTAAAAGAAAGAAAATAGAGATTGGTCCTATGTTTAATTAAGTATCGAAATATGTCTAACCAATGAGACCAGGCACAGTTAGAAGTGTTAATTCGAAGATAGATGAAAGATTGGGATCAACATTGATAAGTGCAAGACAAGAATTATTGAGACATAGCAAATCAGAAATGCATTTGAGATTGCCTGTTTCTAATAAATTAAGTGAAGTTTAATCCTTAATGAAAAGAGAATGAATCAATTAATTATTACTTATCTTATTGAGTAATTTTACAATAATAATATATATGTATTATCTAAATTATGAGGTATTACGGAGTAGATATTAGCAATTTACACAATTCAACATTCTCGACCAACTTGAACCAATATATCAATCTCTTAAGGTAATATACAATATTTTGAATTAATAAAGCTCTCCTTAGAGTCCAGAGATAGAAATACTTTCTTTTAGGATAAGGTGCAACAATAACCTGATTGCTTCTAAGTTAATCCTATTTATGGTTTTACATAATAAGCAAATGAATTATATGGTAGTTATGGACAACCAACTTAACTTTGCTTCTATATGCATCGTCAAAAGAGGTATCTAATGATTGGCACTCAATTATCAGTGATTATCTGTATTGAGATTGTAAATGGAAGAGTAGAATCAATCTAAGCTATACTTAATGCAGGTGAAAGATAAGGAAGATATGGATCTGTATTAGCAATTTAATGTTGGGAGAAATATATGTTAGTTGGTTTTGAGAGAGGAGATATTTAATTATATGAAGTTGGTAGGAAATGGGAACGTTTACATCATGAATCTAAATTACATTCTGGTAAAGTAATGTAAGTCTTATTCATACCATCCTCTACTATTGAAGCACTTTCCTTAGATGAACATGGTGTAATCTACAAACATGCATTTACAGTAATGACAGTCATGGATAAATACATAGTCAGTTATTCAAAAGATAAAATCTATAAGAATGGCAAAATCTATCATATTAAAAGAAGCACTTAATAACCAAAATAAAAGTAATCTTCTTGGTGGAATAATGCAAAAAGTATATTTAAAAAAGAAGATGAAGTCACTGAACTAACAGATCCATCTGTTAAACATTCAAGTGATACAGATGGATAATTAACTAAGTTTGCTTTAGATATTAAGTTGATGCCTGAAGCTATGACTTAATAATTAAATCAAAATATATAATAAGTAGTTATTGCTGCTATATTATATTCTAATCGTGTTGAAATACTTAAATTCTATAAAGGTATTATAATATTTATTAATTTAGGTTCATTGAAATGTGAAATTGTATATACTTTAAAGAGAAATACTTTTTCAATTGATATTCCTTAATAAGATAATACAGAAAGTGGAGAATTATCTTGGGGAGAAGGATACTTTTAAAAATCTTATTAAAATGCCAAATTATTATGTATAAGATGGGGTGATATATTTCATTTAGTGAAATGTATGAATATAGAAGATGAACTTGAAATTGTTGAAGGGTAATATAATTAAATTATTTATTAAGTGCTGTTTATAAGATGGAAAAAGAGAAAGGTAATATAATAAAGAGTTCATTTTTAACAAATAATATAATTTATGCATTTTCAGATTCAAGTTGGGTTGCTTTGATTCATACAACTTAATTTCAATTTGCCAAATAAGAAGATGGGATAGTAATTTTGGAACCAAAAACTAGAATGTTATCTAAAGAAGATGTTGAACCTTAAGTGGCTGAAATTTCTGTATCATATGAAGGTCCTAGTAAACCTTGTTAAGTATAAATATATGAGAATGGTATTGTTTCATTAAGAAAGAATAATATTTTAATAGAAAGATTATAAACTTGGAATGAATATTTAGATGATTTGATTGAAAAGAATCAATGGGAGAAAGCTATGCATTAAGGTATGCTTATATATCAAGGATAAATTAAAATACTTAGTGAAATTGCATCATCTCTATCAGCACGTTCAGAATAAATGAGTCAAATGTTTCAAAAGATTGCTTTTACTCATATTATGTTTGCTCTTAAACCATTAGACATTCCATTATCTTAATAAGAAAAAGAAAATAAAATTAAAAAAACAATAGAATTTTTATTAAGAGTTGATAATATGTCATATGCTTTAGTTGTATTAAAAGATTTCTTTAAAGATATATAATAAATGAAATTGTATTTCACTTGTTTAGATCCCTTCATTAAGAATAAATAAATTGCTGCAATTCCTGAATCATTCTTTATTGATTATGTTAACTTTTATTAAAATGAAAAGGAAATGATATAATAATTAATATTATAATTAGATTTACATCAATAAGAACCAACTCTTCTTATTAAGGTGTGTATGGATTATCATTTATACAAAGCTATGATATATTTATGTACTAAATAAGGAGATTTCATAACTGGATTAATGAAATTGATGGATCTTTGGGAAAATAAATGTTAATCAGAATAAAAAGAACATTGTCATATAGAAAAAGAGAAATTACGTCAATTCAGAATTAAATTAGGATATAATATTTTAGCATATGTTCGTATGTGTGTAAAAGGTATCAATATTGTAGGAGAACGTGTTCCACATAACATTTATTTTGATATGTTAAGAGGATTAGTATCTTTCATTTTTAATACAGAAAATCTTAAATAATTTATACTTATTGACATTCGTTTATCACTTTAATTACTCATTCAATTTATGTAACATCACATTTATGCTAATATTAAATCAGCCACACTCCCAGGAGTTAAATTTGACATTATTGATCATGTCCCTGAAATCTTGAAATTGATGCTTAGTGCCATAGAAAATACTAGATAAGAAATCAAAACTTAAGAACATTATCAAATTATATATAATGATAAGACCTAACAATATCATTAAATTTCCTTGACTGAATAACTTAATCATTTCTTGTTATTCTACTCTTAATTGTTGATGTAATTCCCAACTTAATTCACTAAATAATTTAAAGAGAATTTATTTCTAGAACTTCTCTCTTCATCCTATTTTCAAACATTGAAACAATATAACTTCAATACCTAAGAAACTGATCCTATTTACTTAGAATCCTATGAAGTCAATAAAAATGCCTATTTGATTCACATCTATGATACTAGTCAATTGAATGATCTTACCAATATATTCAATGAAAGTGTACATTATCCTGAATTTCATGCTTTTCTTATATATAGATAAAAAGATTATCTAACTTGCATTTCTAATTATTTTCTAATGCAAAATACTATTATGAAAAGAAATGTTTTTGAAGTTATTGAAAGACTCTTAATTCATTCTGATGAGAAATTTCTCCTAGAATTATAAGAATATATTATAGATAATTGTGATGCATTAATGACTATCAGTTAATAATATACAAATAGAATTTTCAAAGAATATTTCCATGATGAAAAATTGTAAATGAAAATCATTTAGAAACTAGAGAAAACACCTTAAAATTAATTGCATTATCTTAAATAATATATCAAAAATGAAAAAGCTTCTGATTAAATTAGATTACTCTATCTTGAACTCCTATGTTAAAGAGCCCCTAAAGAAGTATTAAAGGATGTTTAGAATGGAGATTTCCCTTTAGATGATGCTATGGCAATTTGTGAAAAATATAAGGTTTATAATGCTGCAGCTTATTTACTTTAAAAGAATGGAGCAATTTAAAAGGCTCTAGATATGTTGACATTGCTCTTTATCAATAGATTGAAAGATTGTCATAAATCATTTGCCAGATCAAAAACCATCTCAGAAGCTGATTCTGAAGACATATTTGAAAAATTAAATTATATTATTGATCTTTGTTCAAAAATAGAAGATGATAATTATTGGTTTTAATTTTTAGACTCTTTTTTTAAATAGCATAAATTAGAATAATTGACTGATATTAAAGTTCCAGAATCCTTAAGAAAATTGCATGGAGACATTGTATCAGAAGTATTCTTAGCCATGTCTAAATGTATAGAATTAGAGAAACTATTGAATGTAATATTTACATTATATCTAGAAAATGAATTAACATTATGGTTCTATCCCATTAAGAGTATTTCTTAAGACCAATAAATCTATTTAAGAGAAATTCGCCTTTGAATTACCTTCTTACAATATTGCTATGAGATAGACTGATGTCACTTACAAAACTTTAAACAAAAAACTCTTCTAATAAATGAATTAAGGAGTATGTGTAGATAGATTTTGTGGAGAATGCAATGATAGAATCACTAAATGTACTAAAGCTGTTGCTTTTTAATGTGGACATAGTTACCATTAAGAATGTTATATTGAACTCCATGGCAATAATTAGAAGAGTTTTAATAGTTTGAAGTTAAAAAATTAAAAAGTTTTTTAAGAATGCTTTATTTGTTTAGAAAATAATGAAAAATACAGTAATTATATATTCATTCTAGTTGCACATCTGATTATTTAGGCTAGTTTGAGGAAATAGAAATTAGATTTTGATAAACATCTACATAGATAAGCTAATGTAGTACCTGAATCAAAGCAAGTTATTGTACAATACAATAAAATAGAGAAAAGAGAAAAGGCTATAAAGAAATTAAAATAGGATGATTTTAACAAAATGTATATAAGAGAGGTATAGATTAATTTAATTTATTAGTCTTCATTAAATTGGAAGAATTGGTGAAAATAAAGAATAAAAATTGTGTAAGAACTTTGAATTTTATCTTAAATTAATTTATTTAATGGGTTGTTGCTAAAATTCACTAAGATGTTAAGATGAACTACATTTAGATCATGTAGGCTTCTAAATTTCTCCCAAATCCTTGAGTATGGCTCCTCTATCTCATAATCTAATAAAAGGAGATACTGATGAAATCATGGAACATTTAGATTGTTTTGAAAGTACTTGTGAAGAAAAGGGTTTACTCGAAAAGCTTAGATTAAATAATATTACCAAAACTAGTAGTCTCAACATAAAGGAAGAAGTTATTATCGATTTACGATAAGCTCCTAGTCCTTCAAAAAAACAAATGTCTTAAAAGAATTTAAACAATAAATTTATAGGAATGCTGTGATGGAAACTCTCCAAATTTTGTAGTTACACTTATCATGAGTATATATATCATTGATATACGACCTCTTAATTTTGATTTTATTAATTTAAAATCAATTTCTCAAAGCTATCAAAAGATAATGGGGTGTTGCTAAGATAGACCAAATAATATACTCAGAGCCAACGAACTGAGACCCCTAACTAAAGCTCCATCTCTTATCCTTACTCAAAGAGCTCAAGTTATGGAACCAATGAAGATCTCCATTATTGGAGACATTGATAAAATGGATTTCATGGATGAATTCCCTCAACCTATGCCATCCATCACATAAATTGACTCTAAATTAGCTGCCAAACAAATGTCTTCCCGTGAATTAAAAGAAACTAGGGACTTGGTAATTGATTTATTCACTATTGTTTTAGAAGTTAACATAATTATCTGAAACGATCATAATTGATATGAGATCAGGTACATTCCTTCAGAGCCCACTAAAACCAATGTCAGAGAGACGTTCCAGCAAAAACTTAAATTAAAAATTCATTGAGATGCTTTGATAATATTCTTTCATGTGAATATACATTAAAATTACTATATTAACACTCCAATATATCATTTCACAATGTACATTTCTTCACTGATCACTAAATATTATATGTTTCTTGATTCAATTAAGCATTTTCCCTCATTTTTAAAAACCAAATAACATATTGATATCTCGTTTAAATAAATTTCAATTTTCAACTAAAAATATACCTTTTATTTAATTGATTATAAAATAACCATAAAAGCTTTATTAATAAACAGAATTTTTTTTAATTTACATAATTTTCTATTATAAATGTTTCAGAATATCCTTGTACTCTTAAAGGAAAGCAATAGTCATAGTATAAAAATAAATTATGATAAAAATCATCATATTTAAAATAAAAATAAAATGATGGCCTTAATTAAATTATTATATAATAAATAAGTAGATAATAAGTATATAATACAAAGATAATCAATAATTCTTTATATTGAAAAAATAAATATATTTTATTATTAATAAATAATATATATATTAATTAATAATAATTAATTAATATAAATTAATTATTTATATTATATAAATTAAGATATAATTCATTTCATTAATCTATATTATTACTACCATTAATAATATATCTTTTAGGAAAATAAAAAGGTGCTTATTATTTTAACAAGGGTTTAATGTCATAATTCTCTTCTACAATCTATTAATAATCTGTCTATCCTTAATTTTTAATTATAAATTGTCTTCTCTCATTTAAAATTATAGAAATCTTTTAATAATCTAAATTTAAATTACATCATCATGCTCCTATACTCCACACTTCTTACCAATTAAATCTAATGAACTTGTCAATCGAGCCTATAAAACCATAAGTTTTTTAAGTTATAATTCTTACAACTAAATATTAATAACTTATTTTTTTTCTTAAGTTTAATCTAAATTTAATAAAATTAAAAAAGATACCATCTATTTTAATTTCTTTTTAATTCAAATTAAGAGATGAATAAGCATTTTCATAAGTTTTAGCTTATTCATTTAATTTTCTATTTAAATCCAATACTTCACTTAATTATTATCTACTTGTTGACAATTGAATTTCATATGTACTTTTTCTTTCTTTTTAATCCATAAAATCTATAAATTCTTTCTTCTCATTATAATCATTATTTTTGATGTCAAATACTCTTTTAATCTTTTAATATGATTATTCTAAATTTATTAATTTTTCTCTTTATAATTTTTCTTCCTTTTCCTATGTTTCTTTATTCTTTTTGTTTTTTGTTTCATCCTCTTTTTTATTCAATCGTTTCCTTAATTTTTAAATAGAATCATTAGCTTTATAGGTAATCTATTAATCACTAATTTAAAATAATTTATCTAAATGTTATTTTTCATTTAAACTATTTTTTATTTGAAGTAACAATGTTGTTTAATGTTATCTCTTTTAATGATATATTCTTAAAAATTCATCAAATTGACGTTTAGCTAATTGGATATTTTCTTAACTTTTTTTAATTTCTAATTCTTCAAATTTAATCAATTTAGCAAAGTTTCTTGTTAAATAATTTAAAAATCGAATATATTCTTCATTTTATTACTTATTATCTCTACATACTTTCAATATTTTCTTAACTCTTATTTTTGTTTTACAAGATTTCTTTAATTCTTTTTCTGCTCTTTCTATTTATTATTTAAGATCTTTTTATAATTATTTTAAATCTTCTAAATTATTCATTTCTTTTTTTAAATATCCTTTATTGAAATCCATTATCTTTAACATCTTATAAGTTTGAGCTAGTTATAAATTATCATAGATGATTTAATTCAATTTTTATCTCATCATTCTTGCTTGATTTTATAACAAATTTAATTAAGCTGTTGAATGTTATTGTATATTTCCTTTTACAATAGGAAATATTTCAGTAATTTTATATACTTCATGAGATAATGAATTTGAAGGAAATTATCTCATTTTACTTTTTTATTTCTTTAATTAATCAAGTATTTGCATAGTCTATTTACCATCATTTGTTATAGTAGTTTAATTTAAATTAATTATTTTAGATTCTTCATTAAGATAATTTGAATCTATAAAATCTGAAGTTATAAACATCTAATTATTCTTGTGATTATCATAGGATTAATCTTATTTTTTAATCATCAAATCCTTACTATTAGATACTGAAGGTAAGATAACAGCAGATGATCTAAGGTATCTTGAACTTGAAATAGTATTAAATTCAATTTATTCTCTTTTTTATTTTTTCAAAACTTCCTCTTATCCCTTTTATTACAATACAGGAATTTATGGAATAAGTTGCAATTTTGTTTCTTATTCTTATTTTTATTCATACATCTCTTTTCGTTTTCTTTTAGCTTCAAATGCAATTTTAAGTGCTGATTCTGTAAATGCATTCTCATCTTCAACACTCATATAATCTGTTGCAGAAGAGAAACATTATTTAATAACAGTAGAGTAATCACAATTCTTATCAATACTCATACAAGCCCAAGGAAATTATATCCAAATCCATCTCTTATAATAATAATCTGTAGATTCTCTTTCATTTGATTACAATTAATCTTAAGATAGATTATCTTCTTTTTATTATATGATTTTTTTTAATCTTTGATTAAGTTCTTCAGCCAATTAATCCAAATTATCAGGGTTTTCTTCTTCATTTTCTGTTTGCTCAAAGGGTTTAGACAATAATGAAAGATAATGTGTTCTGATTAATTATCTATTTTATTGTATTTCTACATTGAGTGATTCCATTTTAGATAATACTGGAGCTGTTTTTGGTTTAGCAACACGTTTTAAATGTTTAGCTGGATCAAACTCTTTTAATTCAGGTGCTTTATCATAATAAAGATCTAATTTGAGTATTTCTTACAGTAATCCAATATCATATAAGTCACTCAATACACCTATGATTGGAGGATGTCTAAATATTGGAGTGTTTCTAGTTTCAAAATCACCAAATTCTTTAAGAAATCTTGATATTTATAAAATGATTCTGAACATATCTTCAGATGAAGGATGATAATGAATTTGAAAACCTTCAACAGCTTTATTGTATTCTAAAACAGGATCAAATCCATTCTCTTCAAGAGATTACCAATATCTACATAAATCATATTTATTTGAAGGATTAAAAAGTAGTAAAAAGTTTTCAATAATACTTATTACTTCTTTTAAGGAGAAATAGTTTTTAGCACTATATAATTAAAATGTTTATTCTTCTAATTTTCTAATGGAATTTGGAGTAATCTTATCAATAGTTGTAGCTATATTATCATGTAATTCTAACATTTCTTTAACATCAATATAATATGTATTTATGATTACTTTTTTAAAGATTTCATTATGAATTATCCATAATTCTTTATGTATCATAATATATACTTTAAAGAAAACTAAAAATAATTTCCATTCTTTGATAGTAATATTACAAACACTTTCAATTTCTGGATAAGTTAATCCTTTTTATGTTAAAGCTAATACTAATAGTACTTTTTTAAATTTAGGAATTTCCATAATATTTGCTTATGAAAAGTAATCTAATTGAAATGCAAATAAATCTTCAACTATTTTCATAGATTTGAAATGATTCAAATTAAGTGGTTACAATATTTATTCAACAATACTTTAATCAATTTCCTCTTATTCTACAACACCTTCTGATGGATATGGAATGAATACAGAAAAGTAAGATCTAACAAAAACTGGTTGATTTCTCACTTTATAACTTAATTGTATGAATATATCTAAGATATTTTAAGGATTCTTATAAGTTAATATAAAAATACTTAAATAAGAAGATGTTTCCCTAAATGATGATTGACTGTCTATTTCATTACAATTTTGTCAGATACAATAGGTATTACATGACAATCAGGCTTCAACAATTTCATTGATGCTGATTATCTTTCAGCAGTTACAATAACTTTGATATTAGATGGGAAATATTTTGGCAACCAAAAGTTTACATTAGCTTCTCTATGCATATCCAGTATTTCTCTAAAATTATCTATTCCTTCAAATACTAAAATAACCTAGATCAATAAAATAAGTATGATACTTTATCATAAATGATTGGAGCACCATTTATAATTTATTATTCCAATTATCTACTACAAATTTCTAACCAATATTAGAAATATCTTCTTAACTTCTCTTCTAATAATTCTACTTTTTATTTTATATTGAGTGCTTCTCTTAATTTAATAAGAATTCTATAGATGGCATAATAATAATTGCTATTTTTGCCTGATTAAGTGGCAAAATGTGGAATTATGAAATCAGGATATCGCTATTATTCACTATAATCTTACTCCTTTTTTATTTCTAGCATGATATTCCATCCATTTTACTAAAAGCGTTTTCTTACCAATTCCATCATCTGCTTCTAGAACTAAAGGTGTGTTAGTGTGTAGAGTTTTATCTTCTTCCAACCAAGATTCTATTTCAAGAAAATAACGATCCAATCCACTTGCTTATCTTTAGTAATAATAAAATTATGTACTGATTTTTGTAGTACTCCACTATCACATCGTTAGAGCTATAGACTAAGTAATTAAGAATACTCAACAAAGTTCATGTTTTCATTCCTCATGGTTTCTAATTTGGATATACGATTTCGATCTAAGGGAGTTGAAGCTTAATGAGAATAAGCATCATCCATTATAAAAATTTACAAATAATGATTATAGAATTTATCAACTTTCATTCAAACTCAATTCCTTATAAAAATTGATCAACATCTTGATCTCAAAACTTTAGAAAGTAATGAATTTCCATCCTTTTTCAGGTTTATTTTATTTAGTGCGTATAACTAACTTATTTGGAAAAGATTATATATTATCAATCTCTTGGTATTATATTTCCTAAATTACTTTTTTGTCTAAAGGTGTTAACAAAGAGATTTTTTATTAAGACAATCCAATATAGATATTACCCTTGATATCAAGAATTTTCAATTTCGAGAATGTTGCTTATAATTCTCTATGTACTTCCAACTTATATATATTCATAGTAGCCTCTTTCTCATAATAAATGTTTTTCAGAAATTGATACTAACACAAATATACCATAGATTTCTTTTCTGTTTCTAATTATAATAATTAACTATTTATTTGAGTAATGTATTTTTTAACTTCCATTTCCCATTCTTTAGGTTCTATTTAATCAAATATCTCACTTTTTAAATACTTTTAAATATTCTCATATTTCACATCCTATTTCTTTATAATAAGATAAAATGCTATATAAAGAAACAACTTTTAGCGATTCAGTAAGAATTTAAGTTCTCTAATTTCTTCAAAGAATTAAAGTACAAGATACTACATTCTCACCCAATCTTAATAAATTTCAACAAATTCATATTTTGGATCTAAATATATTACTTTTCTAAATAATAATTTCTCTTCATTACTATTTGTCCAAAATTATTCTATTTTATTTATTGAAGAATTTAAGATCCCATTAACACTTATTTTATGTAATTACAATATTACTTCATCATCATCAATTACTCTTCTATTTAGATATTTATCTTCTAATATCAATTTGAAATCTTAATAATATTTTAATTACATCTATTAAGCTAATACTTTAACTATTTCAGCAGCTCTTGTAATTTCTTAAATATATATTTTTTCACATTAATTATCAATTAAATAAACATCAATTATCTTTCCATTCTTTTATTAGATTTCTCTATAATTTTCAGTAACTACAGCAACATTAGTCTCTTATATTGTTGATACTCTAATTTAACTATTTCTAGCTGAAAAATAAGCATCTAAAATATCAGAAACTCCTTATTAAACCTTTTATTCAGGTTTTTTTAAATAACTTTTGAATTACCTCTTGATTTCAATATCAACTTTTTTATTTAATTTTGGTAATTCATAGAAATTATCTGGTAAACTTAATAAGGATAGAATGGATTGTTCATTAGGTTATAATTTCTCTGGTTATTTTTAATTTAGAATCAATACTTATTATATCATCTTTTCAATAGCTATCATTCTTTCCTCAATTACTTTTGTTGAATGATTATTAAGCCAATGATAAGAAGATATATCTTCAAATGTTCCATCAGGATATCTCTATTTAAATATATTCAATAATTCCAATGCTCTTGAAAATCGAATGTATATTTTTAATACAATTCTATCTATCTCTATTTCTACAATGTAAATTGTATATTTATTAATACTATAACTGAATCTCTCTTCTGTTCCAACTACTTTTACTGTTATTGGATCTATATCTTATAATTATGATCTCTCTTTAATATAATTTATAATCTTTTATATTTATTTTATTGATTTCTCTTTTATTTCTTTATTCTAAGCAGTAAATTATATCACATTCTCTTAAATTACTATACTAAATAAATTTGTAAAATATTTAGTATCCAATTAATCTTTAACTATTGTCTAAGAATCCAATTTGAATTTCATAGCTTTCTTAGTTTTACTCTCTTATTCTTAATACCCTATCAATACAATATCTGTAAAAATGTAAAATATAACATTCAATTCCTTTCCTTCCTTAATAATACTTGCAATATCTTCATAAATAATCAATCTATCCTCATTTTCTTAATAAATGCTATCATCTTCATATTCCTTACTTAATTCCATCACTCTAGCCCTATTCATGAATTTATCCATAGATTTATTATTTTCTTCATTAAGTCTCTCAAATTCTTATTGTAAACCCAATATATTTTCCATATCAGGATGATTATTCCTAGTACCTTTCTTGAGTTCTTTCCAAAACAAAATGTACTTTGGTAATCTCTGTACAGGCTTTACCAGAAAATCCACTATTTACAATCCTCTCATATTTTATCTATTCTTCAAACTATACTCTAATTAAGGTTGCTTTTATAATAACTATTTTAAAGCTTTCAATGATTCATTATAATTCCTACAATAGCTATAATATGTCTCAAAACCTTAGACATCAACATTATTGAATATTACGGAATTTGCATTTAAATTTACAGTTTTACTCTTAATCTAATCATAAAACTTTTAATTCTCCTATCTTATATCAGAAACATTCATAAATATTTTATTAATGTATTATTCGTCACTCTTTATTGTTAATTCATTCCTTAAGGTTTCTCTAAGCTAAGTATGCTATCAGTTATACTTACTTCCTCTAATACACCTAAATCATTGATATAGTTCAACTCTGTAAATAAAATCTCATTTATAACGTGTCTTCGAAACCTCTCCATCTTATTTGCTTTTTAATTTTTCTTGAAATGATTCAACATTAGTGCCAAACCCTTTATAACACGCCTCACTTTATTCATATCAATATATAATTTAATATATAATTTTCATTTTTCCAAACTAATGATCATATCATCTCTTAACGTATGTCAGAAATCTCAACTATTAAACAATTGCACTTTATCTAATAACTAATCTCAATCTCTTTTGTTAACTCAGAATAATTACTAAATAATTATATCCCCCTTATTTACATCTATCAATCATTTGATTTTTTTTCAAATATTATATATTAAGTTAGGTTATGTTATAAATATTGGACTTCCCTCAAATATTAATCAATGTTCTATCATTAATAATCTATCCTACTTGTTAATCTATTTTAATAATATCAATATATCTTCCAATTCCTCATGAAATTTCTTAATATATTTTCTAAAATTGTTGTGTGCTATAATACTATTCAAAAAAATGATTAAAGATCCATTTCATTTAATTAAAATCTTAAATTTATAAAGAATGATTTAAATTAGTAGACTTTTTATTTGTTTACTATAATCAACCATGACTTAATCTTATAAATTATCAATCTCAATCATACTCTCATATAATAATTATTGAAAACTTAGAAATTTTTTATATTAAAAAATAGATATGGGCTTAGATATATTAGATAAATAATATAAAATTATAAATAGATATGAATGTAAAATATGATTTAAACTACAAAAGTTTATGATTTAGATAGATAATAAATGATATTAATATAAGTAATGAATTTATAATCAAATAAGTTTATAAATGCATTACTTATATATTCTAATTAAATTAAATATTTTGATTATCTGAATAATAATTAAAATATGTTTAACAGATTATCAATATTATTATTTAATATAAATAATAATATTTATGATATACTAAGTTTGAAAGCAATCTAATAATTAGTATTAACTTAATAATATGATATAGTAATTTGATTGAAATCATATTTATCTATTTGTATGACTTAATTTGAATTCTTGTGGTATTGTAATTCCAGGTTTCCATTTTGAGGATTTCTTAGGTTCTTCTTTTTTTTTATTAGCTTATTAGACTCTTTCGAAATAGGTAATGAGTCCTTTTTTATTGAATTCTGATACTTTTACACTTTTTTATGCTATTTTTTTATTTACTTATGGTTTAAAGGTACATAATTATTGACTTTCATTTTGGACATCTTTTTAATATTAAACAAGTTTTTCTTATTTTTTAGTTTCCCAATATCGATTTCTTTATTCAAAAGGCATAGTAAAATCACAATATTTAGTTTAACTCTTTGAAAGATTAGGTTAAAATGTTGTTTCATTTTCTTTTGATCTTTCCAATTCTAATTATAATCTCAAAGTTTCTTTTTTTGATTTATAAAATTGATCTAATGTATATAACTATTCCCATCTTGGAGCAATTCCAGATATTGTTCTTTTTCTTGTTTATGATTATGATTATTCTTTAATTTCAGGTGTGACTGATCTTGGTTTTGTTAGTCTTTCTTTGGCATCACCTAATTTCTCAGCAATTCTTAGAGATTTTCTAGATAACATAGGTCTGAATGAACATTGCTCTGTTAATAATTGTTTGACTTCTTTTGGCTTATCAATTTAAATGATGAGATTGACAGTATCCTTGTTCTATTTCAATGGTTGTTGAACAATTTAAGAAGTCTTATTTATTCCATTAAGAGAATTTAACTTTGCTAATTCTTTTTCAACCAAAAATTCTAATTCATCAAGCATTACGTTAAATTTTAATAAATATCATTATTTAATCTTTTTATGTACATCTGAATTCTCTTCATGTTCAATCAAATATTTGATACTCTAAAACTTTCTCTTACAAAGCATACAAAATTTAACCTTCAACAATTCTTTTTTGATTTATTCACTTAATTTAATTAATTCATTCACTTTCTCAACATCTTTAGTAGGCTTTTGATCTGAATTTTATGCTTAATAAACTTGATTAGTAAAATGTCTAGTAACTTTCACTTTGCCACTACTTTGTGTTGTCTCTTCTGGATGAAAATTCCTATTCTTTACAGAAAAGCTTCTTTCAATATTATTACTCATATAAATATATATTAATATTGTATATATATTCATAATAGTTCTACATATATATAAATCATGCAGTCTTATAAATAGATATTTAATCAGCTATACTAATTTTTTAATCTGGCTATACTTATTTGGCTCTAATCAGACTCATCATTAAACCACTTTAATCCAATGCCAAATCTGTTACAATAGTTTCAGATACATGTTATATATACATAGATTCTGTTGGAGCATTAATATTATAACATGATATAGAACCATTGGCATCACCAATAAGAAATATATTCTAATATTTTGGATGCCAAAATATAGTGTCAATCTAATTCTGATGTAATTTTAATATTTCTGTATCTAATTTTCTAAGATCAAACAATAAAGTTTGTTTATCCTTACCTGTTGTAGCAAAATATGTTCCATTTCTATTCCATCTAACCTTTTTAACTCATAAATTATGTCTTTTTAAATTAAGTATTTCATCTCTACTAGAAGCATCCCATAAAGGAATTGTTTCATCATCAGATCCACTAAGTATTAAACTATTCTCTGGATTCCATTAAACAGTATAAACTTCCTTACCATGTCCAATAAGAGTTTCCTTCTATTCTGATTAGACATCATATAAATAAATTGATTTATCTTAACTTGAAAAAGCAATTTTATAATGATTAGGTGAAAAGGTTCCCTCTGTAATTTAAGATATTTTAGTTTCCAATACTGGTCACTATTCTAATCCTCCTTATCCTTTTTCAATTGTGTAAATCCCACCATTACTTCCAATTCCAAATATTTTATTTAAGTATTCTTAATTTAATATGCCTACCATAGCTTAATCATTAGCAAATTTCTTATAAAATAATTTCGAATCATTTAAATCAAATAAAGATAAGTGTCCTTATCGTTTTTTAATTATTAATCTTATTATAACCTAAAGCAAAACTATTGTTTTTCACTAACCACTAAAATACTTAAATAGAATGAATACTTTGAGATGAGTGAATTTGAGTATCTTAATGACATCTTTCTAATCTTGATTATTGATGTATCCTATAAATTCTATTGGTATATTATACTTGATTTGATTTTAGACAGGTAATTCATTTTAATGACTAGGATATCCAAAAAGTCTCTCTTTAACATTTTAGGCTGCCTTCTATTGAATATACCATTTAAGATCTGGCTTGCCTATATTCATATTGTAAATGTATAATATATATTAATATAGCAAAAATATAATAAGTAATCATTAATTACTTTATTATTATAATGCCTTTAACTCTTACTAATACACCTTCTCCCATTCAAAAATAGTTTCATCTAAATTATCCACACAAATTTAAAATGCTCCTTTACCAAACAAATTCATTTAATGATACAATGGCCTTACTATAACCTTAATGAATCCAATTTCATTTTTAGACATCACATGCAACTTTGATATTATATACTCTATTTTACCTTATCCAAATCCTTCATAAATGGTTATTAAGGATAACCTTTCTTCCCTTCTTCTGCATACTAGGCACGATATTCCTAATTGATTTTATCACTCCATAATCTACTTTATGGCCATTTCCTTGCAGTACCATTAAAATCAGCAGTATGAGTAATCATTCCACACAATAAAGATAAATCTTCAGAATCATTACCATATTATTCTATTCTAGATTCGAATTCCTTTAGCATTTTGAAATGATCCTACATATCAGTTGATAAAATATTTGAAATTAATTATTTTCTAAAAGTTCTGAAATCTTAATCAGAAAAATTACAAAGTATATTTGTTTAACTATCTCTTAAGATTTTAATGGTTGTTGCTGCATGATGTTATTCCAATATCTAATAAAAGAGTTAACACAATAAAAAATACCACTTTGTCATGGTAACGAATTGCCAATTGACTCAATGAATTAGCTTCATATGCATTAGTCTTACCTGTATGAGCAACATCATGACATAAGGCTGATAACAATAAACAAAACTTAGTAATATTATTAAAAAATTATTAATCTAATTGTTTACTCAATGATTTAATAAAACAATTTACAGCTTGCATTACTGCAACTCCATGATCAAAATTATGATAAGGATTATTATTCATATTATATTGAGTTTCCATTTCAATTAAAAAATTAATCAATTTATCTTATGGTAATGCAAACATTTAATTAAAATTATTTCTCTCCAAAATTGACCATACTATTCTTTATTTCTCTATAGTAGATTTAATCTAATACTATTTATAAAATATTACTAAATGAATATTAAAATCCAAAAAATCTAATTCATTATCTTCTTCTTTAAGTATTAAGTGAGACTCATTAAATTTATTTGGATTTGTTTTCATAAACCTTCTCTCCTCCTCTCTTTGTTTAAAAAAGAAACTATTCTTTCCAACAACTTATTCCTTATCAATTTTTCTAAAAACTAAAGTTGGAGTCTTCTAAGTTTGTTAAGCATTTTAATTAAATTCCTATATTTAAGGCATGTACATTGCAACTACAGAATTTCTTATATCAGGATTAAATTCTTCTAATTTCTTAATATAATCCATAGTTTCTGTCTATAACAATTATTGTCTAATGGTCTTTCCATTAGTAGGAGGTTGAGTCTTTTTTCTAACCCATTCATTTTCTGAAAGGATTAAAGTAAATCCTTTGAATTACTTCTCTTCTTTCCTAATGAATATTTCATATTGTTTATTTTAGTCTTCCTCCTACTAATTTAATTTCCATTTTGAATTACTAATATAATTTTCAATATTTTGAAGCATTTATTGATTCTATATGAAGATCTACTTATATGTTGTATCAATTTAGATTTTTTCAATATGAAATTATATTTTAATCTTTTGTGACAAAGCCCTACTTAAAAAACGTAAACGACCCTGTTTATCAAAATCAATCATAAATAAGTTTTTAGATCTTAAAAAGTACTTATAGAATTGCATTCTTTCATAACACTATTTAATAAACTATTAGTATCGTTAATATAATTGATTGACAGTATTGTATATCAATAAGTCTTACTATTTTTTTAGATCTAAATTGGTGGCATAAAGATATTGAGAAGAAGAGTCCTTAAATTTGAGAGTAATAACATTATGTTAATTCTCAAATATCTCTTAAATCTAATATTGTTTATTAATTGTTTAAAGAATATTATCAATTAGTAGATACTTTGAGCATCTTACTATTTCTAGACCAAACTCCAATATTGTGTCTCCAATAGACAAAATACTAAAATATTAGACTTTGATTTGTTATGAAGTATATATTACAAATTGAGCTAAATCTATTAAGGAATCCATGTAATTATATTTCTTAGATAACATAACAAATGATATAAAATTTGGATCTAATTGCATAATAAAATATTAGAAATCTGTGAGTTTTAGTATATAATTATGAGGATTTGTGTAGTATTATTTGATAGTATTCAAAGATTGAACTTCAGTTATTGATTGTAAATTAACTAATTCATCAAGGACATCTTTAGTGATATGGAATTCTTCAAATTTATCATCCTAATGTATTTGAACCTTTTAATCTTTGAGAAGTATAAAACTATAGGATTGGCATCCAATAAGTTAATTTAGAAAGGTGTTTAGAAATGCCTAGATATCCTTAGGTTCAACTTTCTCATCCATCAATTCAAGGAGTGAATTCATGTAACGAGAATACCTTTGCTAAGTGTAACGACAATATTACCTTTATTTATTAATAATTTGATTAAAGTAATTCTATAAAGGAATAATCAATGTCTTCATCTTAATCTAATGAATTGAGTATGTTTCTTAGTTGTTCAATTTTAGACTTAAATTCTAAGGTAGTCTATTGCAATAATAAATAATATAAATTTTACATGTTTATTGGCATATTATTACATACCTTTTAATTAGATAATTAGTTGATCCATAAGTTAGATTGTTTAAGACTATGTGAAATATGAATAAATTTATAGTACTTATAATTGTTATCCTTATTTTTTTGATGGACTAAAATCTTGAGTATGTGATTTGGAACGAGTAATTTGAAATGAAGACAAGTATGAGAGTAATTCTGATTTGATTTTGATGTCTTCCTTTTATTTTGATAAAAGAAGCATTAGAGTTGGTTCTTTTATGGTTAATTTCTACTTGATGAGTCTTTTCTCTTATTATGAGATTAGACCTTCTGATTCCATATCTCCTAAGACTTGAAAGAAGTTTAAGTAACCATAAAGACTGGGTGTTTGAGAATCCTCTTATTTCATTTATTAATTAATGAAAAGAACAGTTGATATTTACAAAGCAAATGGAAAGAAACCAAAATAGGCGATAGGTAGCAAATCACAGACGTCTTATGCAGCATACTTGAATAGTGATGTTAAAACCATTGCTAAATTGTACTGATTGTTAGCATTTACATGAGGAAAGAAAACCTTACCCAAATCACCAACAATTACTTTATCAAGAATCTACGTATAGAATAGACACAAAAATCCAGTGCCAAATAGCTTAAGACCAATTTTTCTTAGTTACGATAACCAAGATCTGCTACAATTGATACAAAGAATTCTTAAAAAAGTATTTTGAGTTCTTTAAATTTTAGAAATATCTAGACCTTATGAATCACTATAACCAAAAAGATAAACAGCAGTTGAATCCACTTAGAATCTGATTAAACAATATACTAATTAAAAATAGAAAACCAATGTTGATAAAAGAAATTTATGGCACAATTTTGTAACAGAATCTATATTCATATTTTACAGCTTAATAATTCCATCATTGATTAATAAGTTCGTAGAGCATAAAGTTCTAGTACTCATAACATGAGATAAGAACCAAAAAGTGATCTCAAATATAGATCTGCTTAATCTTTACATTATAATCCTGATTTCCTATAATTCAAACTATCTTTTAGTGCAAGAACAAGATAAGGTCAATTAGCATCCAATCCTAATAAAACTAATTAAGATACTTACATTTGTGAAACCAATATTGTCTCTGATATGCATCTATTCTCAGTATGTGATGGTCATGGATAAAATGGACATTTTGTATCATAATATGTTAGAGATCAATTTACAAAAATACTTAAAAGAGATCATTAATTAAAATAACATCCCAGATAAGCTATTGTTAAATCTATATCTGTTTTAGCAAATCTAATTAATTAATAACCATTTGATACTTAATTTAGTGGATCTACTATGAATACTATCTTAATTTAAGATGGTGGTCATTTAATCTGTTCTAATGTTGGAGACAGTAGAGCAATCATTGGAAAATTAGGAAACAATTCTAAATTTAAACCATTCCCTTTATCAATTGATCATAAACCATGTCTTGAAAAAGAAATGAATAGAATACATATGCATGGTGGTAGAGTAGATACTTATTATGATGATTAAGGTATCATTCATTAATCCATTAGGTAATTCGATTGGACCAGCTAGAGTTTGGGTTAGAGATGGAAATTATCCAGGATTGGCTATGAGTCGTAGTCTTGGTGATTAGATTGCACAATCAGTTGGTGTTTCTAGTGTTCCAGGTAAATTATATTAATTTCTATATTTTTAGAGATATTTGAATATTAATTGACTCCTTAAGATAAATTTATTATTTTAGGAAGTGATGGAGTGTGGGAATTTATTGATAATCAAAGTGTAGTTGATATTGTAGGAAAGCATTACGTTTAAGGTGATCTAGAAGGAGCCTGTGATGAATTAATGTAAATATCATATAAAATGTGGACTTTAGTATATATTTGTATAATTAATATAGGAAGATGATTCAGTAGTAGATGATATTACCTTTATAGTTATATTCATAAGCTGATTATATATTATCATTAATTGATATTTAAATTTAATCATATTAATAGATATGTGATTATTTATTTTTACTATAATTCTTTTGTTAAATGATGTTAATTAATTTAGAATTATTAAAATTATGCTCTTGATTATAATAATAGATTTAATATAAAAAAACTTAGGGTTTAGAATTACAATTACTAAATTTAATCATATTTTAATAAACATGAATTTATAATATTTAATGATTAATAATCAGAATTATAAACCTTATTTAAATAAATAAATCATTTCTTGAATTTGATAGAATTAAAAAGGTGTTTTTCTTCTTATGATAGCTAACACATATGGATTACTTGTCTATAATAGAAATCTGCCTTAACTTATTCATCTATTTTATGAAAACAACTTATTAACCTATAGTAATTCTTAACTTCATATTACTAAAATTATTAATTAAACTAAAATAAATACTTTGTTTCTCATTTAACCAATCAAAGGCTCAAGTACTGATATTGCTTATTTATAATCTTATAATTTAATCAAACATTATGCCTTATTACTTGATAACACTAATAAAGAATTCCTTTTGGCTTCAATAGCAACAGGATTACTTTCAAATTTTTTAGGCCATTTTTCTAGAAAGTTTAATCCTCTTTAATATCTTAATAATGCACTTTGATATTATTGCTTTTCATAAAATTAATTTCCTTCAATTTTAAATAATTCCATCTACTTGAGACGACTTAAAAGATATTAATATATATTACTTTTCTAAACTTGTTAAATCTATTGGAAGTTCAGGTTATGTTACTTCTAATATATCAATTTTGAAATATTTTTATAAATTCTAGACTGGAATTCCACTTGCAATTTCTTATTCTGTATACATTTATTCATTAGATAATTTGAACCAAGCAATATCACCTTCCTTCATTGTAAGAAAAGCAGATCTTAAACCTTATATATAAGGAATGCTAGATGCCATTGATATTTTAGTTGCCTAAATATTATTAGTACCCTTATTGGCAAGATTTCCTTCTAAATCTCTTTCTTCACATTTTAGTTTAATCTTTGATTTAACATTAATTTATTTAGAATTCTCTGTTATTTCATTCTCAAAAACTATATATTTGATTAGATTTGAATTGATTTCTATTTATTTATATTATGAGAGTATAGAATCCATGTCTAATTTTTCTGGTAATTTTCTCTCTTTAATAACTGGAGGATTGGCTGGAGATGTTTAATGTTATAATTCTAAATCATCTATTGAAAACCAATTTGATTAGTTCATTATTAATTATTCAACAACATTCTAGTCAAATTTATATATTATTAAAAAAATGAACTAAATTCAAAGTCTAAACAATTATTATATATATATATATATATTTAATCAGTCTTACAAAAATTAATCAAAAGATATCTTTTATAAACGATTAGTATGTCTATTTTATTTTGTCACTCTATCAAAATTCTTCTTATCTTTTTTTGTATCTTCTTATAATTCTGAGAGTTCTGTAATAATATGATTTAATTGATTATTTTTAACCAAATGTCTTAATGATAATTATCCCAATGATTAACTTGATTAATGAGATTTAATTCCTTTTGATTTAATAATCTCTGAATCTTTATACTTCTCTAATTCCCCTTAGATGTCATAACTCTTTTATATTCTCCAATCTCTCAGTATTTTTTATCGTAATCTCTTCTCCCCTTCTATTGTACCCAATTGCAATTTTGTTACTAACTCACGTTCATTAGTATAAGTTGTTTATTTATGTTTTTCAGTGAGGTTCTTAAATCTTTCCTTATTCGAATTCTAATCCCATTCCCAATGAGCAAATCTTTTTAGAACTCCCTTAGCTGTTTACATACTGAGTATATAATACATTATATATACTTAGATTACTTCAAATATTATCTACATTATTTTTTTGACCAAAGTTCACTTGTCAACATAGAACCTTATTTTTAATGTTGATAAATCCCACTCACAATTGGTCTTAATTATTCATCTTATTCTACTTCGGCCTTTTGAAATGAAAACTTCGCAAATGTTAATGGTCTTGTAGTAAGTGTAGATGTCAATTATTCAAACATTTTTTAATGATTCCTTAAGAACTTTTACTGAATCCGAAATTATTCATTGCTTGCTTCATCCAAAATAATATCATTCTATCCCAAAATATCCTTTATTCTTAACTTTAAAAAGTTTCAATGAATCAATACCTTATTCCTATTTTTCATATAGTAATAAATTATATTATTAACAAATTATAATAAAACTGAATAAGAATCAATTTAGGATACTATTTTAATATGATTTATTAATACATTATTAAATTAATCATATAACATTCAATATCTATATAATATCTATCTTTTAGTTTCAAACTCACTTTAATATATTGATCTTTGAATAATAATAAATTAAAATGAATTATATTTAAATACTGATATTTTGTTATTTAACTTATTAGATCCATAAAATTGAAAATATCTCATCTTTTTATGATAATTCAAAATTATAATTAATAGATGTAAATTTGAATGGTAAATAATAATATTGGTTTTCTACCAGAGTTAATTTAATTTAATTGACCATAAATGACTAAGAAGATTTATTTATTTATTCATATTATATTATATTATATTAATATGTAGAAGGACAATCTACTCTTCTGAAATTAATACTGAGTAAACAATTAAATATTAAACAATCAAACTCAGCAATACTTTCAATAAAAATAGAATGGAACATTAATATAATAATAGAAAATATAGAATTATATTTTAAAGTGAGTAAATCAATTTTAGAATTCGTTTATAGTTCGATAGATGACTTTATTAAGATATTCTAATAATCAAATAAATAACAATATTCTATAACCAAAATACTCATTATTCCTATAAGTTATAATTTATTATACAGTATAAACGAGAAAATCTAGCAGAATTTAAAAATTATTTTAATTATTTGATCCTATAGTAACTTTAAGAAGATAATTGGTTGAAAAAGCTTAAGTCTATAAAGGTTATGAAAGTTTTTGAGTGCCTAAATTTTAGATAAATGATTAATCAACTTATAAAAGATAAATATACTTTTCTGATTCTCTGCAACTTCATATAATTAAACATTTATTTTTATTATTGATCTAAAAGTTTAAGAGGACTAAATTTTCATAAAACATAAGACAATGAAAATACTAATCTTGAGGGATGTTATGAAATTACTTAAAATGGCAAATATTATATTATATCTATTCAAGAGTAATAGAAAATAAAAGTTTTTTAAAGATAATTAAGATTAATTCTATAAAAAATAAAATATAATTATATATCTTAATCATTAAATAGATTTCAATATGTAACTAATTTCAATTATTGTTTATAAAAAATGAATTATTTACTTTTAAAATGAAGTTAATATTGTATTGATTATTATAAATAACAAACTATTTAAAGAAGATATTTATAATTTATTAAATCTTAAATGCAATTCATTTAGAATTCAATTAAGGTGATTTATCGTCACGTTCAAATACACCAAATTTTGATTTCTGAGATCCAGTAAATGCATTATAAAATACAAGTAATGACACAGCCAGACTCACATTTAAGGTTCTCTTTAGATAATAATTATAAGTATTTTCTAATCTTGCTTACAAAGGAATAGTAGATGCCCTCAAAGAATCAAGGATAGTTATAGCATCTTAATCCATAACATAGCCCAACACTATTCCTTAACATTAAACATTCTCTTTTGTTAAATGCAAAACAAGCTTATTTGCGGACACATCATATACTAATAAACCTTAATATATTATATTTATATTAACCTGTATCTGGGTAATAAGTTGTTACACCTGTCAAGACTTTTAAGGCATCAAAGGATCCTTCAAATATCATCTTGGTTTAATCACGCAATATTGTGTACTCCTGATTTTATAATAGGTTCTTTAGTATAGTGTTAGATTAAGTATTATGATATTTATTAAGGTTAATAGAAATATGGCCCATCTTTTACCCATTATCTCTTATGGTCATTCTATAATTTAAGCCAGATCTAATAGAATTGTAATTAAGACTCTAAGCCTTGAGTACTTGCAATGTTTTTTTCATATGCTATTTCTATTTTATAATATTAATATCATTAATTAAATATACTTTTGAATTATTATTTCATTTTATTGAATAATTATTAATAAATCAATCAATTTAATTTAATAAATAGTATTTGCTAAATAGGATTCTTTCTTAATAATGAATAGAAAAATGATAAGGAATTATTAATTGTAATTTTTGATGTTATAATGTTTATTGTTGAATGATCATGTAAATATAGATCAAATATTCTTCATTTAAGAAATTCTTATAATTAATTTATTTATTATTTAGGCGATTATATTATGTTTATATATCAATCAATCATATACAGGAACGTAATCTAAATATAAATTTGGTTTGCATTCTACAATATTTGGATTTAATGATAATTCATCTACATTTAACATTTCCAAATCCTCTATTACTCGTTTTTAACTTCTTTTAACTCTTTTTTATGTTTCATATTAAATGAGTTTCATTTCAGGAGAAGGTGATTTAGTAATAATCTTTTCATCATTTTCTCTTAATTACTTTTACCCTCTTTTCTTGTCTCTTTTTTTCTCTCTTTATTCACTATTTAATTTCCTTGTTTCTCTTTATTCACTATTTTATTTACTATTGACACTTCTCAATATTTCTTTAATGTCATTAAAACCATTAATTGTTTATTTTTCCTTCTCTTTTTTTTCTTTTCGTTATTTTTTTTCACTTTTTTCATTTTTCTCTTTTTTTTCTTCATTTTTCTATTTTTTTTCTGGATTTTTCTTTTTTGTTGAAATTTAATTAATAGAATTTTATTCATTTTGATCTTATTATTTTTCTTTTTAATCCTAAAATAAATTATTTATTTTCTAATGTATTTCTTAATCACTATCATCATTATTATTATTTAATCCAAATGTAAAAAACATGGTTTTTGATTTATCTTATTTTTTTTCTGATTTTGGTAGAGTTGTTTAAGGTAAGGCAATTTCATTAGGATTATATTTATTATTTTTTTATATAGATTCTCTATCTTTATTACTTACACTATCTCGTCCATCAGAATTTGATCTTAATGTTGAAAGATGATTATTAGCAATCCTTTTTCTTTATTTTGGGAATTTTGGTAATCTTATATTTGGTTTATTTTATATTTTTGGTTCAATAGGTTCTTTAAATTCTTTATATTCTTTCATATCATTAAATTCTTTATAATCTATAGTTAATTGAACATCTTTATAATCCATTATTGGTTATTATTCTTTAGATATTGTTTTCTTATTATCTTTTTAAGATTCCTTTTATTCTTTTGATTATTATTTCCTTTCTTTACTTTAAGTTTTTTTTTTTGATGTTTTTTTCTCATTATCATTTTCATTATCATTATCNTCATTTAAGAAATTCTTATAATTAATTTATTTATTATTTAGGCGATTATATTATGTTTATATATCAATCAATCATATACAGGAACGTAATCTAAATATAAATTTGGTTTGCATTCTACAATATTTGGATTTAATGATAATTCATCTACATTTAACATTTCCAAATCCTCTATTACTCGTTTTTAACTTCTTTTAACTCTTTTTTATGTTTCATATTAAATGAGTTTCATTTCAGGAGAAGGTGATTTAGTAATAATCTTTTCATCATTTTCTCTTAATTACTTTTACCCTCTTTTCTTGTCTCTTTTTTTCTCTCTTTATTCACTATTTAATTTCCTTGTTTCTCTTTATTCACTATTTTATTTACTATTGACACTTCTCAATATTTCTTTAATGTCATTAAAACCATTAATTGTTTATTTTTCCTTCTCTTTTTTTTCTTTTCGTTATTTTTTTTCACTTTTTTCATTTTTCTCTTTTTTTTCTTCATTTTTCTATTTTTTTTCTGGATTTTTCTTTTTTGTTGAAATTTAATTAATAGAATTTTATTCATTTTGATCTTATTATTTTTCTTTTTAATCCTAAAATAAATTATTTATTTTCTAATGTATTTCTTAATCACTATCATCATTATTATTATTTAATCCAAATGTAAAAAACATGGTTTTTGATTTATCTTATTTTTTTTCTGATTTTGGTAGAGTTGTTTAAGGTAAGGCAATTTCATTAGGATTATATTTATTATTTTTTTATATAGATTCTCTATCTTTATTACTTACACTATCTCGTCCATCAGAATTTGATCTTAATGTTGAAAGATGATTATTAGCAATCCTTTTTCTTTATTTTGGGAATTTTGGTAATCTTATATTTGGTTTATTTTATATTTTTGGTTCAATAGGTTCTTTAAATTCTTTATATTCTTTCATATCATTAAATTCTTTATAATCTATAGTTAATTGAACATCTTTATAATCCATTATTGGTTATTATTCTTTAGATATTGTTTTCTTATTATCTTTTTAAGATTCCTTTTATTCTTTTGATTATTATTTCCTTTCTTTACTTTAAGTTTTTTTTTTTGATGTTTTTTTCTCATTATCATTTTCATTATCATTATCATCTTCTTCTTCTTATCTTCTTTTTTTTCCTTTATGCTAATCATTAAATACAGGTTTATCTCCAAATACATCTTCAAAATTTTCATCATATTTAGCTAAAAAATCAGCTTAACCCATTTTAGGTAATGGTTTCTTTCTTGAATTGTAATTCTATAATTGTTGGATATTTTATTTCTTAAATTATGGAATTTCTTAGTGTTCTGGAATTTCATCTTGATCCTCTTCAGAACCAGAAACATCTTCAATTTAAAAAGAGCTTCTATTATGTGAACTTGCAAATATTTTATTTAAGAAATTCATGATATATATTTAAGCTGAAGTGGACTATAATATATTGATAAAATTATGGAGGCTTTTTAATTAAAATTATAACGAATGAAAAATTACAAATAACAACTATAATACTTATTGTAAAAACCTATTGCAAGTCCTTAATTCAGATAAATATTTCTTGAATGTGATCAATATCAAATGATAGTTTAAGTACTAATAGAAGCAAAATCAGATAAGATTAGTGTAGTTAAAGAATAATTGAAATTATTTGGATTATTGGCTGAATGTGCTAATGAAAATTTAAGTCCTCAATTACCTATGATATTCACACATTTATTAAAAAGAATTAAAGATTTTGAATCAATGAGTTGTGTTTGTACTCAAGTGGCTGAAATTATAGGAAAAATAGTCAAACTTTGTTGTTTTGATGGAGATGTATTAAGTAGTATTTTGAAACCACTAATGAATCATTTAAATTAGAATGCATAACATGCTTTATGTTTAACAAGAGTAGTCTAATTTTTATCATTCGAAATCTTAGAACAAAATGCTTTGTTTTTATTTCGGAAATTCATATCATTATTGAATCAACAAAATGGGAAAGTAGAAATCTTAGAAGGAATGGCTGCAATAATATTAAGTGTTGAAGAATAATCAGAGTAAGATAATAATTAATTTATTTTAGTATCTTTGCTGATGAAATCATTCCACATTTATAATAGTTATTATAGAATCAATAATGGTAAGTAAAGAAGATGGCTTTAGATATATTATATTCACTGGTTGTATTATAAAAAGAGAAAATATAGGAACATTCATATTTTAAGGAAATAATGTATGAATTAAAATCAAATAAAGTAATGATTGTAATAAATTGTATTAGATAAAATAAATAAGAGATTCAGCAAATTTAATATTGGATGTATTATAATAGAATAATTAATAATAATAATAATAATAATAATAATAATCTTCATCATTATCTTAAATTGATAAATAAGTTACATCTGTTGAAAGATAAACTAATTATAGTTGTTAAATTAAATCCTAATCTTAACCTTAATTATTTATTAATACAACAAATAAGTAATCCCATTCAAATAATGCAATACCCCAATAACCATAAACTCCTTCTTAACAATAAATTAATAGATTATCCTAAACTCCTGCTTAAAATAATAAAAATAATACAGATGAAAAACTATAATTAGCTATCGATGCAATCTAAATATTAAGTGGAATATTGAAAACCAAAGGAATTTGTGATTCCACAGAAATCTAATAAATAGATTCCATATTGAATAGATTAAATGAAAGAGATAGTTATAGATAACCTACAATGAAATTTTCTTAGTTTAATGATACTGAGACATTTATTAGTAAGGAAGCAGCTGAGATCTTGAGAGAATTTAAAGAGAAATAAAGATCAGATTATTTAAGATGATTATATAAACTATTATCTTTTATGAAATCGCGTAAATATTTAATTAATAAATATCCAAAAAACTAAATCATGTCACAATCCTATTTTTCTGGTCTTATGAGTTGGTATATATACATAATTGAATAACTTAGGGTGAAAAAGCATAATGGTAATAACCAATTAGTTATTGGTCAGAGATCCATCAGCCTATTTATCATAAAGATGTATTTGCATGATCGACTAGTACAGAAATCCTAATACAAATTGAATTCAAACTAATCAATTCAATTCAAGGATTCCATCTAATAAATATGTTAAATCTCAGAATACAATTAAAAAAATAATTTCGAAGAAGTACAAAATCAGTTTTATTTCTTAGAAACTATTATCTTAACTTACTCTTGTAGATTAAGATGAAATATTTGATACTATTTGTATCAGAGGAGATATGATTGAAATAATCACTTTGTTGAGAGATTGTTCTAATGGGAAGGCATTTACAGAGTAATTGAAGATTATTGAAAATAATAAGTAGTTAAAGGTTCAAGATGCTAGTTGGTTTGATTCTACTTAACCTTAAAGTTGTCTTAATTGGATAATAAATGAATTTGAAAAGTAAGTAACTTTGCTCTATTATAAACACATTAATTTCATTAATCATTAATGCATTTAATAATATTGGATAAACAATGGAAATAATATAAGGAAAAAAGTAACTGATTGTATTTAAAATGTCATTAAAATAGATCAAAATATTCTTCTTTAATAATATTCTAATTTCATTAAGGATCATTCAATCAATCTTTAAAACATTCTTAATAAGTTTAATGATAATTAAATTGAATCTATATTCTATTTACCATTACATAATGCTTTAACTCTTTAAAGTGTTTGTGAAAAATTGGTGCTTTAAATAATTAGAGAATCATATAAATAATCAATATTATAGGAATTAGAATGTTTAACAAAGAATGATTAAAATTTACAACCACAATAAGTATCATAATAGAAATTAAAGAAAAAGAAGAAATAAAATAAATAAAAAAAGTTAGTACAATAAACAACATAGAATTAATTGCCTATTGTTATTTAGAAAGAGTAAGAAAATTTAGATGTTATTACTGATGATAATTAAGACACTGAAGATTGGATTATAGTGACTAAAAATAAAAAATAGAAATGTCCTAATCATATTAATCAAACTTGTTCAAATAAAGATAAATAATAGAGTATAGAATAATAAGAACAATAATCTTAAATAAAAGATAATAAGATTTCAATGGAAATTGAGGAAATAAGTAAGAATAACATTCAATAATAATCATAATAATAAGATATAATGTAATAATAAGAGTAATAATTAACATAATCAGATTAATAAATATAATAAAAATAATCAGATTTATAATAATAATAATAATATGATTAGAATTTAAGTACACCTGAAAAGAAAAAGTTAATTAGAAAGAATTTAGTGTTACCTAAGAAGGTTGAATAAAATGAAGATCTTATTGATGAAAATCTTATGAATCAATCCTTTTAATAAATGATCAAAAAATTAGATCTTGATATTAAAGAATTTATAGATTAAATAAGAAGAGAAAATGATTAACAATTTCCAATTAGATAGCTAATTTTTAACAGAATTCAATTCACAATTTAATTATTATTTAAAGATGCTGGTGTATTTCTATTTGGATCATGTGCAACAAGATTGGCACTCCCTGATAGTGATATTGATATTGGAATCACTGGTCTGGAAACTCATTTATTAAACTAAAAAATGGATATTATAATTGAATTCTTATGTAAAATGAATTGGATTAAACGTATAAAGTATATTCATTTATTAATATTAGACCTATCTATCCTACATAAAATACTTTACCTCTTATAAAATTATGGGTTGATCCTAGTATTCCATTTAGAAATGGAAATATGAACTTACCTCATATAGATCTTGTTTGCCAATCATAATTGATTTAAGTAGATATTAGTTTCTTTGGACACATATAACATTAAGGATTGACATCAACAGAACTCACTTGCTATTGGCTCTAAGAATATTAAGAGTTAAAAACTATCACTCTTGTATTTAAAAGTTTACTTAAAAAGAGAGGATTAAATGATTAATCTAAAGGTGGAATTTCATCGTTCTGTTTAGTACTAATAGTTGTGGCCTTTCTGGAGTACTATTATTAATAAAACGCTGAATTTCATTCAATTGGATTGGCAACATATAAATTTCTAGAATTTTATGGAACCAAATTCAATCCTCATTCTATGGGAATATTTTATAAAGGCTTTGACTAGAAGTATTCATTTTATTAATCATTAATAGTCCATTTTTTTATTTGGAAAAAGAGGACTTCTAGTTAACAATAATTAGTCCTATTACTTATGATATCATTAGTCAGAGTAGTTCATTTGTATAGACTATACTTTAAGATATCAACGGACTATTCAATGCATGTGAAAATGAAACTAAATTCTTCTATGAGAAAGCTAAATTTAATAAGAAAAAGAGAGGAAAGAAAGAGGAACGTAATTTATTTTATAAGGAATTTGCAAAACTTACACCACTATTTAGTACTTGATTATATATATAAATATTAAATTGAATGAGTACACCAATTAAGATTGTGATGCTTGGAGAGGGTGAGTCATATTGATTTAATCTTTAGGCAGAGTAGGAAAGACTTGTTTAACTTTGAGATATTGTTAAGATCAATTTAATGAGAATTAAGAATCATCAGTCAATGCCACATATTTTGATAAAGTTGTAGACCTTGGAGGTGGTAAAGACATTAAATTGGCAATCTGGGTATTTAAATATTTAATTTCTAAAGGACACTGCCGGTTAAGAAATATTTCATGCATTGACCACAGTATATTATAGAGATGCATATGGAGCTGTACTTGTTTATGATGTCACTTATAAAGAATCATTTCTTAAAGTACAACATTCAAATCTACTTATAGGTAGAAAAATGGGTAGAAGAGTTAAGACAATTTGGAACTAAAGATATTTCAATTGTTGTTGCAGGAAATAAATGTGACATGAAAAATTAAATGTAAATTGATAAAAACGAAGTCGAAGAATATTGCAAAAAGATTGGAGCAAAACATTTCTTTACTTCAGCCAAAGCTGGGATTGGAATTACTGAATTATTTAGATCTTTAGGCGAAAGTATACATTAAATTAACTTAGGCATCTCAATCAAAGTCTAGGCTTAAGAAAGCAAAGGCAAGAAAAAGAAAGGTCTCTAAATCAAAGATGTTAAAGACACTAAGAAATCAAACTCAAAAAATGATGGATGTTGTTGAATTAACATACGGAATTCTTCATAAATATATATTTTATATTCTATATTATAGAATCAATCTAATCCTTCAGGAATCCCTTCATCATCTCCTTAAATTGTTTTAGGTTAAACTAAATTTTAAGACATCTTTTTTATAGTATCAATCTCTAAAAATACTTATTATGCATACATGTATGAGCCTTTCTATTTTTCCTTTGAAATTCTGCATTTGGTTTTTTAATCCCTTTGGTTACATAACCTATCATTTTTTGAAATCCTGGAATTTAACCATCTCCCAATTCCCAGATAGGCAATCTACCTTCACTGACTACATCTTCACTTTGATGATAATTATTCATTTTGGATGTGGCAACCGAGGGATTCAACGAAGGTAAATAATCTATTAATCCACTTGAGTTTAATTAAGGTATTTGCAAAAATGAATTTTATTATGGATATGGTTTTAGATTTAAGATTCCGAAAGAAGGCATTTAAGTAGGAATTTCAGGTTCTGCTATATTTATCATAATAGGATCTTTCTTTTTTGTTTTATGACTAATTGTTTTTTTAGTACTTTTCTTTTTCTTTGTATCTTGCATAATTTATTCGAAAGTCTAAGGAACTGCTTTAGGTGGTTCCTTCTATTTAACTAAATTAACTTTTTCCTCTTTGCTACTTTATTACATTATATGAACTGTAAGATGCTTTTTTTTTTATTAGTATTCAGGAAGTTTCTCCCAATCATATTAAAATTATCCTTTCCGTTCCTTTTGAATCTACTCCAATTCCTCTTAAAAATAGCTCTTCAATAATTAATAATTTGGTTATTATTTAAATTCATAACCTCTTACATCTTGCATGAACTTTGTGAAACACTATTTTATTAATGAAATAAAATACTCTTGGCAATTTGGCACATAATACCTCTGGTTTGATTGATTTCTTCATATAATGGATTTTTGCATATTTTAAATCCTTCTATTCAATCTATAGATTCATCCATGGTAGAGTACCACTTGCCAAATATATTAATACATATCCAATACTTTCTAAATCATCTTTTCTTGATTATTCCATTTCATCATGAGCACTAATGCTAGCATATCTGGCAGTACCAATCAAACCTGCTTTCTTAATATATTAAATGTGATCCCCTTTTGAATTCTATATTTGTTAAATCTAATTACAATATAGTGTTTTGAAAGTCCAAAATCAATTAGATAAATCACTTTAGGTGATGGGCCTGCTTCAAGTACAAAATTATCAGGTTTAATGTCTCTATGCAAAAAGCGACAATTATGGAGGGTTTCAATTCTATCTATCATCTATTAACTATATATTGTATCGTTGACCTACTTGTATTGCGATCTTTAATGATGTCCCCAAATCAAAATTGCCTCCACATTTTCTTACTACAGATTCTAAATTCTTTCCTAGCATTGTCATTATACAATATGTGAATCTCTTTTCTTAACCATAAAACTTTATTTAAGGGAAGCCAGTTTTTTTTCTAATATTTATCATCCTACTCTCTACCTCAATTCGATCAATACTTTGATTTCCTTCTCCAACATACTATAATCTTCCTCCTCAACTTCTACTTTCATTGCCATCACCTAATCCCCACTTTTCTGATCTATCACTTTATAAACCTACCCGAAAGAGCCCTCTCCAATTTTCTAACTTATACTGAATCTTCCTTAAATAACATCTCCAATCTAATAATTTTGAAATCCATTACTTTCAATTCTTCATCATCTTCATCACTTTCGTAATGATGTTTCATCTGTTTTATTATTAAATATAAAAAATACTTATGACTGATATTCATAGATACAAATATATATTATCATTTATTTCAATAATGTTTACTTATTCTACTTTTAAATATATCTATTGTATCCAGAAAAATTCAACAAAATCTATGTTAAGATTGTTTTGAAATTCTACTTAATAAATAAATAACAAAAAAATACTAAATTGGAAAATAGTTTTTATGATAAAAATTAATTGTTGTTGAAAATAATTAAGACTTTAATTTTTGATAATACAAATATATATAAATAATATATATGATTAAATAATTGAAATTTATTTTAAAACCTTATCGTATTCAATACAATAATGTAGTTTACATTTAATTTTTTTACTTTTTCAACTTTATTTTTTTATATTCTATTATGATTTATATATAAATTAAGAACAATGAAATAATTATAGATTGATTGAGTTATTTTTCAATTTATAATTTTTTATTATAAATTTATTTAATAGATTTAAGTAGAATAAAAGTAAGAGAATTAATTATTTGATATTAATTCTTTTTTCTAGAAATAATAAACAAAAAATAAGAAAAGATTTTATAATTTAATAAGATGAACACAATTATTTTATAATATCCTTTGGATAATTTATAATATACTTATATGTTTACTACTTATAGTAATAATAATATAGTTTAATTCATTATTTGATAATAAATTCATTAATGCCATCTCCTTACTACTTCTGAATTTAAACTAGCTATAAAGTTGACTACTGCATTGCCTTAAACAAGGGTAATTTCAGCAGCTTGGACACCTTAGGCTAATGCCATTAAAAATTATGAAGCTGCTCTAAATTAATTCCAAGTGTTGGCTTATCTAGATGCAGCGCATTAAAAAGAAGCATCTTTAATGAAATACCCACCACATTTGTTTAAGTGATTTTTACAAAATATATCACCATATTAACTGATAAAAGATTACTCAGAACATTCTTTATGATGCCAATCTCGTACTTCTGAAGATTTGCATTAACAATCAGGGGGGCAGCAGCATTTCAACGGTATTATTTAGCCCCTATTGACTCCTCCTTTTGGTGGATAAACTAACATAAATTAAGAAATATTAATAATAAATTTAGAGGAAGATCTTCACAACTTTATGATAAAAAAATATTCTATTAGATATATTTTTTTTTGAAAAATTAATATAAAATGATCATATATTTGTACCAGTGTTAATTTTAATTCAATCATAAATATAATTTTTGATAAAAATATTATATAGAATAATAAATCTTAGAAATCAATTTTTTCTTATACTCTTTCCTTCATTTATGCAAAATATTAAACGATAGGATAAAATAAACAATAATTCTTTCAATTAAAATTTGAAATTCTCCCAATTTAATCCCACAGTTAAATGAAATTAACCTACATTCCTTCCTATTCAAGTTTCACAACTTTAATTTAAAAATAATGAAAAAAAATAAAATAATCAAATTTCTCTCTTTAGTAATCCATGAAAAAATAATTAATTCCACCCTACTTTTATAATTCTTTAATCTAAATTTTGGAACCATATATTGAAAATGATAAATTAATTTATTCTATTAAATATCAATTTAAATGAATTGGTCCCATTCCTCTTGTGGAGTTTTTATGCTTGACTTATCAACATATTAGTACACTATTTTATGTAACTAAATACTTAAGAGAATATCATAAATAAATAATAAATTATGTTTTTTATAATATTACAAATTTCTTAACATAATAAATATTATTAATATAAAATATGATTGACAATTAAAAATATATTTGTTAAGAACACAAAATAGAGGCAACTTTGATTTGTTGTATCTCTTAATGGCATTGTGAACCTTTATGCGTTGAATGTATACCAAATCACACTATGCAACACAATAAGAATAAAACTTAATCATAAATAAAAAAATATTAGGATGTTGAACAAGAATGCTAATAAAAATTCAATTAGTTTAATAATGAATTAGAGACTTTAAAAAATCAAATTATTTAAGTTTATATCTAATATTAATTAATTAGGAAATAAATAATCCATATGAGGATGACAATTTAAAGAATCTTAAACTATGGAAAGATTAATACCTTTCATTTTTTGAATCATACTTTAATAATTTAATAGCAGATTACAATTTGAAATTAAAATAATTTAAGTAGAATCAAACTGATTAATTTCAAAAAGTAATTCAAAATATAGAAAAGTTATCAAATCAATATTAAACATTAAAGAGTGAATTGAATATATATACCTTATCTAAATAAAAAGAGTTAGATCAGCTTAAAGATAATTTTCAACAAATATAACAATTAAAGATCAAGCAAAATTACTCATTAAATCTTTTTGAGTAATAACAAATTAAAAATAAGATAAATGATCTCATTTTAATTGAAGATAATGACTAAAAGGAGTAAATTTAATAAAAGTAAGTTAAGAAGGATTTTGTACCGTAAAAAAGTACTGTATGTCCCTAATGTGGTACATAAATGACTTATGTAAGTGATTTTAAGAAACACATGGAATGTCCCAAATGCACTAAGATCAAGAGGCCAAATACTTTAAAAAAATGATTAAATACAATAACTACATATATTATTGTTATGTAAACAATATTCGAATTTTTATGTATTTTAATATTTCAAAAAATATTGAATTAAATTAGTAAATGTAATCCATTATAGCTGATAAATTTAAATATTAATTTAAAGTAATAATAAAAAAAAGCATTTGCAATAGTTTTTCATTTATTGACAATCATCCTTGTATACAGAACTTCTTAATATTATTTCCACACTTAAATTATTCCATAAATAATATTTATTAGTTAATAAAAATTCAACAACAATTGAAATAAAATATATTTTAAACTTTTAGGCAATAATTTGTAAATCAAAATTTTTCTAAAAAATGATTGTTAACCTTAAGAAATCTAAATCTATATATTTAATACTATTTATGGGTCGTTACAATTTAAATAATAAATTATTAAGGAAAACCTATGGATTCATTGATAGAAAAATGGAAAAAGACTACCTAAAGTGCTTCTAGATATAGTGAATAGAAATTAAAAAAAAAAGAAAGAGATTCCTCATCATCCTCAGAAAGCTCTCAAGAATAAAAAATTGTTAATAACATCTATAAGAATTCACCTCAAACTCTAAATACTAAGAGTTTAAAATAGTCAATTTAATCCTCAGGCAAGAAAGCAACCTAATAATCTTTACCAAACTCAGGAAATAAGAAGTTTCTCAAACCATAAACTTTTTCATAATTACTTGATTTTTTTACATCCTAATTCTAAACCTTATTTAAAAGCAACATATTACAATCATAGTTAAATGATTAGATTAAGACTATTTTAGTAGATTATGCTGAAAATTTATAATCTCTAAGTGCATCTGGGTTTACAGGAGCCTAAATTGAAGAATTGCAAAATAAATTGAATCAAGCTGAATAACAAATATTTACATTAAGAAATAGCAATGCTAAGGATGATTTTAGCAAAAAAATTATAAATGAATTAGAGGATAAGCTCATGGATAGTGAAAAGCAAAAAGTCAAATTAAAATAATAAAAAGAGTAAATGCAAATGCAAATTGAGAAAATCTCAGAATCCTTAGGAAAATATTAAATTAATTAAGAACTAATACATTAGCTGAAATAAGAGAATTTATAATTAAGAAAAAATAATGATGTCTTGGTTACTTAAATTTCTGAATTAAATACTCAAAACAAAGAATAATAAGTATTATGGAACTAATAAATAGAAGACTTAATTAAAATGATGGATATTTTAAGAAAAACCTAGAGTTCTTGAATATTTATATATGAATCAATTTTTAATCTCTTTAAATGATATATCAACATTATCTAATCAAATAAATTCATAATCCAATTATTTACATCGTAATCTGCAGTCTATATTTATCTAAAATAAAATTATTTATAATTGTGAAATATAATAAATTTTAATAAATTCTCATCCTATTTTTCTTTTGGTGAAAGAATGATCTTGAGAAAATTACTTTGAAGGTGCTACTACTTATGTTTACTATTATAAAGGGTTTTATTATTATTTCACTTATTACTATTTCTATATTACTTTCTATTATTACAATACTTATTATTATTATTATTATAATTATTATAATTATAATATTAATTATTATTATTATTATTATTATTATAAGCTGTCCTCGATTTTCAATTCAGTAATTTTTATTTATTTATCCTTTTCTGTGATAATTTGTTATGTATTTGTATATATCAAATTAAGTATATTTTCTGAAGATTGAGCTTTTAACAGTTAGTCCTTTTAATCAACTATGAATTATAATTCTTGTACAGTTTTTTAAAGTTTGAAAACTTCATCTTATTTTATTTATAGTAATTTGCATTCTTCTAGGAATGTTTACTTATCTTACTTTTTACAAAATTTAAGCTTTTCTTCCAAATTTTTTTGTACTTGATTTAGTTACAATTATAGTTCTTCTTCTTTAGTGGTAATGAATTATAAAAGTAAATCGCCAAACACATATTTAGTATCTTAAACTGACAAATTAATTTCAAATTATTATTAAAGACTCTTGATATTTTCAATTTTAGTTTCATATTTCAAATACTATTCTTTCTGCTCAATTTTTAACTAAATTATCTAGTCATTAACCAATTTTTAAATATTTTCTTTAATTTTTTGTTTTTCATTAACTAAAAAATTTTATTTTATTTTCTATTCTTTTTTCAATTTATCATATTCCTCTAATAAATCATTTTTAAAGTGTTCTACATGAGTAGTCTTGCAACATCTTAAACAATGATAGTCTAAGTCGCTTGATTATAAGCAATTAATGTCTATACATATTGAAGATTTAGTTGTGAAATGCTGATTGCAATAGCTGTAAGGAAGTTTTGGCTAAAAAATTGATTCTATTTGAAATGATTGCAATTCAATATCAATAATTTTATTTTCATTAATATCCTATTACTTGAGATATTCTAATTTTTAATTGAGATCATCAACTAAATCATTAATAATTTTCTTAACTTGTTTTTTTGTAATTTCTTGTTTCCCTTGTGCTTTTTTATCTGAAAACTTAGCAAAAAATATATAAATATCAAGTTAAGGATTTGAATCTTGCATTAACTATTATGCTTTAGTTTTATTGATATTTAATTTTTAACTTTATTGATCAACAAAAGTAAAAATACTTTTTTACAAATCAGAAAGCATTTTAATGATCTTTCCTTATATCTCTTTAATTGATTATTCCACACTTTTTTTTAAGCTCTCATTTTCATCTATATCACTTTACAAAATTTAGATGTATTGATTGTAATTATTAATGGCCATCCCTCTTAATACAGTATAATTCACCCCTCTATGTTAACACAAACATTTTTAACAGAGGAGTTTATTATTTTTAAGGTCAATACATTACAATTCATTACATATATAATTTAGCTCCTCTTTATCATGTCCCTCGATCAAACAAAATTCTTATTTCATGATAGAATTTGAGAATAAATAAATTAATTAATTTAGATCATTTTATTGAACACATTTAAATTGTATAATTCTCTTTCTTTTCATATTTACTTTTTAACAATACTTCAATAAGGATTTAATTTAATACTTCTTTCTATTCAATTTATGTTAAATTACTAATATTTTCTAATTATTTGTACTAATTTTACACTGGACACAATACTATAATGAATACCTTCATCAATTAATTCCAATAATTCCAATAACCATAGTTACGGTATTAAGAAGCTAACTTGATAACGATTACATAATAAATCCAATTCAACTTAAATCCTGTTTTAAAAGATTTCCTCTACAAATATATACAGTAAAATTTATCTAATAACCTTAAGGTCAAAATGAAGAGGATTAAACTTTTGATTATTAGCCTGGAGAAGAAGAACAAAGTTCAAGTTAAGAGTATTATCTTTAAGAAGAAGATATTTTAATATTAGTTAATTTTCAAAATTTTATTTCTTTATATCAAAATCTTTGACCTTAGTTTGTATAGAATAATTTGATTATCTAGAGTTTGATTTATAAGCATGTTTAAAAACTCGCGATTAAATTTGATATCATAATTGTATATTATCCTCATATTACTATTTTTTACTTAATAATTTATAAACATTTGTTATTATTTCTCCTGAATTTACACTACTAAATTACTAAATGATTAGTGCTAAAGACCTAGCAATCTAGATCTTAAAATCTTTAAATTATTATTTTGATTAATGGTTAATTGTGGTGATTAGCAGCACAAATCTATAAAAGAAGAATTAAAAAAATTCTTCAGACATATTCAAATTATCAAATATTTAGTTTTCTAAGGTGAGCAGCTGTTTCTAATTATCTAATCAATTATTCTATATCTACAACTTGAGAATTAGTCTAGAAGAAATTTATCAATTTATCCTCCAATCGATCAGCTCTATTTCCTATTCCTGGCCATTACAATAGTAATTCTCTTTATTTGAAGATGCGTTATTTTAGAAAAAAATTACAATAATTGTCTTATTTTACTTTAAATAATATATTTATCTTGCCATTCATCAGAATCAGAAACAGGAGACAATTTATCCTTACGATATAAAGTATATATCTATAGTTTTCCATTTTTTATTTAAATTACCAATTGGGAATTCAGTCAAAGTCTTTTAAAGTTTATCTAGAATATAAAATAAACTCTTAATGCTATATTATTCTTGGAGAATATTAAATTCAATTAATCTTTAAAAATTGAGAATTGCAATAGATTCTATTGAATTTGATAAAATGGTTTCCATATCTTAGAGATTAATTTTAAAATTCAATCCTTCTGTCGTTATTTCTTTATATAAAATATACTCTGTTNCTAATTTTACACTGGACACAATACTATAATGAATACCTTCATCAATTAATTCCAATAATTCCAATAACCATAGTTACGGTATTAAGAAGCTAACTTGATAACGATTACATAATAAATCCAATTCAACTTAAATCCTGTTTTAAAAGATTTCCTCTACAAATATATACAGTAAAATTTATCTAATAACCTTAAGGTCAAAATGAAGAGGATTAAACTTTTGATTATTAGCCTGGAGAAGAAGAACAAAGTTCAAGTTAAGAGTATTATCTTTAAGAAGAAGATATTTTAATATTAGTTAATTTTCAAAATTTTATTTCTTTATATCAAAATCTTTGACCTTAGTTTGTATAGAATAATTTGATTATCTAGAGTTTGATTTATAAGCATGTTTAAAAACTCGCGATTAAATTTGATATCATAATTGTATATTATCCTCATATTACTATTTTTTACTTAATAATTTATAAACATTTGTTATTATTTCTCCTGAATTTACACTACTAAATTACTAAATGATTAGTGCTAAAGACCTAGCAATCTAGATCTTAAAATCTTTAAATTATTATTTTGATTAATGGTTAATTGTGGTGATTAGCAGCACAAATCTATAAAAGAAGAATTAAAAAAATTCTTCAGACATATTCAAATTATCAAATATTTAGTTTTCTAAGGTGAGCAGCTGTTTCTAATTATCTAATCAATTATTCTATATCTACAACTTGAGAATTAGTCTAGAAGAAATTTATCAATTTATCCTCCAATCGATCAGCTCTATTTCCTATTCCTGGCCATTACAATAGTAATTCTCTTTATTTGAAGATGCGTTATTTTAGAAAAAAATTACAATAATTGTCTTATTTTACTTTAAATAATATATTTATCTTGCCATTCATCAGAATCAGAAACAGGAGACAATTTATCCTTACGATATAAAGTATATATCTATAGTTTTCCATTTTTTATTTAAATTACCAATTGGGAATTCAGTCAAAGTCTTTTAAAGTTTATCTAGAATATAAAATAAACTCTTAATGCTATATTATTCTTGGAGAATATTAAATTCAATTAATCTTTAAAAATTGAGAATTGCAATAGATTCTATTGAATTTGATAAAATGGTTTCCATATCTTAGAGATTAATTTTAAAATTCAATCCTTCTGTCGTTATTTCTTTATATAAAATATACTCTGTTTAATATTTAAGAATTTATGCCAAAAATAATATTTTATAGTATTCTGATTATTTTAAACTCTTTTGAAATAGTGTTAGACAAGTTTGAATTACAGATTCTTTTAGGTGAAATCAATAATAATAGGTGTATATAATACTAAAAAGGGCCTTTTGAATTTTTTTTCTTCAAATTTTGAATCCTCTAAAAGCTCAGATTGTAAATGATCTAAATAGATTTGGAAGATTCCTCTTTGATTAGGTAAATCTAAATTTAAGTGTTAATGTTGATTTAATTTTAATACTGAGAGAAAAGTTATGAATTATATGTGATTAAGTTTTTAGAAAATTGAAGTATAAAATCTTTTACTAATAGATTTGGATTATAGAAGGTGAAGGAAATCATTAAAAATAAATTTATGACATTAAAGAGGTCAATTTAATTAATAAATTGAAATTAGTCTTTTTCTAAGATGATATTCAAATCTTGTAGAATTTATTAACTCTGAGCTAAAGAAATTATGCAATCTAATAATTTCAATTTATGGTATAAAGTTTTTAAAAAATAAACTATTTGAATCCTAAACATATAATTAAAACACAAATAAAATCTAAATTTTCAATAATTGTAATAGTTTTTTTTAATTATATTATTCTTAATTAAATTATAAATTCTGATTAAAATAATTTTAAATGGTAATTACTTAAATGATAAGAGAATAAATTACAATTATGCAATTTTCTAATTAGGAATATAATTTGAATAATCTTATAATATATATTAGGAAGAAGATCAAATCCTTATATTTATCTTAATTACCATATATGATATTATTAATTCTAAAGAAATTTTTGATATATCTATTTGATCTTCAAGATCATTTTTTTAATAATAATTTTTAGTGTGTGAATGTGCTATTTTGTTTATATTCTGATCAATAAACCTAATTATTTTTATTCTTAGATTGCAAGTTAATTCATGATATCACTAAGCTTCATATGATTGTGAAATAAAAATATTCCAAGCTTTGACATTATTAAGTTTGCAATAATAAGATTATACTTTAAAATCTCTTTGAAAACGAGTATCCTTATATATATATATAAGTATGGCTATCTCATCAGCAAATTAAAACTGTTCTAACTTAGAATATTTACAATTAATACTTTATTTAAAGATTATCTAAATAAATATTATAAATTTCAGTTCTATTTTATCACTTTAACAAAGGATTTAAATAAAAACAAGAAATAGAGTCTTTTTATTAATTAACTTAATTTCAAATGAATAAACAAAAACTAAAAAATAGAGTTTTACATTTGGACTGGTTGTANTATATAATACTAAAAAGGGCCTTTTGAATTTTTTTTCTTCAAATTTTGAATCCTCTAAAAGCTCAGATTGTAAATGATCTAAATAGATTTGGAAGATTCCTCTTTGATTAGGTAAATCTAAATTTAAGTGTTAATGTTGATTTAATTTTAATACTGAGAGAAAAGTTATGAATTATATGTGATTAAGTTTTTAGAAAATTGAAGTATAAAATCTTTTACTAATAGATTTGGATTATAGAAGGTGAAGGAAATCATTAAAAATAAATTTATGACATTAAAGAGGTCAATTTAATTAATAAATTGAAATTAGTCTTTTTCTAAGATGATATTCAAATCTTGTAGAATTTATTAACTCTGAGCTAAAGAAATTATGCAATCTAATAATTTCAATTTATGGTATAAAGTTTTTAAAAAATAAACTATTTGAATCCTAAACATATAATTAAAACACAAATAAAATCTAAATTTTCAATAATTGTAATAGTTTTTTTTAATTATATTATTCTTAATTAAATTATAAATTCTGATTAAAATAATTTTAAATGGTAATTACTTAAATGATAAGAGAATAAATTACAATTATGCAATTTTCTAATTAGGAATATAATTTGAATAATCTTATAATATATATTAGGAAGAAGATCAAATCCTTATATTTATCTTAATTACCATATATGATATTATTAATTCTAAAGAAATTTTTGATATATCTATTTGATCTTCAAGATCATTTTTTTAATAATAATTTTTAGTGTGTGAATGTGCTATTTTGTTTATATTCTGATCAATAAACCTAATTATTTTTATTCTTAGATTGCAAGTTAATTCATGATATCACTAAGCTTCATATGATTGTGAAATAAAAATATTCCAAGCTTTGACATTATTAAGTTTGCAATAATAAGATTATACTTTAAAATCTCTTTGAAAACGAGTATCCTTATATATATATATAAGTATGGCTATCTCATCAGCAAATTAAAACTGTTCTAACTTAGAATATTTACAATTAATACTTTATTTAAAGATTATCTAAATAAATATTATAAATTTCAGTTCTATTTTATCACTTTAACAAAGGATTTAAATAAAAACAAGAAATAGAGTCTTTTTATTAATTAACTTAATTTCAAATGAATAAACAAAAACTAAAAAATAGAGTTTTACATTTGGACTGGTTGTAATACATAAATGAAGCAGAAGGGAAATAGAATTTTAATATCCAAATAAATTATAAGAATTGTTTTTTTTCTTCTCTCTATTCATAAAGCTCCATAATATTCTGGTTTAAATTAAAATCCAATAATGATATTAAAATTAAATAAAAATAGTTCTTTTTGTGGATACAAAAAAGATAATTTGATCCAAAATTTAATACTTATTACAAGAATTTCTCCATTTTTATGCATAACAACACTAGACAAGAATTAACATAATGTTTATTGAGTTTACTCATCAAGTAGTAGATATATATATTAATAATATCTAGAATTGAACTTAAAAAATAATATTTAAATCATGATCAAAATAATGAGATTTTTAGATAATAATATAATTTTGCTCCATTTCAAGTATCTTCTAAATTGTATCAATGCTTAAAAAGTTAATTTTTTAATTTTAAATTCTAATAGAACATATCTACTAATGTCAAATATATAGTTTATAATTGATGTAAAGAAATATTAAAATACAAATGTTTTTCAAAAGAATATAATTGAAATCCCAAAATCAGACTTCTCAATTGAGTATTTCCGAATTTATTATGTTTCAATTTTTAAACTGAAAATTTAGTTGATATTATTTTTAATTATAATAATAATGTATCTATTAATTAAATTTCAAATTTATTATATATCTGCTTCATAAAACTCCTTTTTCTATAAAAATTTTTCTTATTACAAAAAGAAATATTTGAGTAAAATTAAATAATTGATCAAAAAAAATTAATAATATAATTCAAAATTTATATAATTTGAGTCGGTGTTAGTGTAAATTCAAAATTATCATCAATTAATTTACCTTGCTTTCTCTTAAATAACACTCAGGATTAATGGATATTTATATTCCAAACTTTAATATCATTACAGAATTATTGTTCTGCCCTTCTCTATAAATTATTTATTAAATATTCTAAAAATTAATATTTATTGGAATTTTTGTATTTATGCTAGAATATGAAAACTTTTATTATTTTGTCTTTTGAAATTTACCTCATGTCAATATTGCTAATTCTGGATGCTGCCATAATTAATTAAGTTTTTTTGATTTTGTGCTACAAATTAATAGATAGCAAAAATTAAGTTTTTAATCATTTATTAATCACAAATAATTTTAATAAATAGAATGAAGTAAACTATATCTTTTCCTTTTTTGATAGTAATATGCTTTGAAATTCAAACATATTTTTGCTGGAGCATTTCAATTTTACCGCAAAATTACCCATATAAATAATTTTAAATAAGATAATCTAATATCGAGGAATAAAGTGCGTGTTTTGGAGTTTGGAGTAAATATGTTCCTTTGAGTAATATTGTATAAACAGGAGAATATGGAATACTTGATAGTAGCTGCTTTCATTCATTTAGAATTCAAGAAAAGGAAGAAAACAATTTATATTTTTTATACTTTGAATGCATAAATTTTGAGGAAAAAATTGTTAAGAAATACTTTTAATTTTTAGATAGTGATAATAGAGTTACAACTGAATAAATTTCAATAGATTTAATTTCTTATGAAGGTGTTTGGTATTTCAATGGATTCTTGGCAAGTCCTTTAGAAAAAAGAGTAACCATATATATTAAGGAATAATCATTAAATTAAATATTTTCCAAAGATATATATATTAGGTTTCCATTTAAAGAAAATATTTTTATTTAAATTATTGGTGGAGATTTTAAAGTAGAACAGACATCAAAATTTTATTTATTTGAAAATAAGTTACTATCATATTTTCCAGGAGAAATATATTATCTTTAAAGTTGTTATTATGATATACCTGATGATTTTTTGGAATTAATCTAATCAAGGAATTATAAACAATGTAATTGCAAAAATAATTAAATAACAGATTTACCAGATGTTAACATCTAAAATTAAGATAATTATGAATTTTTATCCTAAAATACTAATTGTTAATAATTTTTATTAGCAGGATGGATAAAAATTTTAGAAATTCATAAAATTTCCAATGAATTTTAGTTTTAGTTATTTAAATTAATGGGTAATTTTTAACATCCTTAATTAATTTAAGAAAATTTATGTGCATTTTAATTATTTTACTAATTATCTACTTAAATAAATTAAATAATTGTAACTACTTATAGCTATACCTTACCTGTTATAAATATTGATTTTTCAACTAATCCTTATTTAAAGAAAATAATATTTGATGTGACATATGATATTTAATTGTGGCATTATCTTCTTGTTGAAAAATCAGATAAATTTATTTCAATTACTATTACATTTTATTAGGGATATAATTAAGAAAAATTAAGTTTTACTTTAGAGGTAGTTTAATTCTAAATGGTTTAATTAAAATTGTTATATGGAAATATTTTTTAATCAAAATCTGATTATTTAAATATTCAACTTGCAGGATTTTAAATATTTAATTGTCCTGATTTTAATAATCTGTAAAAAGGTTGTCATCCAACATGCAAAGAATGTGATGGTCCAACAAAAGATGATTGCTTATCATGTTATGAATTTTCAAATAGAAGATATATATCAGAATTTAAAGTTTGTATTTGTGAATATGGAACTATTGATTAGAATAATGAATGCGTTAATTATTAAACATTATAACTAAATAAGATTGAAGTCTAGTAATTTCAAAAATTATGTCAGTATGGTTTTTTTGAAATTGATAATGATTGTTATCAATGGTATAATTTATTTATTATATTTTAGTCCATCAATAATTAAAAATGATATGATAACATGTTTAGAATGTATTTTAAATCCAAAAACATGGATTAATACTCTCTTTTGTTAAACATCCTACCTTGTTCATTAAAATGGAAGTGTTGCTAAAAATTTTTCATATGAAAATTTATAATACGTATTCACAGGAGATGAATTAACATACTGTCCTAATTGTGATTTAAATTTGAAAGCACCATACGATTTAATTGAAGCATCATTAATATTCAAAAATTTCTGTTCTTCCAGTTAATCAATAACTGATAATTGTTATTTTTGTTTCGATAAATGTGATAGATGTGCAATATTACCAACAAATCTATTATGTGTAGATAGGACTGCAAATGCTAGTTTTGCCAATAATACTTGTTATGCTCCAAATTATTTAAATTTTTATAAGAAGTGTGTAAGTTGTAAACTAGAAAATTGTTTATATTGTTTTGATTATTTAGCTAGTGATCCAACAAAATCTACACTTGAATATTTAGAAATTTTTTCACTTAATGATGAAGAGATAAAAATAGGATGCGCTTAGTGTAGAGAAGGGTTTATCTTTGAATTTAAAACATCAACTTGTATCAACTAAAAACCAATATAATAAAATTGCCTAAGATCTTATATTAATCTTGATGATAAAGAAATTTGCACACTATCAAATGATTTCTCTATATCTTTAGAAAAAATAAATTGCCAAAACCTTATTCTACATTGTAAACAATGTATCAAAACTATATAAACAACAATAAAATGTATAATTTGTGAGGATGGTTATATTGTGTCTTCTATAACAGGAGTTTGTAGTATTTGTCCTATTTTAAATTCAAAATAATGCTAATAAGATAATTTATTAGAACCAGGGAAATGGCAATTTCAAGGTTTTGTAATTTAATTCTTGCCACCTAAAACTAGAATAAATTATGATGTATCTAGATCATACTCAATAGTAATTGAGTGTCTTCAAGGATATCGAATTTTAGATAATCAATGTTAACAATATTGTGATCAATTTTGTTCAGTGTGCGAATCAGAAAAAATTGCACCATCTGCCACATTTTATTGTTCTTAATGCAAGAGAAATTATTATAAAGAAATAATTAGAGTATAAGCTGATAGATAATGCATAGAATGCCCTTCATTATGTTAAGTTTGCTAGAAAAGATCTACTGATGAAATTAATGTATGAGAAATAATTATAATAGCAAATAAATCCTTATTTTATATAAGATGCAGAAAACTCAATTTATACTTAAAGGTGCATCTAAAAAGTTCCATTTGACAGCAAAATTCATATTGATCCAACCCTAGCGATTGCTTAATATTGTTATTAAGACAATTGTAACTATAAATTAGAAATTATATATGTAATATTACATTCACTAACTTAGAATGATATAAAATGCAATTAAATAGAAATTATAAATGATGCTGAATATATTTATAAATATTTAAATGAAATTGGACTCAAATACATCACTATCAAAATAAATTTAGAACAAAATTGCGAATTTTACACTAATGAATATATATTAAAAAACTATTTTAAGGAAAATATATTTTCAATAAGGTTAGCCGAATTAATTGTTAATGGTAGTGTAAACCCTATAACTTTTTTTAAAAAAAGTATTTTTTAAGTTTAAACATATGATTAAATTGTAATAAGTAATACTATTTTTGTAATATTGTATTAACTGGAAATGATATTGACAAATAGAGGTCAATCAATTAATTTTTACATTTTAAATACAAAGTTTTATACAGATTAAAGCTAACCTATATAAATATCTATTAAGTCTGATAGCTTATATTAATTAAATATATAAAATTTGACAATTTCGGATATAAGTATTGAAAATTCAATAGTTTTTGATATATTATTTTAAGGTTTGAATGAAGATATTATAATTAACAATATACAACTTTTGGATTGTAGAATAATAAATTCAACATTATTTTATTTTGACAATTTAAAGAGTAACATTTTTATCAAGAATTTTACAATTGATTCTTGTACCTTTGAAAATTCATCAATTTTTATTTTTAAAATGGATTAAAATAGTATATCTAATGTATTCTTAAATGAATTAGTAATATCAAATTGTTTATTCTAAAATTCAAAACTTATATATAGTCCTGACACAACCATTTTAAATATTAATAATTTATCAATTATCAATAATTAGATTTTAAATTCTAAATTTATATTGTTTAATTACAACTTTTATTGTAATGACATAAAAATAATTGATAATTATTTTCTTTAGCTTTAATTATTTGCATAAATCTAATCTATACAATCAATAACAGAAGTTTAGATGAAAAACTTATATGTAAAAAAAAACCATTTAACAAATTGTTCATTATTTATTACATAACAAAAATAATTATTTAATAATATTGACTTTTTATTATTAAATTTTCATTTTGAAGATAATAATCCTTCTTGTGGAGACGACAATGTCCTAATCACAATAAACTGTTTTACTTTATTAATTAAAAATATTTTTCTAAAAAATACTACAAATTATCATTTTTTTAATTTATTAGATATACCTTATATACAAATTGATAATTTAGTATATGAAAATTTACTTCAGGAATATAAAGTGCCTTATTAATTTGATTGCTTAAGAATTTGTATTCCTCAGTCACAATTATTATAAATTTTTGGGTTTAATAGAATTATTATACAGAATATACTCGTTAAAAGTTAATTTAGTGTAGATTTATCATTAATATCAGTTTATTCTAATCCTTTGAATACATCTAATTAAAATGAATTTATATATATAAAAAATTCTATTATGAAGGGAAACATTCTATTAAAGTAGAATTTAGGTATACTTTTTTCTTTAATGGAATTTTATTCAAAAAACTCTTTAAATATAACAATCTCTAATTTAACTTTTGAAGAAAATATTTTCCATTAATATTAAACAGATCCCTCTTAAACTTAAGCCAGCTTGATGTATTTTGATACAAAATAAAGCATTATAAATCTGAAAAACATTTTATGCATTTATAATTCTATGACAAATTCTTCCTAATCATTTTTTTCAATATCCTCAGAGGAAGTCTAATTAGAAAATATTACAGTCTTAAATCATAATTGGCTAAAAAAAGAATTTTGGATAAAATATTATGATGTTCTATTCTTAGGGGAATATAATGAGAATGAAATTTCTTATGCAATTTAATAATCTTTTCAGATATCAAATGTTGGAGGTATTTTTTCAGTGTTTGCTACCAAATTTACAATTAATAAAGGATTTTTTAATTATATTTAAGCCGAAAGCAATTTTATATTTAACATTAATTTTTAAGGGGAAGGGATAGGTATCATCAGAAATTGTAGCATAATTCATGCATAAAATTCATTAATTTCAAATTATGAAAATGATGGAGCTATTACTATAAATGGCAGGAAAAGTTTATTAAAGATAATACTTGAAAATATTACTTTAGAACATGTATATAATAAACTATCATCATCCATATTTTCAATATATCCATCATTGAAATAAAATAACATTAGATTTAAAAATATCATTGTTAAAAATTGCTTTTCTCTTGTTAATTCAATAATTAATTTTTAATCTGAATTTTAAAATGCAGATAAGAATAAAATTTTTATAGAAAATCTTAACATTATTTAAAATGAATAATCTTTACTTATATTCCTTCACTCGATTGGTAAAATTAGTTCATTAGAACTTCAAAAGGTTGTTGATGACAATGCAATGATGAATTTCTTAGGATGCCAAATATAGTTAATCGGATTAAGAATAGAGGGAATAATTTTATCCTCGATAATTAAAATTAGAGATTCTAGTTCTATAAAATTGGGAAATTTACAACTTGTTTATATTTCAACTTTTTATACCTTAAATTTAATAGATATATTATAAAACAATATTTTATAATCTACAATGACTATTAATAACATTATAATCACAAATTTAATTGATTTCAAATATTAGAATTCAACTAAAAATTTAACTTTTTAAATGCAGGATCATATTAGTTTAAAATTTGTTCTTTGTAATCTTAACAATTAATAAATAATCTAATAAAATAAAAAATAAGAATTTGTGGATAAATTTTTTGATGAAATTATTTCAAAGTCAAATCAAACTGGATCATTAATTAGAATAAAGAGTATCACAAATTTAACAAGGGCCTTATTAGCAAAAATTATTATCTTTAATAATACCTGTAATCATTTTTGGAATGGTTTACTGTATTTTGATATTATAAATGTTGAGAAAATTCAAGTTTCAGAATTATATTGTATGAAAAACAAAATAAAATAGTATGGTTGTTTAGCAGCTAAATCAAATGATAATTTGGAAGGCAAAATGTTAATAGATCAATCAACTTTTATTTCAAATGATGGAAGTTTAGGATCAGGTATTTATGTCTAAAATTTAAGAATTCTTTTATCTAATTCTAATATTATTAAGAACACAGCATCTCAGAAAGGAGGTGGTATCTATTTAGAATTAAGTGATTATAACTTTAAAATATCATCTACAGCAATTTGTAATAATTAAGCAGATGAAGCAGGTGGATTATATTTGAGTGGAAATAATAGATTAAATCAAAATAATTTTATTTAATCTCTACTCATATTAAATTAAGCTTAATAATTTTCAAATAATTTAAATGAATCACCCTCAAGATTATCATTATTTCTTAATAATATAGAAATGGTTTCTAAATAAGAAACAATTGAACATCATCCTGTATAATTATTAATATTAAAACCATATAAAATCATATAGTAAGATCGTTAAATACATGCATAATTTTTATTTGTTCCAAGCGGTCAATAAATATCAAAATATCAACTTTATAATCCTAAGCTTTAGAATTATTAATCTTACATTCATGATTTTAGGATTTTGTTTAAAAATACCTTGAATGAACAATAAAATAACTTTTTAAACACTTCTTTGTAATATAATGCAATAAATATTTGATATCTAAGAATAATAAGTAATGGAATCAACCCAAATATCAAAAATAAATTTTGAAAATGAAACAAAAAGTTTTAACTTAGGTTTTTTAGATTTTATTATTGATCCTTTTGAGTAAGATGATAAAATTTAAGAAATTTTAATTAATTGTAAAACAAACTATTATGATGAGAGTTTAGCATATTTAATGAGAGTTAAAGCCTTTCTCTGTTAATTAGGGGAGTTTTATATTTCCTCAAGTTGCCAATAATGTTAATCAGAATAAGGATTTTATTCAGTCACATATAATACAACAAAATGTTCAATTTTTGATAAAAATAAATTTGAAGCAATTACATCTAATAAAATTCTATTAAAAATTGGTTATTGGAGACCACATTACACTTCTGATGATGTAGAATTATGTTATAAAAACCAATATCTTTGTTAAGGTGGTTGGGGTGTTAATAATGAACTATGTTTTAGAGGACATCTAGGAGGACTTTGTGAAGAATGTGATAGATTTAATGTAAGAGGAGATGGATAATTCTTTAAAAATTAATAATCAGTAGAATGTGAGCAATGTTAGGATACTACTAAACGGTTAATAGCATTTTTTTTGATTTCAATATGGTATTGCAAATTTTAATAAATAATAGGGCTATTTTATCAACACTATTAACTATTGGCAGTATTGAAAAATCAAATATATTGTTTGCATAACTTAAACTTAGATAAAAGTTTGCTCATATTTTATTCAAACTAAATTAAGGTATTAATTTATTTATATTAATATATTTAGATCATGAAAGTATTTTATTTAAATTATTTCTTAATTATTTATGGATATTTTCACTCATCTTTACATTTAATATTAAATTAACCATATCTTTAGGTATTTTTAAATAATCAAATGATACTTCATATTTTATGACTAATTTTTTTGAATGTTTTTTGTCTGAAATATAAGAGATAGAATTAATTTACACTAGAATCATAGTTATGTTAGTCCTTATGGTTTGTTAAATATTAGTAATCTTTATTGGTTTTAAAATTGTTTCAATAATTAAAAACACTAAATTCAAAAGCCTGATTATTTCAATTACTATCTTATAAATGTATGTACAAAATTATGCTTCTTTACTTAATCAGTAACAAAATTTATTTATATTAACTAGATTTTTTTCTATTTTAGTTGTTAGATAGATTTCAAATATAAATTATATATCAGGTGATGTATCATTACTGTATGGATCTAAAAGTCATATCTCTTGGATATATGGATTTTCAATACCTGGATCTTGTTTAATTGGATTAATTTTACCCTTATTAATATTTTTGATTTTGTACATAAATAGAGATTAACATGATAAAATAAAGTTTCGAAGACATTTAGGATATTTATTTAATGAATATACTTAAAATAGCTATTTTTGGGAAATTATAAAATTATGGAAAAAAACTATTATCATTTTGGTCCTAATATATTTTTAAACTGACGTATTTTTTAAAGCATAATTATTAAGCCTTTGCTTATTGTTTTACTAATTGATTGCCTATAAATATAAACCTTATATTCTTAAAAAACTTAATTAATTAGATAATTAAAGTGTATAATTTTGCTTAATTGCAATATTTTTAGCGGTTCTCAAATATATATCTGAATAAAAAGGAAATGAAAATATTTCAGCGATCATTCAAATATTTATAATTGTAGATAGTATTATATTGAGTTATCCATTTATTATGAATATTCTAAATACTTATATTCTTAAACACAAGGTAAAAGTCATTTCATTACTCATAAATATGTTTTCAGCTTGTAAACCTAATTTTGCAATTACAAAATTTCTGAGAAATAGACTAAATAAATGGAGATAAAAAGAAGAAAAAGCAAAATAAAATATTGGAAAAATAAGAAAAATTCTATTCAAACAAAACAATATTTTCAGAAAATTGTAATATACTAGAGTATTTTTAGGGTTTAACTTAATGAATAAAAAAATTAATACGTATAACTAACCGTTTAGACCAATTTCGATAAAGATATATGAATTATATATAAAAAAAACATTAATTCCCATTATTCCTTTTGCATGTTTATCTATATTTCTAAAGATTATACTTATCCTTAAGTAGATGTTAATTTTTTATTTTTATTATGAATAAAATTCTTACAAATACTTAGGAAATAAAGATAATTAATGTCAAATCTAAACCAATAAAAATACAATTTCAATCTTTTAATTCCTAAATTTTTTTATTGAAAGGGTGTAATAGTTATATCCATAAGTTATCTAAGTCAAGAATAATATTATTGAAAATGATTCTGGTGTAACTATAAAAAAAGAATAATTCCAATCTATATTAACTATTCACTAAATGATTCAGATAAACTTTCTTATGCTGCAATTGGAAAAATTCTCTGAAACTTCATTATTACAAAAAAATTATTAAGAGAAGTTTTTGCAAATATTCATCAATCCTTTTCATTTATATTATTTATACAAATAGGCTGTACATCATATTTAATTATTAAAACCGAAATTCAAACTTTAAATGTTAATAACTTATTGTAGCTGTCATTGATACGAATTTTAGAAGAACAGTACATTTCAGTGAATATTACTTATGGTCCATATCCTTTATCTTCTTTCTTTAACTAAATCGTATTTAATTTTAATGAAAATTTAAATCCTATTGATTCCTATGATGTGCTTTTAACTACTTTAACTTTCTTCTTGAGATATCTAATTGATATATTAATTCATTTCCAACATATCACCTTTATCTAATAATTAAATGAGATTTATCAGACTTCCATCATGCAGTTATTCCACTTTAATATCCTAATTTTAAGGTTTCTTATCTAAACGATTCCTAATTATTAAATTCAATACCTTTTTTAATATTTTTCAAATGTTTATATTAAATATTAATTAAAAATTTACAAACAATTCTAAATAAATCACAAATAAAAATTGATAAATAAAATACTCAAAATTACAAAGTCTGTTTTCTTAAATATTTTTATTCAGCCTGACACATCATGATCATGTGGATTATATAATCAATACTTTACTAATTTAATTCAAATATTTAAAGTCAGTGATGTATTGAAAAAAAAGTGAACTAATGATCAGAAATTTCTTTTTTTATGTTAAAAATACCTAAACAAATGACATTCAGATATTCTATTAATTAAAGCAATATGCTCGAAATTCAATACTATAATACAACCTATTATTGTAAGCAAATTACATATGATTATTCTTAGAACTCTTCTTTTCTTATCTCCTTTATGCCATTCAAGAAACTTTATGTGTTTAAAAAAATGTGAAACACTAAATATGGTAACCAATGAAAGTAATAATCACATTAGTTTTTAAAAATGTAAAATTTGGTCTCATTAACATTTAAGATGGAATTTAAATTGTCTTTTATGTTTATTTAAATAATTATTTGCTAATTCAATAATTCCCTTTTCATATTCATTTTAAATTTTATTATAATCAATATTGTAGATTGCTTTATTATATTTTTGATATAAGTCTAATATATAATTCATAAAAATTAAGTAATAAGTGAAACAAAAAATATTTATATCAAATATTATAAATAAAGGCAAAAATAATAATTTATAATTAATAAATAATTCTAAGAATATTTAAATTCTTGTTATTTTTCTATCTGTCTTTTCATCATAAGTTTTAAAAGATCTTGCATGATTCTTATTCTTGTAACCATATACAGTAGACTATGAATATCAATTAATTAAAAAAAAAAGATGATCGATTACCATAAATTGGCGTATACATTAAAGTAACTAACTTATTCTGATAAGTGTTTATACCTTCTCATCCATCAAAATGGGTATATTTTTTGAGATTTTATTAATTTCATTAGTATTTATTTTCAATTAAATATTCAACTGATCTTCTAAAACAAAATGAAATATTAATGAATTAACAATTTTTAATAATATATTTTATAATTCTCTATATCAATTATAAGAATGATATAATTCATTCATTCAAATAAATTTATAATATTTTTCCAGCAATCAATACATTAAATCCAACATATATAGTCATACAGTAATTCGTGAACATCATAATAGATATACCATTTTTATGAATACTTCCTGCCATATTAAATTAAATATTATCACTATAATAAACCATTTCATCTTCTTTTATTTTTGACTCGATATTTTCATTTCAAATATTAATCGACTTAATATTAATTAATTAACACATTTATTTTTATAAATATTCTATCCCACTAGAATTTGGCATTCTTTTTGTAAAATTAGATTAATTGACTAACTGATGGAAAAATACTAAAGATTGTATTATCTATTTTACAACTATTGGATTGCGTTGTGTATTTTCTTGAATTTTTGTTAACGCTTTTATAACATATATAAATGTTTTTAGTATTAAAATTGCGTCCAGTTTCTCTATAAATTAGTTTGAGGCTTTGTATATTTCTGCCCTAAAATGTTTTTGAGATTTTCTAGAATTATAATAAGGAGTTTTTTAATTATTATATAATTTTTTCTAGCAAAAACATATTTTAACTTCTATCAATAAAAATGAGCTACTGTTACTTCTATATATGAGTTTCGAAGTCCTTTTACCTTAAACCTTCTGTTTTAAGCTTTACAGTTACCATTTTAATCATAAGGATGTCTTCATATTGACTTTTCTATTTTTATATATTTTATCTGTAAAAATCAAACCTAACCTCCAATCCTTATAATCCTTCATTAAATCTTGCATGATATGGCATTTCTGGAATTTTATTCTGACAATTCATGCTCTTAATAAATTTTTCTAGTTTCCTAAAATGTGAAAATCTATCTATTAAGGAAGGATTCCTTTGATTCTATGCACTCATATTCCAAAGAAATACTTTAAAAGTTTATGCAATAAAGGAAATAAAAAAATTTTAAATATATGTATATTTATTATGAGTCAAGGCATTTACTAAAAACTAGGATGGCTTTTCTATTTCTTTTGTAAATACATTCCTTCCCAGGCTCTTCTAATTCAGCATAGCATTATTAACTCTCTTTAGTTCTGTTAAAACATCTATTTAAAAGCTTTTAAGTTTAATATACTTTTGTTTNATTAAATCCAACATATATAGTCATACAGTAATTCGTGAACATCATAATAGATATACCATTTTTATGAATACTTCCTGCCATATTAAATTAAATATTATCACTATAATAAACCATTTCATCTTCTTTTATTTTTGACTCGATATTTTCATTTCAAATATTAATCGACTTAATATTAATTAATTAACACATTTATTTTTATAAATATTCTATCCCACTAGAATTTGGCATTCTTTTTGTAAAATTAGATTAATTGACTAACTGATGGAAAAATACTAAAGATTGTATTATCTATTTTACAACTATTGGATTGCGTTGTGTATTTTCTTGAATTTTTGTTAACGCTTTTATAACATATATAAATGTTTTTAGTATTAAAATTGCGTCCAGTTTCTCTATAAATTAGTTTGAGGCTTTGTATATTTCTGCCCTAAAATGTTTTTGAGATTTTCTAGAATTATAATAAGGAGTTTTTTAATTATTATATAATTTTTTCTAGCAAAAACATATTTTAACTTCTATCAATAAAAATGAGCTACTGTTACTTCTATATATGAGTTTCGAAGTCCTTTTACCTTAAACCTTCTGTTTTAAGCTTTACAGTTACCATTTTAATCATAAGGATGTCTTCATATTGACTTTTCTATTTTTATATATTTTATCTGTAAAAATCAAACCTAACCTCCAATCCTTATAATCCTTCATTAAATCTTGCATGATATGGCATTTCTGGAATTTTATTCTGACAATTCATGCTCTTAATAAATTTTTCTAGTTTCCTAAAATGTGAAAATCTATCTATTAAGGAAGGATTCCTTTGATTCTATGCACTCATATTCCAAAGAAATACTTTAAAAGTTTATGCAATAAAGGAAATAAAAAAATTTTAAATATATGTATATTTATTATGAGTCAAGGCATTTACTAAAAACTAGGATGGCTTTTCTATTTCTTTTGTAAATACATTCCTTCCCAGGCTCTTCTAATTCAGCATAGCATTATTAACTCTCTTTAGTTCTGTTAAAACATCTATTTAAAAGCTTTTAAGTTTAATATACTTTTGTTTTGAATTGAATCATTGAATTAATATATATTATTGAGAACCAGCAACACACTTTATGATCCCTTGTTCTTGAGATTTATCTAGAAAAACAAAAATTAAAAATATTAATGATGTCAATTAATTTTCAATTTTAATTCTTAATCAACTTTTTTTAAGATTTAGTATGCAATTATCTAAGCAAAAAAAATTAATTTTTTGAGATTATTTAACCTCCCTTTATCTAATAATTTTTATTTAATACTTTAAATGAAGAATTTAATTCTCATCTGCTTAATAGCTATGGTCTTAACATAGCAAGTACAACATAAAAATCAGTGCAGTGATTGTGGACAATTAAAATCACAGAATGATTGTGAATAAGAAATTACTGTTACTGGAGCTTGTGAATGGGTAGCTGCAGCAGGAACAACAGCAGCAAAATGTTAGAAAAAGACAACAGTGGATCCTGTAGCTTCATTCAAACCTTATTGTGAGCTTGTTGATAAGCCAGAAACAAATTGTGCTAAGACATTAGGATGTGCCTATATCGATTCAAAATGTACACATTTTGCAGGATGTCCAGCATATGTTAAAACTACAACAACAGATTGTTAGGCAATATCCTTCTTTTGCGTTAGCGATGGAAATGCATGTATTGAAGCAAAAGAATGTAAAGAATACAATTAACAACAATGCGAATCAACTCCAAGTATCTCAGGTATTCTCAAATGTAAATGGGATACAAACTCTGGAGCATGTAGAGATTTCTCTTGTTCAGAAGCAGATACTAGTTTAAATACTGATGAAAAATGTTCAGCTTGGTTGGCTGGTTGTGTGACAAAAGGTTAAGGTTGTGTTAATTCTCCAAGACCTGCTTGTGCTACTTATACAGGAGATGATGCTGCTTGTTAATCATTTATTGGATCAGATGGAAATTGTGAATTAGCAGCTGGTACCACAAATTGTAAAGCTAAGGAATGTGCGAATGCTCCATTATCTTTAGCTACTGATGATGATTGCAAAGCATATCAAAAGGGATGTATCACAACAGGAAAAGGTTGTGTTTTAGCAACAACAAAGCCTTTATGTTCTACATATTCAGGAGATAACACAACTTGCGTAGGATATATTGGATCAGATGGTATCTGTGAAGGAGATGCTGGTGGTTCTAAGTGCAGGGCAAGAAAGTGTGAAAATGGTACTTTCAATACTGATGAACTTTGCAAATAATACCAAGTTAGTTGTAGAACAAATGGCAAGACTTGTGTTTCAGCATTAACAGCTTGTAACACATATAAAGGTACTGCAACAACTTGTGCTGTATATATTGGTACTGATGGATATTGCAAAGGAACCAGTACAACAACTGAAGCTTCTTGCTTACCAAAGGTTTGTGATGAAGCTCCAGACACAACAACAACTGATGAGGCTTGTAATAAATATTAAGTTGGATGTGTCACTACAGGAAAAGGTTGTGTTACAAAGACTAATTTGAAATCTTGTACTACTTATGATGGTGATGCTACTAGTTGTTAATCAAGAGTTGGATCTGAAGGAAAATGTATGTGGAAGAGTGGAACAAAATGTGTAGCTAGAGATTGTACAAGTGCAGCAACTAATTTAAATACTAATCCTCTATGTGCTAATTATTTCACTAATTGTGTTACTACTGGATCAGGATGTGTTTCATAAACTACTTGTGATTTGACAGTCAAATAATAAAGTTGTGAAGGTACAACAAATTGTTCATGGTAACCAATATGTACAAGTAATGCCTAATGCAGTGAATTTAAGAAAAAATCAATTTGTTTAGCCAATTCTGCTAGAGTTAGAACTTTTGATAAAAATGATGATAATGGAAATCCATTATACATATATGTAACAAAAAAGTGTGGTTGGTTGAATAATGCTTGTAAGGAACTTGCTTGCTCAGATTTAACAGGTGCTTATTACAATACAGATGCTAATTGTGCAGCAGAATTATCAACATGTATTAGTAATAGAGTTGATGCATGCATAACTAAATTTGATTGTAGCAAACTCTTTGGAACATAATCCACTTGTTTGAGTTATCCAGGTTATTGTACAAATACATCAACAGCTACAGATACTACAGCATGTGTATAAAGAAAGTGCACAGATAATACAGATGCCACTGATAATGCCACATGTGCAACATTCTTACCTGGATGCATTAGTAATGGAAAAGGTTGTGTTGATTACACTACTACTTGCTAATAAATGAAAGGAACATAAGAAACATGTAATAAGCTATTTGCTTATAAATCTGGATCTAGTGATAATTTTACAACAAATCAATGTTATAACAGTGCATCAGCAACTGAAAATGATTCTTGTCAAATTAAAACATGCAAATTGGCTACAAACTAAACAGATGGAACATGCGGATCATTTTTAGAAGGTTGTGTTTATAATGGAAATGGAGGATGTGTTGATCCAAAAGCTGGTGACACAACTTGTGCAAGTTATACAGGTGTTTTAGCATTTTGTGAAGCTGCTGTTGTTGGAAGTAATAGTACTAAATATTGTTTTGGAACATCTACTTCAGCTGCATGCAGTGTGAGATAATGTACAGATAATACTACAGCCACAAAGGATGATGAGTGTGAAACCTTCATGTCAGGATGTATTGCTAAATCTGAAGGAGGTTGTGTTGCTAGATCAGCAAGAACTTGTGCTTAATAATCAGGAACAGTTGCATCATGTCCTAATTTAAGTGGAGGTTTGTAAGTTTCTTCAGTTTGGACCAAGACATCATGCACTAAATATGATGCATGTTAAACGAGATAATGTGCAGATAAAACAAGTCCTTAATCAGCTTAGGATTGTACAGATCATAAATCAACTTGTAGATTCTTAAAGGCTGGATCACCATGCATTGATGCAGCAGCTTGTAGTGTTTATAGTTTACCTGATACAGCAACGACAGATTAATAAAAGTTTGAATATTGTTCAAATATTAAAGATAACACAGGATTGTTATGTGGTTTTACAAAAGGAGCAACTAAGTGTTCATCTAGAACTTGTGAACAATTCTTGAGTGAATACACTACATCATCATGTATTACTTATTTATAAAAGAATGTATCAACAACAACAGATGATGTCTGTAAATTAGCTGGCACATATTGTTATCAATAAGATAAAACTGATTGTAAGTATCCTTTCCCTTCTGGCATTAGTTTAACAGATGCTCAAAAATTAGCATATTGCTAGAAATTTTAAAATGTTTCTGGTGTATTTTGTTCATTTAAAACTGGTGATGCTACTTGTACTTCATAAGACAGTTGTGAAAAAATTGTTGCTCAAACATCTGCTTAAGCTTGTAACGATATTCTAGGTTTCGGTAAAGGAATTTGCTAAAAAGTGACCAATACATCCTGTATATCTACAGTTGCTTTATGTTCAAACTATAATCTAGATCCAACTCTCACTAATGCAAATAAAAAGACTGTTTGCGAATCTCTACAATGGGTTGATACTGTTAGTAATTTTGGCACTGGAACTGCGAGTTATAGATCATGTACATGGGTATCTGGTAATACATGCGCAGCATATGCTTGCAGTTAAATAGTTGCTACTAGTTAAGAGGATTGTGACAACAAAATAGGAGGATGTTATTATTACTCTGATACATGTTAACCAGCAGCTGGTGCTTGCCCTGCATCATTCCCATCTAATTTAAATTTAGATACAGATACTAAGAAGGCAATTTATTGTAAATCACTGTATGTAAATGGATAGGCGTTTTGTGAGATAAAACCTGATGGTACAGGTTGTCAAACTGGATCTAATACTAATTGTATTTTAACTCTATCTAGTGCTTGGACTAAAGCTACTTTTGATGGAGTTGCACCAACAACTGATGCTTTCTGTATAACTTAATCAACTAAGCTTAAAGACATTTTCTGTATCAAAGATGGTGCTGACGCAACTAAATGTAAAGCAGGAACTTGTGAAGACATCCCATCTCCAAATAAACAAGGAGATTGTGATATACATATAATTGGATGTGTATTTTCAGCAACAAAATGTAGAACACCTAGACTTGCTGCATTAGCAAATGCAGGAGATTGTGCAGATCCATCAATAGTTCCATTTTCAGATGTTGCTAGTCTTGCTCCAAATCTCAAAACATAATATTGTTAAATATTTTCAAAAGATGGATCAAGTCATTATTGTACTTACGATGAGTATAATGATACAACATAAACAGCTTGTACTGAAGCAGGTGATTGTGATTCATACACATTACCATAGAGCGATGCAGAAAAAAGAACATATTGTTTGAGCAAAAGAAATGTTTCAGGTGGAAAATGCGGATTTACATCTGGAGACACTAAATGTAGAAATTATGATTGCTAAGATATTGAAAGTCCAACATCATAAGTTGATTGTGATATTTTATCAAATCGATTAAGATGCGTTTATTTTAGAGGAACTTGTGTCAAAGATGATGCAAATTGTGTAAATATTCCTGCTTCTGGATCTACATCAAGCGATAAGAAATTCTACTGCGAAAACATCATACTAGTAAATAAAACTAAATGTACTTATGCTATTGGTGATTATTGTGCTAAATTAGATAGTTGTGATACTTATGATGTGAAAGACGCCACTGACAAAGCTGCTATTTGTACAACATTAACAGATGGAACGGATAAATGTACATATATTACAGGTGATAATTGTGTAAAATTGGATGCATGTGCTAACTACGCACCTGCATCTGGCTAAGAGGAAACTGAATGTAAAGCAGTTAAATCAACTGACGATTATCCATGCATAATAGATACTACTGCTTCTTAGAAATGCAAAGCATAAGTTTGTACTGATAATGATGCCAGTGCTACAGATTGTGCTAATAATGCTGAAGACTGTCTCTATTATTCTAATAAATGTATTAATAAGAGTGCTTGTGGCAGTTATTCCCCATAAGGTGATGATGACACAGCCAAATAAATCTGGTGTGAAGGAGTTTAGAATTTATCAGGAGATTTTTGTACTTGGGATGCAGCAAATTCAAAATGCAAAGACAGAGCATGTAGTGATAAGTTATTCTATACAGATTTCGATTGTTCAAGTTATCTTAAATCTTGCAAGACAGACGGAACTAAATGTGTTGCTATAACTACTGCATGTACTTCATTTTATGGTTCAACTGAATTTTGCAATTCTTTATTAGATACAACAGGAAAAGATAAATGCAGACCACTTGCAACTCCTACTACTACATCCTCCGCATGTGCAATTAAAACATGTTATGATAATGTTACAGCTACATCAGATTCTGATTGCGAAACTTATTTAAGTGGATGTGTCACTCGTGGCATAGGATGTATTCCAAATACAGCATAATGCGATTAATATAGAGGAACTAAATAATAATGTGAATTATTCAAAAGATATACTGGAGTAGATACTAACAAAAATCCAACTTATGAATATTGTTCTGGTGATGCTGGAAATACTGCCACTAGTAAATGTAAAGTAAGAACTTGTGCAGATAACACTACAGCTATTTCAGATACTGAATGTGCTAGTTTTTTGAAAGGTTGTATTACCAAAGGTACTGGATGTCTTGATGCAACATCAACATGTGCTGCATTTAAGGGAGATTAAGCAACTTGTGCTAAATTCTTTGGATCTTCAGGTAAAGATTATTGCTGGAATACTTCGACTGCATTGGCTACAGCTAATTGTGCAAAGAAGAAGTGCAGTGATATTTCAGGTAAAAACAACAAAGAATGTAATGATGGTATGCCACCATTTAAAACAACAGATGATCCTTTCTGTGTCTTCGATGGAACTTCATGCATTGATTATGGAAAGAATTGCAACACATTCAATGGAACTGAAGAGACATGCCCAACATATTTGGCTAAAGATGGCCCATGCAAAGCTACTACAGTTGGAACTATCAAAGGAGCATGTGCTAAGAGAGTATGTACAGAAGCACCAAATAATCTTACAACTGATGCTGATTGCTAGAAATATCATAAAGATTGTTATACAACTGGTTATGGATGCTCAAGTATTAAGAAATGTGAAAACTTAACATCATAAGCTTCATGTAAATTAAGAGAAGAATGCACATGGGCTAACTAATGTTCAACTTCTAGTACATCATGCGCCACTTTTAATAATACTAATTATTCATAATGTACTAATTCTAAAGTAAATGGTAAGTTCTGTGCTTGGTAAGAATCTAATTCAACATGCAGAGCTTAGGTCTGTGAAGATTAATCAGCGACAATTGCTTCTCATGCTTAATGTTAAAGTTTTGCTGACAATTGTACTACAACTGGAGCTGGCTGTATCACTATTTCAGTATGTTCCTCATACAAGACTTAATCTATATGTTTAGCTGCCGCAACAACTAAAGATGGAGTAGGTAGATGCGGTTGGGATACTATTACAAATAAATGCAGAGCTAGAGTTTGCAGTGATAAAAATGGCTTAACTGATGATGAATGTAATACTTTTCTTTCAGGATGTAAAACAAATGGATAAGGTTGTGTGGCTGGAGCTTCATGTACAGAATTCTCTAATAAGTAATTCTGTCTTCAATCTAAAGCTGGACCATGTCTATGGGTTAATGGATAATGTTATGATTATGACAGATGTGAAGATGCAGTGAAAAAGACACATTCTGAATGCTAAGCATTTTCACCATTATGTACAACCAATGGAGATACTTGCATACCTATAACATCTTGTGCCAGTACTACATTAAAGGCTTCTTGCGTTGTAGGAACTGATGGAGCTTGTGGATGGTTACCCACTGGAAAATGCTAGAAATTCGGATAATGCACAGATGCTGTTGCTGCTACTAATGATGAATGTGTCTCTTATGGACCTAATTGTATGACTGATGGAACAGCATGTATTGCTAAATCAACTTGTGGTAGCTACAAGACATAAACAGCATGTAATAACAATGGAACAGATGGTATTTGTTATTGGAATGCCACAGCTAATACTTGCAAATTGAAGGAGTGTAGTGATGAGCAAAAGGGTACAAATGATCAATGCAAACTTATTTCTGTCACTGGAGGATCATGCACAACCGATGGAACCAAATGTATTCCATTATCAACATGTTCAAGCTATGTTGAAGCTGGATGTTTCAATGGAACTGATGGAGAATGCATATTTGCATTACCAGTTGGAGCTACTACAGGAACTAAGACATGCAGATTAAAATAATGTGAAGATATTACTGGTGGAACATCAAATGCTAACTGTATGGGAGTAATCACTGGAAAATAATGTGTATCCAATGGAACAAGTTGTATAGCCAAAGCTGCTTGCTCATCTTATAAGAATATTACTTCTTGTAATGGAGGTGGCTTTGAAAATAATAAATCTACTGTTTGTGCATTCACTCCAACTGGAACTGACAAGGTCAATGGAACTTGCAAGACATTTACCGCATGTCCTGATGCCAACAAAGATAAACTTGCTTGCACAACTAATCCATATTGCAAATGGACTGAAAACTCAACAGGAACATCTTGTACTAATCATACATGCGATACTTTCGCCACAGGAACTGACTGCAGACCAATTCCAAGCTTTGATGGAACTTCATCAACTGTTTGTGTTCTCTAAAGTGGAAAATGTGCTGCTGCTGATCCAGGAACCATGACAGATTCCAAGATTTGCTACACTAAATCTGCTTATACTTATAGTTGGAATGCTGCTACCAATAAATGTGAAAGTTGTATTTCAGGATCTGTCAATCCAAATAATTCAAATGGAACAAATAATTAAACAGATAATGGAACAACAACTACCGACAGAGCCTTCATCTTGTCAGCTATTTCTTTCGGTATTTTGGGATTAATGGCATGATTTTGATTTTCATTTTATATAGGGAAAATATTAATATTACAAGTTATTTTTATCTCTTAATAGAGGTGTTTTTAGTAGATATTAAATTCGTAAAATTAATACTTTTTATTTAGATTAATGCTATTATTTTATGTTCTCTTAAAACTTCTATGGAAATATTTGAAGTTTTAATAATAATTAAACTTTTCCTCATTCCTCAGAGTAATTGATTATTTTTTGTAATTTAATAGCTCTCTATAAATTATTTTGTAACCTAAAAGAACTTTAAGATGATTAGGAATATGTTAAGAGTATAGAAGGTAGAATTCTATGTCATAAGCTTGCTAAATTCATTATAAATTATTTTAGGATTTTCCATATTCTTCTAAGGAAGTCAGTATGTGATAATTTTAGGCCTATTCAGTTAATTTGAAACTTTATAGATGTATATATCATCACTCTGGTAAATAAAGATGCTTAAAGATAACCAGATTGAAAATGTGATGAAGAAGAATAAATTAAATAAAGTAAAATTTTGAACAGTTAAGGCTTCTTAAGAATAAGAAATCTTAGAACAATATTAGAAATCCATAAAAATTAACTAATATGGAGATTATCTTAATATTTTAAATTTTAATCTATGTTTATATATTTAGTTTATTAAAACTAGAATTAAAAGTATGGAAAAACATAAAATTAAAGATTAAAATATTTATAAACGAAATTATAAATTTCAAAAATTAAATACCCGAAAGACATCTTAAATAAAAATTTAGGAAATCAAAATCTCTAGAATATCTAAGAAAGCAAATTCATCAAAATTGGAATCAGAAATTTGTAAATAATGTATTTGATAGACTTTAAACTTAATAGTAGCATTATGATAATCGAATCATGTTTTAACATTTTGTATTATTATTGCAAAAATAATTATAATGGATCAGAATCAACCTTTAATATAATAGAAAGAGACATTTAAATTTAAATTTTATAACACTTTGGAAAAATATTATTATATTAAAACCATTTATTCTTTTATTATTGAATTTGATGAGATTGAATTAACAAGAATTCATTTAGGCTAACTTTTGGTCTTTGTTAAATCTTTAGATTAAAAAGTTTAACAATTATAGTTGTCAAAAATAGAGCATGAATACTTAGATTTGAATAAAATTTGGTTGAAATTCAATGATTAAAATGAAGCTTTTAACTGTAAATATTCAAAAATAAATAATCCTATACATTTCTTTGGTTATCAATGTAAAAATGATGAAATCAACTAATTATTATAAAATATTTTATCAATAACTGTTTTGATAAATAATACTAACATAACTCAAAGATAAAGATGATGTAAAAAAATTATTCTTGAGGCTAAAATAAATGAAATGTAATAAACAATTAGATTAACTAATAAACTAATAAATAATTTCTTAAGAAATATTTACATGATAAAAGAGAAATAAATCATTTCTATTTTATGAATATGCTGATAAAATAAATGAGAAAAGGCATGAAGGGAAAGTAGGATATAGTAATGACATAAAAATTTATGTAAACGACATAAAAAATGGAAAAAACTCTACTTAATATATTTAAATTAGAATATTGCTCATATTCAAGCCTTCTTTCAATAGTTAAACACCTCAATAATTGTAAAGGATATTAAAATATTTAGCATGAAGTGGATTAGACTAAAATTGCTACTGAATAAATTTAATCTTACATTTATTAGATTTAAAAATTTAATTGATGAATAAGTTTAATAAGCTATACAAGAATACATTACTTATATTTCATAATTAAAAATAATTTCAATATCATTAGGAAGATATTACAAAAATAATTTCGCCTATAATCTACAACCATGCAATTATTAGATATTTTTACAATACTTATACATATAATTTTAAGAATACTTTCAAATTAAATATTGATAATTAAGATACTTACAAATCTAATGCTAATAAACTTTATGAAGTAATGTAAAAGCTATTGAAAAAATAATACCCGCTTTATGATTAATGTAAAGAATAACAACAATAAATTTATTATTAATACTTTTATTAAATTCAATTTATGTACATCTCCTTAAAGCGTAAATCACAATAGTTCAAAGTCGGTAAAACTTACTTTTCCGACATTTATTAGATTAAGTGTTTTGGAAAATTAATTCTTGAATGAGTATTTCATTAAAGTTTAAGTGGAAGAATAAGAATAAGAACTTTCTTAACATAAAAAAATATTAAACTTAAAATTGATATAATATTATTGTTTTATTTATCAAATTGAATAGTATCTTCAAGATTGAAAGAAGTTTATGACCAGTAAAAGAAGTACTATTTTTATTGTAAAATCTTATCTTAGTAACAAGTTAGTCAGGAAACTTAATTACCTTTAGGTAAAGAGTTAATCTCTTAGTCTTAATTTAAATAATAAATTAAATAATTATTAATAACCAATCTATACAGATTAGGCATAATCATTTAAAATTTCTGTCTCTGTAATTCTATCATGTCCAACAACGAAAATTTATTAATCAGCTAATTGGTTGTCCACGTCCCATATTCTGATCCTAACTGTATTTATTTCATATGTTTGTAAAAACTCAACTATTATAGAGACATGTAATTCAATGTTGATATGTCCAACATAGTATTCTATATATGTATAATAGTAAAAATTATCCCTTAAAGAACTTGCAAAAGAGTCTGCATACTTTCGATTTCATGGAATTTATCTTAAACGAATTTCAAATAAATCAAAAATTTATTGCTTTAAATATCTTTTGAATTACATCAATTCTTAAAACATCTATGTTATTAATTTTCGAGTATAATTAAAAGGTTTTAACTACTCTAGCAGTCTTTTTAATAAAAAACATAGGCTTAATACTTGAATCATTAAAAATCTCTTGTTTATCATATCTAATATTTTTTGATTGCCTTTTAATTTAATTAAGTTATTAAAAATTTAAGCCTTATTTTCAGCATTAACTTAGATATGAAATTCTATTATTCATTATAATTATAATTGATAAACCAGGCTTAAAATAATATTATTGTTGTATTTCTTATAAAACTATTGCAATAAATATTTACCATCAATTTCTAAGGTTCCTTTAATTTAAGAATATTTCAACTTAATTCTTATTCTTTTGGCAATGTATGAATGATAGCCTTAATAATTGTGAGTATTATTGTTTGAATAAAATCTTATTTCAAAGTCTCAGCATAAACCTCTCTAATTAACAGTGTTTAATAAAAATATGTTATATAAACTAGGATATAACTATTAATCATTGTGATGCTTATTGATAGTATAATTATTGTATACATTTCCTTACTTAGAGAAAACCCAAATAGACTGTAAAAATAAGATATTTTATGATAATATTACAGCTCAATCTGATTCTGATACTTATTTAAAAGGATGTGTTGCTACTTGTGTTACTAAAACCTTCTTTACTGAATACTTTAAATTACATTGATTATTATTGAGCAGCTTGAAATGAAAATCTCATTTATCAGAAAATGTTTTAAGTCCTCAAATTCTACAATTGATTTAAGGAAGCAAATGACGCTTATCATCTTGGAATCTAATTTACTTGAGTCTGCAGAAATTGAGTGAAAATGTTCTTTGTATACCTTTCAGATATTAGAGTGTGAAATAACAATAAATAATAAAAATTCTATATAATAGGGCATAAAATTGGATGGATAAATGATGAAATATCAAGGATTGAAATAAGAAAAAATTTTGTTGATAATTGATGAAAAAAGTGACAGTGAATCATCTAATGAAATTAATTTACTCTAATTTTATCAATCTTTGGTTTTATATAAAAATACATTATATGAATAAGTTTTTTAAGGTGTTTCAAATATACTAGGTTGTAATATAGTATTGAATTTCAAGAATATTGCTTAATTAATAGAATTCTGAAATAGTGATTTTGAATGTCGATGAGCTATATATTCATATTTTGCTTCAAATTTGCATGATTTTGCAGTGTATAACAAAGAATTTGTATGTATTAAAAAATTATTTTATAAAAATAGATTGAGTCTAATAAAATTAATGATATCACAAGAAAATACCTTTAAGAATACAATAGGTTTAAAAGAATTTGGGCCATAACAAGCTTCCATTAATAATTTTCCTAAACTGATAAATTATATCAAACTTTAGAGATAAATCAAATAATAATATTTTCAAAGGCTGATCTAAGAAGATCGATTCCAATAAAATTTTTTCAAAAAGAAAAAATAATAAAATATTCATATTGGGACAATTTTAAACCAATATTTTTAAGTCAAAAAGAAAATTAAAACAAAAAATAAAAGCAACAAAAATGCTTAATAAGATTTTTTAAGTGATATTTTGAAAAATAAATTAGAAATGAATGATTAAGAAGCCAAGAAAAACGCTGCTAATAATGGTAGTTATTTTAATAATTGTATATATAAAAATTATTTTTTTAGTTGATGCTTTAGATTAAATGTAAAGATGTGAGGAAGCATTAAATTCGGATGAGCCAAATTCTAAATATTATCATAACGAAGGTAATCTTCTTTTAATAATCTATATTTTAAGCGATTGCTTTATATAAAATGAAAAGGTTTTAGGATGCATTAAATTATTTTGATTTAGCGATTTAAAAAAATCCAAAATCTTCAGACCATTATTATGGCAAAGGTAAATTTGAAAATACATAACTTTGTAGCAGAAACATTACAAAAAATGCTAAGATTTGAAGATGCATTGAAAAATTACAATCAAGCTATTCATATAAACCCTGATAAATCAGAATACTATAATAGCAAAGGTAGAATGTAACATGTATATCTGTGTAGCGGTGACTTTAAGGCAGATGAACAGATTTGAAGAAGCTTTGTAAATTTATGATTAAGCTATTAATATAAATCCTGATTTATCAGAATATTATTATAACAAAGGTAAAATGTAAAATCCATAATTGTGTAGCTGTAACTTTAAGAGTTATGGATAGATTTGATCAATCATTGGAACATTATGATTTAGCTATAGAAAGAAACCCAAAAATTTCTGATTATTATAATGGCAAAGGTAGAAATAAACCATATATTATTATATAGCAATAACTTTAAGACAAATTAATGTATATGATAAGGCATTGGATAATCATGATTTAGCTATAAAAATAAACCCAGAAAATTCGGAATTTTATAGGAGCAAAGGTAGATAATAAAATTATATTGTGCAGCTATAACATTAGAAAAAATAAGTATGTATGAAGAAGCATTGAAATTTTATGATCTAGCTATACAGAAAAATCCTGAAAATTCAGATTATTATGATGGCAGAGGTAAAAATTTAATGGTATATTGTGAAGCGTAAACTTTAAAGCAAATGAATAGATATTAGGAAGCATTAAAATCGTATGATTAAGCAATACAAAATAACCCTGAAAAGTCAGATTATTATAACAGCAAAGGTAATTCAGATTATAGATTATTTGTACAGCAATAATTTTAAGGCTATTGAAAAGGAATAAAGAAGCTTTGGAATATCACAATTCAGCTATAGAGAAAAATCCAGAAAATTCAGAGTATTATAATGGCAAAGGTAAAAAGTATTATGTCATGTTGTTAAGCAACAACTTTAAGGATGTTGAATAGATATGAAGAAGCTTTGGAATACTTTGATTTCGCTATTCAGAAGAACCCAGAAAATGCAACTTATTACTATCACAAAGGTATTTTGATAATTACAAATTGATAGCTGATACTCTAGATATAATGAATAGATCCTAACAAGCATTAGAATATTATGATTTAGCTATCTAGAGAAACCCTGAAGATTCCGATTTTTATAATGGAAAAGGTAAAAAGTAAATGAATATGTATAGCAATTTCTTTAAATCAAATGTGTAGATATTAAGAGGCTTTATTATATTATGACTTAGCTATTCAAAAAAACATTTAAAAAGCAGAATATAGTAATAACAAAGGTAGAAAGTAGCAATAATTTTTGTGTAGCATTAACTTTAAGGAAAATGAATAGATATGAAGAGGCTTTAGCATGTTTGAATTATGCAATTTAACAAAATCCTGAAAATTCAACTTATTACTATCACATAGGTATTTTCATAATTGCATATGATAGCTGATATTCTAGAAACTATGAATAGATATTAACAAGCGCTGGAATATTATGATTTAGCTATAGAGAAAAACCCTGAAGATTCTGATTTTTATAATGGCAAAGGTAAAAAGTAAATTGAATTTTTGGTAGGATTAACGTTAAGGAGTATGAATAAATATGAAGAAGCATTAGAATGTTTTAATTAAGCAATAAAAAAAAATCCTGAAATAGAAATTTCTTACTATAACAAAGGTATTATCATTATTGAAAACTTATAGCTATTGTTTTATAATAAATGAATAGATATGAATAAGCATTGTAATATTATGATTTAGCTATAGAGAAAAACCCTGAAGATTCTGATTTTTATAATGGCAAAGGTAAAAAGTAAATTGCAATATGAATAGCATTTACTTTAACTCAGTTATAAAGATATGAATAAGCTTTATTTTATTATGATTTAGCTATTTAAAAAAATTGTGAAAAATCAGAATATTTCAATAATGCAGGTAAAAAGTAAAGTTATTTGTGTAGCATTTACTTTAAGATAATTGAGTAGATATATAGAAGCATTGGAGTATTATGATTTAGCTATAGAGAGAAGCCCAGAAAATTCAGATTATTATAATGGCAAAGGTAAAACTAACTTATTATTCTGTAGCATTAACTTTAAGATAATTGAGTAGATACAAAGAAGCATTGGAGTATTATGATTTAGCTATATAGAAAAACCCAGAAAATTCAGATTATTATTTTGGCAAAGGTAAAAGTTATTATGCATTTTTGTGTAGCAATAATTTTAAGGCATATGTGTAAATATGAAGAAGCATTGGAATATTGTGATTCAGCTATCGAAAAATATCCATAAAATTCTGATTATTAATATGGCAAAGGTAAAAATGAAATTTGGATTTTTTCTAGCATTAACTTTAAAGCTAATGTGTAATTATGAAGAAGCACTGGAATATTTTGATTCAGCTATAGAGAAAAACCCTTACAAATTAGAATATTATAATTACAGAGGTAAAATTAAGGATGCATAGTTTTTAGCATAAACTTTACATTAAATGAATAGGTTTGAAGAAGCTTAAGAATGCTACATTAAAATGAAAAACCTAGAATAAAAAAAAAAAATAGGTTGATAGATTAGCAGTTATGATATCAATTAAATCCATTTTACCTAAGATAGAAAATACTATCCTATTAATATTTATATTCAAAAAATAATGTTATATAACACTTTTTGACATTTTTGTTTTTAAAATTTCTGTTCATTATTGAATTATTGTTTACAAACAATAATTCAATTTTAACAACAATCAAAATTTGAAGACTATATTATTACTAAATAAATCAAAACTTTAAGTTCTGTGGGATGTAAAGTGCCCACTACATAGTTATAGGATGACATAATATTCTTTGTTACATTTATATAAAATATTAGACAGCTCAATAAAATTATTTGAATTAACTATCATTTAATAGGCAAAAAAATAATTATGGAAAATATACTGTTATTGAAAAATTCTCCTTAAATTCAATAGGAATTAAAATTCAGGAGCATTGATAATATAATAATTTACTTGGGTTATCCGAAATATTAAATTTAAATTCTGTAATTCAAATCACTCTAATATTCTATTCTATATGTTGATAGAGAAGTCAATAATATATATTACATTTTATGACGACTTATAGATATACTAAATGAAGATCATTCTTGAAACTCCTTCTGTGTTATTTGAGGCTGCAAAATAAGAATTAACTTTATATTATATAGAAATGATGCTATGATATATTCTATGGTAATTTTATCAAGTTTGCTTTGCTAAGAGATCAATTATGTTCTTGCGCTTATTAGATTTATTCTATCTTTTATTTAGTATTTCTTATGAATTATTAAATATCATGATACTAATAGAAATTAATTTAATCACTTAGGATGAATAATACTAAGAAATTATTAAATCTGAGCTGAAAATTCACAATTTTATTAAATATGATTATCATCAGGTTTGTCTAATAAAATATAATGAATATGTAATAGTGTTAGTGTTTAGAATATCAAAACAATAATTGAATCACTTCATGTAGTTTTGATAAATTTATTTATTTATATATCATTTAAAATTAACTGTCAATGAATTCATTTGTCCCATGAGGTCGACACTCTGGGTATAGTTACAATAATGGCCGAGTCCATTAAATCAAGTTGTCAATTTGGAGTAAAACATGCACATAGATAGGCCTCCACTCTAATTAGGTGTTAAATAGTTTAAGTTGTATTATATTGGATAAATAAATCTACAGAATTGATCAATGAACTTGTTTTGAACAATTTCATTGAATATATCACATACCCATTAATGATCTCCTAATTACCTGATTACCATAAGTTAACAGTGTCTTGTTCCAGTTTCTGATTTATTTTTGTAACCTATAAATTGACTACCTGTTAAGAACAAATTCCAAAGCTTCTCTCCTTAAACTAATGTTTCATATTTAACTATAGATTAATCATCCCTATTTTAGATGTCATAAATTTACCATAATTTAGGGTTGTTATTCTTTGCATCTGCATAACCATTTTCTAAATGAATTCTTCATGAGATGAGATCGGCTCTTTTGTTAAAGTATTACTCCCTTGTTTATCCTATCTAACGAGATATAATTTATTCCCTTTGATAATTAATGTATATGGTTAGTATTTATATCTAGAAGGGCTTGTCATTGTACCTTGAGGATTAGTTGAGAATAAAATCGTAATCACTAAAAATAAATATTATTAGTCTTTACCACACATTGCGATCGACCTACTTTTGCCTATGTAATTTATATGCAAATTTATTTCCCAAGAATAATTAAATTGGATTATATACTATTTTTGAGACCTATCATATTTAATTTAAATCTATTTTGTTATTTGTAATTATCTTGATATGCATTTTAATATGATTTTGTAATATGCTAATTGCTTTTGCTTTAAAATAGGTTAATAAAATACCAGATATTTAGAAAAAAGATGAATATATATTTAGCTATAGATGTAATTTAATTGTATTTCAATTAAAAATAGCAATTTCCTTGTATATTGTTTTCTATTATTGAATTTTCATAATATTTTAGATGGAATCATAATTTAATTTTAATCTAGAATAGATAATCAAATAATAGTTATTAAAAGTTATTTTAATGGCATCTTGTACTATAAGGTATAGTATGTGTAGATTTTGGTTGATTCTATTAACAGATCCTTATTGTTATGACTAATTTATATCTTAAAATTGAGAATTATAATAAAATTGAATATTCTTTATCAAAGATTTAATACTTTATATGTATAAATAATAAAACGATTACATTTAAAGATTGGGTTTGAAAGTTGTTATGAAATAATCAAGGAGAAGCAAATTAAGATTTTTTGTTCATATTGAAGGCCATTAAACTCCGAATTAGTTGTAAAATAATTGAAACAGAAGTAATCTTCTATTAAGGTTAAACAATCAAAAATCGCTAATTTCCTTTATCCATCCATAATTTTTGACATTACCTAATTAATAAAAATAAATTTCATTTAAATTTGAAATTCATCAAAGATCCTAATAACCCATATTTACTTTAATGAGTCAATTGAAGGAATCCTAAAATGTTAAAAAAAATGATCAATTATGGTAGTTAAGTGATAAAAAAAATAAAGTAAAAAATGAATATCGTGATTAACAAGTTCTGATTCTGGCATGTGCTGAAGACATATCTGTTTTAAGTAATTCCTCAATCATTAATGAATTACCAATCTTCTTTGAAGATGGCTGAAAATTTTAACTTCATCGAAATTCTAAAATAAAATTTAAATTTTATCTAAATCAATCAAATACCTTCACTGGTTTGGAATGGTAAAAAGAATAAAGGAGCTCAAATAATTATGGGATATGTGTTCATAATAAAAGGGACCCCACATAAAATTGATCAAATGTTATATTTGTTGTAAATTTTATTACAAGTAATTGAAAGAAAATTCTTCCTTAATGCTCAAAACTCAATTTTGTAATACTTTAATGCAGATAAACCGTGAATATATTCTTTGCTTATGGGATTACTTAAGACTTTACCAAATTCTTTGATTGATCAAACAATAAAAACAGAGAAACTATTGATCGTTTTCTGCATGATCTATTAGAATACTCCACTAGATTGAGTAAATATGAAATAACATAAGTTTAATATAAATAGCAACGATTTTTATATTAAAAAGAAAGAAGATTAACAAGTAAGTTGTAAGCTAATATAATAAAAAAGGTCATAACTGTACATTTCCCATTAATATGTTTAGTAGTAATTAATTTTAGCTGATCAATATTAGATGTTATTTAATAAAAAATTGTAATATACAAAATTGAATAATATAGTAATAGACCTTTAATCCAATTCCTTATTAGATCAAAACCATTAAAAATCTGATATTGGTTCAATTAATAATACCAATGAAGTGTCAAGTAATAGATAACACCAGAAGTTAGGATTAAAGAATTTTTGAAATTCCTAGTTCTTATTACTAAGATAGATAATAATTTTATAAGTGATCTAATATATAAAATATATTTATATTTAGCGAGATATGAGGGCTATATAATAAATCATACTCAAGAATCATAGATATGTTATTAACAAACAAGAAGAAAATGATTGTAATTTTAAATGTGTAATATTTTTTTTATAAACTTTTTCTCAATTTTATAACTCTTACAAATGATTTTCCAAAAAAAGACTACCTTTAAATTTTAAATATGATCTTAAATCTAGTCCTTAATAATTAAAGAATTCTCCTTTGTAAATTAAAGCACCCCAAGCCTAAAATATTGGTATTTTAGAAATGCGCAGAATAGTTACATTATTTACTATAAAATATTAAAAAAGAATTACCTCGAAATTTTTTTTATAATTCAAGCAAATTCAATTTTACCTTTACTTCCTATCCATTTTAATCTGACTCTTCAATTTCAATGATATCTTTCACATCCCATAAACGAACAGACATATCATCACTGCAAGATGCTAACACAGCACCATTAGGAGAGAAGCACACTGAATTGATACAATTATAATGGCCTTTCAATGAGGCCCTTAGTTCTTATCTCTTAACATCCCATATATTGATATCTTGATCTAAACTACCAGAGGCCAATATAGTAGCATCAGGAGAGAAGCATAATGATCTTACCTGACGAATATGGCCAACTAACTTTGCTTTTTTTTATCCTGTCTTAACATCCCATAAAAGAATTGATTTGTCTGCACTACCGGATGCTAATATAGTATCATTAGGAGAGAAGCATACTGAATTAACACAACCATCATGACCTTCCAATACGGCTTTTTATTCACCTGTTTTAACATCCCATATTCTGATGTTCTGATCTACACCTCCCGATACCAATAAAGTGCCATCATAAGAGAAGTATATTGTTTGAACATAAAAAGTATGACCATCTAACTTTGCTTTTTATTATCCTGTCTTAACATCAAATAAAAGTATGGCCTTATCATCACTACAAGATGCTAATAAATTACCATCAGGAGAAAAACAAACTGATTAAACCCATTTGGTATGAACTTTCAATTAATATTTTTATTATCTTGTCTCAACATCCCATAAAATGGTCTCATCTAGGCTGCCTGATGCTAATAATTTACCATCAGGAGAAAAGCAGACTGATTAGATATTATAAATATGACCATGTAATTTGGCTTTTTATTATCCAGTTTTGACATCCCATAAACCTATAGACTTATNTAATAAATCATACTCAAGAATCATAGATATGTTATTAACAAACAAGAAGAAAATGATTGTAATTTTAAATGTGTAATATTTTTTTTATAAACTTTTTCTCAATTTTATAACTCTTACAAATGATTTTCCAAAAAAAGACTACCTTTAAATTTTAAATATGATCTTAAATCTAGTCCTTAATAATTAAAGAATTCTCCTTTGTAAATTAAAGCACCCCAAGCCTAAAATATTGGTATTTTAGAAATGCGCAGAATAGTTACATTATTTACTATAAAATATTAAAAAAGAATTACCTCGAAATTTTTTTTATAATTCAAGCAAATTCAATTTTACCTTTACTTCCTATCCATTTTAATCTGACTCTTCAATTTCAATGATATCTTTCACATCCCATAAACGAACAGACATATCATCACTGCAAGATGCTAACACAGCACCATTAGGAGAGAAGCACACTGAATTGATACAATTATAATGGCCTTTCAATGAGGCCCTTAGTTCTTATCTCTTAACATCCCATATATTGATATCTTGATCTAAACTACCAGAGGCCAATATAGTAGCATCAGGAGAGAAGCATAATGATCTTACCTGACGAATATGGCCAACTAACTTTGCTTTTTTTTATCCTGTCTTAACATCCCATAAAAGAATTGATTTGTCTGCACTACCGGATGCTAATATAGTATCATTAGGAGAGAAGCATACTGAATTAACACAACCATCATGACCTTCCAATACGGCTTTTTATTCACCTGTTTTAACATCCCATATTCTGATGTTCTGATCTACACCTCCCGATACCAATAAAGTGCCATCATAAGAGAAGTATATTGTTTGAACATAAAAAGTATGACCATCTAACTTTGCTTTTTATTATCCTGTCTTAACATCAAATAAAAGTATGGCCTTATCATCACTACAAGATGCTAATAAATTACCATCAGGAGAAAAACAAACTGATTAAACCCATTTGGTATGAACTTTCAATTAATATTTTTATTATCTTGTCTCAACATCCCATAAAATGGTCTCATCTAGGCTGCCTGATGCTAATAATTTACCATCAGGAGAAAAGCAGACTGATTAGATATTATAAATATGACCATGTAATTTGGCTTTTTATTATCCAGTTTTGACATCCCATAAACCTATAGACTTATCATCACTACAGGATGCTAATATACTACCATCAGGAGAGAAGCAAATTGAATTGATAGTATCATCATGACCTTCCAAATTTGGTTTTTCTAATGCTATCTTAACATCCCATAAGCCGATAGTAAGATCTAAACTACCAGAAGCTAATGTTTTGCCATCTGGAGAGAAGCTTATTGATGAGACTCCTTCAGAATGACCTTCCAATTTAGCTTTTTACTGTGCTGTCTTAACATCCCAAATTAGAATTGACTTATCCCAACTAGCCGACGCTAACATAGCGCCATCTGGGGAGAAGCAAACTTATAAAATAAAATCTTTATGGCCGATCAACTTAGCTTTTTATAATCCTGTCTTAAAATCCCAAATTGTGATAATTTTATCGTAACCTCCAGCTGCCAATGTAATACCATCAGGAGAGAAGACGACATTATTAACTTCAAATTCATGATCTAATTTTGATTTTTACTTTCCTGTTTCAGTATCCCATAAACGGACTGACCTATCTTCGCTGCTTGAAGCTAATGAAGTACCATCAGGAGAGTAGCAAACCGATAGTACAGCGTTGGTATGACCAACAAATTTTGATTTTTACTGTCCTGTTATGACATCCCATAAACGGATAGAGTTATCCTTACTACTAGATGCTAATGTAGCACTATCAGGTGAAAAGCACACTGAGCAAACAGTATTAGCGTGACCTTCCAATCTGGCCTTTTTTTATCCTGTCATAACATCCCATAAACGAATACACTTATCATTGCTACAGGATGCCAAAGTTTTACCATCAAGAGAGAAGGACACTTAATTGATCCAACCATAATGACCAAACAACTAGGCTTTTTCTTATCCTGTCTTCAAATCCCATAAACGTATAGACTTATCCAAACTACAAGAAGCCAATATAGAACCATCAGGTGAGAAGCATACTGATCTTACACAACCACTATGACCATCTAATCTATTAAATTGATTTATTCTAATGTTCTTCCAATTACACCTGAGTAATTAAGCTCCATTTAAATTTATGCCTGTTATATCTACGTTATTAAATTCAGATCCACTCAAATTGCATCTTAAAAAATTTGCCCCTACTAAAGATGTATTCTAAATCTTAATATCTTGAAATTATTAGTTTGTCATATCAATCTTCATTTTTACTAATAAATGAATTGCATTTGAACCACACTAGATCATTTACTCGTCTATAGCTGTTATGTGGACTAAAAATTTTAAAAATTCAATTATAGTATTATCCTCTCCTATTCTTTTAATGATATCCTATATTTTTGAACAATATATTTCAGCAGAATAATCATTTTTATTAAAGTCATGCTCATTAAGATTTCTGGTAACCTCTATGATTTTATTGGTGCTGCTATTTCCTAAAAGTTCATTAAGTTTTTGTTGAGTTTCATCCCTCCTTAGAAAATCTGAGATTTTCTCTTTTTTCAGCAGTTCAATAATTTAAGTGAAAATTTTTACTTCTATATCTTTTAACGAAGCTAAGAGATCAACAATGTCTTTTTCGATTTTTAAACCTTATCCTTCTTTTTGAATTGGTTGGATATTTAATTGTGTTTGCCCATTAAATGAAAAAATCTCTTTCATTTCTTATCTTATCTTTGTGATGAAATCCTTTACTTCTTTATCCAAAAAAATCTTTCCCTTTTCCAACAACTCAAAATAAGGATTCTTGTAAACATTCGAATAATTTAATGTTGTTCCTTCTGCAATTTGTACTAAATTGTCAAAGTCATTTTTTAAGAATTCTGCTAGGTTAATGGTTGTGTCGGTAATTATTTCATAAAATGATTTGTATTCCTATTCAATCTAATTGTATATTTCTTTGATTGATTATGATAATTCTTCGAAAATTTACTTCAGCAAACTTTCGGTTTGAGTAAGTAAAGATATCATTTTCATTTTCCTTTATTTTACTTCATGTGTTTCATAAAACTAATAATCTGTTAATTTCTTGCTAACTTTTTCTTTAAATATTTCAATCGAAACTAAATGTTTAAAATCTACTCCGTGTAGATATTAACATTTATTACAAAGTTTTCTTTATAATTTACACTCATGAGAAGCCATACATATCAAAGAGATTGGATTTTCTTTATGAAAAATACAATTCATTATTCTTTTATTATTGAATTTTGATTCCTTTAATTTAAGCTTTATACAACAAATAAAAATGTATCTTGTTAAGACTTTGTGTAAATTTGGAATTCGTTATAGTTGAAGTAATATACAGTATGAGGATTAAATTCTTCATTTGCATTGCTTGATTATTTAATAATATAGAATAACTAATTTTTATATGAATAATTTAATTTATTCTTGATTTGATGGTTGATTCATTTTTCTTGTTAATCATCTCTGTTTATGCATAATTATTGGTTGCTTAAAATATGCAAAATGTATGATTTAAAACTTGGATAAGTGAAATCGTTAGTAATAGAATTTAAAGTGAAAAAGTAGATCTATTCTAAGAGGTAATAATAAATATGAATAGTTTGTTATAGTAGTTCCCTAAATAGTCTTCTATTATTTACCTCTAGTGGCAGAGGGGGTAAGGTTATTACGTATGTCACCGGAGGAAATCGAGAAGAGAGAAAATTATAAGAAGAAGTTGATTGAAGGAGAAGATGAAAGAGGAGTAAAATGAGGAATTCACATCAAATCATTCTTGTAACATTTAATTTCTATTAATAAAGGATTAAATAAATATTTCCAAACTTTAATTATTAAAGTTTTTGAAAATATATTTAATTATTATTTTGTAATCATCACCATAATTTAACAAATATATGTGAACTCAATAATAAATATTATTAATTTTCTTCCTTTTACATTTTTAGTTAGTTCTTCTTTTTCAATTAATCTAATATTGAAGGGGGTTAATTAAATAATAGAGATGAATAATTAAATCATTTAAGCATTATTCATTATGGATATGTATAACAATACAAATAATTATTTCCTTTTTTATTTTTTTCCTTCGTCAATTTGCTTAAATAGACTTGCTTTTGAATTATATAATATATAATTTCTTAAAAAATTAATTTAAATGCAAAATTTAACTTATTGATGAGTTCATCAAAAAAATACAGTTTTTTAGTATTATAAAGTAATGAGGTATATTTTTTGTTGTCTACATTATCTCATTAATTTATAAATGTTTATTATTTAAAGTATGTAAAAATTTAAGTTGAGCTTAAGTTAATCGGGTATTAAGATTCTTAGATGGCGGTTAGAGAAGATATAATAAGTATTTCCGTACATCTTAATCCTTTTAATGGATATAATACTTCTTAATAATTAATGTATCTTTTCAGTCTTTTATACTATCTAGAACTTTTAATATTAATTGAAGAATAATAATCAAAGGTGATTGATATATTACTTTCAATATGAGAAATCATCCAATCTAATTGATTTAACTTTATTATAGTATAAATTATTTCTAAGATTAAATTTAATTTTTAAATATATTCTTGATGTATCTTATTTCTTATCTTTTGTTATAAAAAATATCTTTTACTATTTCTAAACTAATATTACAATAGTATTAATTCTTTTGTTATTCCTATAAATGACTGAAAAAGAATAAAACTTAAAAAAAATACTTTCTTATTTAGCTAAGACTAATCCCGCTTTTAATAGTAATAAATTATGTAAATCTATCTTATAATATCTTAGATGTTTTATAAAAGCATGTTTAAAGTAATTATGTCGATCTTTGTTTTAATCTCATCATTTACTGTTCTTTGTTTTAATTATTAATTTAATGTAGTATCATTTATAATTTAATCTCTATAAATATAAATTGATAATATTTTTTATGATTTTTAACTAAATAAAAGAAGTGAAGATGAAAAGTGAACCTAATAAAGAGAAAATTAAAAAAGAAAATTAGAAATTTATGGTAACAATAATTATAATAATAATAATTTTTGTTTAATAATGATCACTTATACTATATGTTTCCTAAAAAGTAACTTCCTTTAGATTTAAGTAAAGGTTTCAAATCTTTTCCTTAATGGTTTACAAATTCTCCTTATAAGATAAGCGTGCCTGATGCTT
>CAJJDO010000156.1:53892-89473 GCA_905183005.1 Paramecium pentaurelia
TAGGCAAATTTCTTTGAATTTGATCTCTTATTCTTCCTCGGACTGTTATTTTTAAACATAAGATTTTTGGCAAGAAAGATATTTTTTAATTTAAATATATTTAATTTAATTTTTGATCTAATCCTTAATAATTTAGATAGCAGTCTATTTCATTTTTTCTAAAATTATTGGTTATTGTTATAATTTAGTCTACAATTCAATTTTTTCAGAAGATTAACTATTCATTTTGAGATTCCCCTTTATATTTAAAATTTTGAATGCTTTTATAATCTAATTCAACAAATTTAGCATTAGCTTTTAAGCGTATTTTTTTGTTTCAAAACACAATTAAATTTAGTATTTACTTTTCAATTTTTTTATTTTGATTATTTTCAAATTTTTGAATAGCATAACTCTTTCAAATACATATTTGGATGGAGAACCCCTATTTTATAATGTTGTAAGTAGCTGATTAATTCTCCTTAGCCCACTGCACTTTAATTTTGAGCAGACTTTTTTGGTAATTCTTAACAATTCCCAAAAAAAAATATATCAACATTGGCATTTGCACAAACAAAACATAACTTACTAAATACTTGTCCATAGGAAGCTTTGATACATTAAATGTTGTTATTGAACAAACTACAAGCTTATTTATAACAATAATATTTTATAAGATTGGTACATTTTAGAATAAATTGAATTGTCAACTTTGGGTGCTCACATTTGTAAATTGGATTTGTTGAACAAATAGTTTGAAGAATTACTGTTATGATTAGTTAAAGCAGATGCTTCAGAAGTGATACTATAAACTAGACTAGGTTCTGGTTTTTATGAATTACATTTTGGTCCCACAGGCAAATATGAATTCTAGCAGGTTGCTTGTCGCTTAAAATTTAAAGAAATTTTTATATAATCTTCAGAATGATAACAATAAACAGTTATGTATACTTTTGTACATAAAATAGCAGTATCAGCATCAACTGGACACATAATATCTTCTATTAAGGCAAGCATAATAATAGCAAATAAAATCATATATCTCATTATTTTTAAAGTAAATTATTAAAGAATATGAACAACTTTATAAAATATATATCAAGACATTCATTAATTTAGGGGATTTATAAAAAGTGGAATATTATTATTATTTACTAACATTAATTGAATTCAATTAGAATTTTATAAAATTATAATTGATTTCAAAGTAATTTGTTCATCTGTATATTTTAATAAAGATTCTCATTCAAAATGCAATTTTTACCATTTCCATTTAGATAATAATAGAAAATTTTTGAAAATTATTTAATTATTTATCTGCAATAAGCATAATGTATATAGTTGAGTAACTGTAAATATAATTTAAATAACGCTTTTAAACATATTCTACTTTTAAATATAAAATTTATAAATGCTATTGATTCTTATTATCTTCATAATTCCTTAATTATTAACAAGATATACAAAAAAATTAAAAAATTTTTGAAATCAATAAATGAAACATAAGAAATGTTATATAATAATTAATTAATATAAATGAGTAGATAAGGCTAGCGCTGATGTTAATAATGAGTAAAATTCCTTGACTGTCTTACGGTAGGAAGTTGGATTGCAAACCTAAGATAAAGGAAAAGTTCTTTGAGATGCAATAATGAAGGATTTTAAATTATAAAGAGAAGATGCAAATAATTTATTTAAGGAATTATATTATTCAAGGATAAAAACAAAAAGAGTAAGGTAAATTAATTTTTCATAATTCTAAAGGAGAATCTGACTCAGATGATGGATTCAAAAAAGAGAAAAAGTGAAGTTACTAATAGATTCCAACCAGAAAGGGAGGTAATAGAAAAAGAAGCTGAATTATAATTCAATTATAATTAATTATTAAAGAAATATAATTTCTAAAAAGACTCGAAAAAATTAGTAACAGACTTATCCTGTATAATCATGTGAATTCAAATTTTCCATAATTTTCATCTTCCTTAAAAATTATTTCACATGATTCAATTACTAATTGAATTTTTTTATCATCATTTAAAAATATTCTCTATTTCAAAAAATTATTGATGCATAACCTTTTGAAGATATTTGATATTTACTTTTAGCAATTAAAAAGGAAGCATTTTTTGGATCTTAATCTGAATAATCCAATAAATCTTTATACAAGTTACTATGAATTTTTTTTCGCTTATCCTCTCATAATTATTCCTTTTTCAGGTTAATTCATTTCAATTATATTAAGCGCTCAGTAATCAAATTATAAAGAAACACTTAAATGATATCGATTTTTAAAAGTACTTTAAAAAAGAGTTTTGCAAATGATAATTGTTTCTACAAGTATTTTATATTTTATATTAAAAGTTTATTAGCCTGCTGCCATTTATGCTAATTTAGTACTGATAATCCTAAGTGAAATTAAAAAACTTAAAAACCTTACTAGAGTGGGCTATAATCGCTTATACCTTGAGTTTATTATTATGCATTACTAAACCCAAAACCTCAATCATATTTGTATATTAATTATAATAATTAAATCCAATTTATCACTTATAAATTTTCTTTCATATATTAATAATCCTATTTACTTAAACATTGAGATATCTTTGATAATGGTATTTATATTTTCTCCAATTATTTCGAAAAATCTTCATATTTCTTTTTGATTTATGCGAAAGAGTAATCCAATTAGGTTGTTAAATTAAGTATATTCTAATTGAATCTCATGATAAATTTGAGATTTAACCGAATCTTTTTAAATCTTTCTTGCAATTAGCATGTTTCATAGGGCAGTCACCACATTAAAGAAAGAATTAAAATCTTGAATCTTAAAATCAAAAATTTAAACAAAATCCTAATATATCTAATCCTTCATGTTGAATATCTTAACACATAAACAAGTTCTATAATTTCATTAAATAAATTAAGTTTCATATTTATGATTTAAATTTGATTAAAAATGCACTTAATATAATATAATATAACAGATTTAATTATTTCAAAGTAGAAAAAGAACCTACAAAACAATCTAGATAAATTAAGCAATTATTAAATTTTTTAATAAATCTTAAGGCTGTGGATCAAAATTAGAGCTAATAATTGAAGTATAGAAATTATAATTAGTTCATTAATTTCAAAAGATAAAATATAAAACAACTAGCAATAAGCTTCTCAAAAGGAAGTAAAGGTAAATTTGTAATAATAGATTTAAAGATAAAAACCTTTAAGAGAATTTATTTAAGCATATATTCTCTCTAATAAAAGTTTCTCAAAAAGTTCATAATTTTGATCCTCCTTTAATTTATAATTGCAAACGAATTTCTAATAGGAAATATTACTATAGAATCAGCCAAGAGTTGCATTGATAGGCTCAAAATTAGACTCGAATTACTTATAGCTTATAATTTAAGTTTTCAATATCAGTCCACTTCAATAAAATCCAAATACTTTGATTTTATTAAAGAAAGTTATTTTGACTTTTCACTTGATTGTCAAAAGAATTGCTAGTTTTATTCAGAGGCTTGAGAAGCTCAATCCATGTAGCTTAGACTCTTTTGCTCATGTGAAAGTAAATGTAAATAGTCTATAGTCTTTTCGGCCACTTTCGTATTTTATAGTTAAAGAAATATTTCTTATTATCATCTGAATTGACCTTTTATTAAGTTTTAATTTAATATTTATCTTGCTGGTAAGACTTTTTTATTTGCAATTAATATTTAAGTTTTCTGAGTTTTCAAAATCCCAGATATTTTTAAAAATAAGTCTTTTTGAAATCCATCAATATAACAATTATCATTTGTGATTTCTCCTCTATTCCTCTGCAAATTATCATTTATCTGAATAATTCTGATGATGATAACTCTGATAATGATTTGATCAATCTTGAGGTATCTAGGAAGATACTTGGAACTTAATTAGGTGTTAATGTTTTAGAACCTTTTAATAAGAGATTGGTGTAATCTATTATGATAATTTGATATTTGCCAAAGTGTAGGGTAAATCTTCTAAAAAATCAAAAATTCTAGTCATCTTTCTTAATTGATCTATATTACTTTTCTGATAAAAGAGAATCACGTGATTTAACAATGCTTAATTAATATTATTAAATACCTTATTTAATTTAATTCTTAATTGGTAGATCTTTCTTAAATTCTATTAGTGTCTAAATGGGGAATTTATTTTCACAGAAATCAATAGATCAACAAAAATTATCAAAACATATCAATTTTCATAGAAATATATTCACTTTACTATAAATTAATGAATATTAAGTATAGTTTTGATTAAAATTAGATTATTCAAATGATATATTTAGTAATCTTAAAAAAAAAAAAATTATATAGATATTTACTAATTATTACTATGAATAATAATAGTCTAATTAGAATGTTTATAGTGTATTAATATTCTTCAAGATTATTATTTTTTATTAAATTTCCTAAACTTATAAGCAATGGCTTACAGATAATCTCCTTAATTCCAATAATTCTGTAAAATAATTATGCTTATTTATTAATAATATACATCAAGTTTCATAATCTAAATTATCTGTAAATAAAGCCATATAAACTTTATTATAAGGCTACTTTCTATTTAATTCATAAAATATCCCATTGATAAAGCAAATTGCTTCTAACTATAATATACTGAAGATCCTCCTTTAATCTTATTTAATTATTATTGATACTGCAACATACTAGTATAAGATTTAAAGTGAGACATATCCAATTATGAAAAAATACTTAATAGAATTATTAATTGAAAATGGTTCCTTTATTTAATTTATTTAATCAATTAGCATAAGAATTATAGTTGATTTAGTATATAATTAAATTTAAACACAGAGAACTTCATAATTCATTACTTCTTTTTAACTCTTCCTATGCTTCTTATCCACCTTAAATTAATAAATTGTTTAATTCATTAAACTTTTATTTTATTTTTTTTGATCCTTTCGTCTATGATTTAAGTTCTATTATGTATAAATCTCTTATCATTATTTATGCTTAAATATGACAATAAAAATTAATAAAAATAATAAGAACTATTCTATTGTAATTTTTATTTATTGATTTTCTTCTCAATTGATTATTTTCTAAGAATAATTAATACAATATATCAAATCCTTGAATATCAAATTTAGACAATTCTTCAATTGATATCTATTTTCATGATCAATTAATCATTGACTGAATTATCTTGAGAATTCTGTTGTTATTAGTATTTTGAATATATTCGGTAGATCTTAAAATCTATTAATATGATATTGTCATCACTAATAATAGTCATAGCAGTTCTTCAGCATTGTTAGAGTGATTAAGTATAATCATTTATGATAAAAATTTGAATTTAGCAGTCTCATACTACCATGTTATAAATATGTATAATATGGTATTGCAGAATGATTGGTGTAAAAATTAGTTTTTGGATAATTAATGTTGAAAGTAGAGTGTACAATGATAAGCATAAGCATTTTAAAGGAACCTAAGATCATGAAAAGGAGGAGTAGAAGGAATATTTAGAGTATTTCTTAAAAAAGTAATAAGAAAGAGAATATGGATGAAGGGGAAAATTGATAATGTGTTTGGAAAATATTTAAATAAAGGAAAGTCAGCGAACTTTGGTGAATAATTAATAGAAAAGACAAAGAGAAGAGAGAGGAGAAAAGGAGAATAATAAAAGCTCAGGCTTATGATTCAAAACTGACTAGGAATTTTATTAGTAAAATATTTACATAATCTTGATTATTTGAGTGTGTAAGTATCATAAAGCTTTTTTAAAAATTTGGAAGATATACTTTAATCTATTAGATATGCACTAAAGGTTGACAGACCATTAGTAAAAATTGAAAGAAGTGATGAAAAACTTTCAAAGTTTGAGGAATCACGATTGAAAGATTACCTCTATGTAAATTGAATGAGGAAACAATAATTATTAGGGATACTTCAATATAGTTTTGGAGAAAACAGATTCGAAAATTGATTTGATACAAGAAAATTTAATATATATATATAAAGAATGGGGAATATGAAAAGTGGAATGAGAATCTTAAGTAAGCTTAAGAAAGTAAATTGGAAGGATAAGAAAGCATAAAATTGAAAAGTAACAACTATTCTCAATTTATTTTGGTTTAGAAGAATGTATGATTTGAAAAAATTGAGAGTTTTTGAGGAAGAGGACTAAATAAAAAAGGAAAATAAACTAAACTAAGAGAGGAGTTGGATAGTTGTATCTTCAAAAAGATTCTTTTCGAAAATTACTCTATATCTACAGAGAGATCAGCTTAAATCAACCTGTATTGACTAGTTTTTATAAGGTAGTATCATACTAAACTTTCATGATTTACATTTCTAATCTCAATTTCTTGTATTAAATTCAACCTTAAAAGTCATGATTTTCTATTTTTTGAATGACATAAACAATTTATTTGATGTTATTTCTCACAAAACGCAATGTAAATTCATTTTCTTCTTGTGTTGAATTCTATCCTTTTTAAAAGTATTCTTCTAAATAATTTTGATTTTCAGTATTTGAAAGATATCCCAGACAGTTTTATATATTTTGTTTTCTCAACATTTCAATTATCTAACAATATATTTGGTCATCAACATCCTTAACTTATGTGAAAATCTAAACTAGATCTTCCTTCTACTCATTAGAGTCATTCATCTTTCTTATTGTTAAAAAAATTATTGAATTTCTATTACTCTAATTTAAAGTTATATTTTGAAAATTGAAAAGTATCTTATTTATTTTTGCCAAGGTGAATACCATAGATTTGTTAAGATTTTAAGTTTCTGTATTAGTTTTAAAATCAGTCAGCAAGACAGTAGATCAAAATTTGGAAAGCTTCTTTCACAAAAAATATAAAATAAATAGTTTTTCTTTTGAAGAATTGTGAATTATTAATAATTAATCTATAAACAAAAATCAAATTCTATAATTGTTAATTTTCATTTTTTTGCTCTTTAATCAGAAGTAATAATGTAGTTTTTTATCAGATTATTTAGAGAAAGGAAAAAAACATGATTAAAATCTGGCTCGCTCCTTAATATTTGTAATAATTTCAATTGGATATAAAAGTGAATTATTTACAAAAAGCAATTACGTATTTCATTAAATAATTTGATATTTGATTTTTAGAAATAAATATAAAAATTTCAAATTGCAACATTTTCTAATTTTTATAAGACTTGGATAATTGAAATTCTAATAAAAGGATTTAAGGTCATATATTGTTTCTTTTAACAAAAGTGTGTAAATATAATTTCTCTCAATGAGTTTATTGCTCGTGGTTATTTTTGGGTTTTAGTTTATAGGATATTGCTTCTAAAACAATAAATCCATTTTAATTTCTTTGTTACTATTTAAATTTTGTCTATTAAAATTGACAATTTCGATTACCATAGTTTGAAAGATTGACATAATAATTTTATTGTCTTTAGACATATATTAGAAAATATCATTTCACGAACAACTACTTAATCTATAAAATATTTTATCAAAGATTATATTAATGGTTCTTTAAATATGTTTTAAGTTTTTTCAAGTGGTTCTATTTCATCTAAATTACCAAATTGTTTTATTTGTGTATAAGTTATGTGATTATCAAAACCCTTATTTTATTTTTTAAATAGTTAATATATTTTTTTCTAATTTTTAGATCAAGTAAGTCAATTTAATCTCTATACATTATTTAATTAAAATAAAATAAAGTCTTATAATTTTTGAAATTCCGATAAAATTTTATTGTTTACATCTTTAATTTTCATTTATTGAAGATATCTTTTCCATATTTATTTATTGAAATTCATGGATGTCATTTAATTGCAATTATTTGATAAAAATTGATGATTTAGACACATTTTAATCTCATATTTTCTTTCAAACTTATTGCTTCATATCAATTAAAATCTTCTCTTATTTTTTTTAGCATAATTGATATTTATTGAATATAATCAATTAGTAAGCATAAATGTTTCATATTAAATGAAGATAAGAAACTCTTTCAATCTTGTTATTTTTAATGCTGACTTTTCCATATAGCCTTGCTAAAGGAATTATTTACTTGAAATGTATATGTTCAAATTAATTTTTTTAGATTAAAAATATATTTGTTTTTGTTAATTTGCATGTTTTACAAAAAGCAAATTTGTGTTTATTATTAAAGGCTATTTCTTTCATTGTATTTATTAAATTTTCTTTTATCATTAATTCATAAGCAAATAAAGTGAATTATTTAAATGAGATGTAACAAATTAATATTCATCATATGAATATATTATATCTCTCCATATAATACTATTTCGGGCAGTTTAAAAAAAANTTATAGGATATTGCTTCTAAAACAATAAATCCATTTTAATTTCTTTGTTACTATTTAAATTTTGTCTATTAAAATTGACAATTTCGATTACCATAGTTTGAAAGATTGACATAATAATTTTATTGTCTTTAGACATATATTAGAAAATATCATTTCATGAACAACTACTTAATCTCTTTGTCTATTAAATATTTTATCAAAGATTATATTAATGGTTTTTTAAATATTTTTTAAGTTTTTTCAAGTGTTCTTTTTCATCTAAATTAACAAATTGTTTTATTTGTGTATAAATTATGTGATTATCAAAACCCTTATTTTATTTTTTAAATGGTTAATATATTTTTCTAATTTTTAGATCAAGTAAGTCAATTTAATCTCTATACATTATTTAATTAAAATAAAATAAAGTCTTATAATTTTTGAAATTCCGATAAAATTTTATTGTTTACATCTTTAATTTTCATTTATTGAAGATATCTTTTCCATATTTATTTATTGAAATTCATGGATGTCATTTAATTGCAATTATTTGATAAAAATTGATGATTTAGACACATTTTAATCTCATATTTTCTTTCAAACTTATTGCTTCATATCAATTAAAATCTTCTCTTATTTTTTTTAGCATAATTGATATTTATTGAATATAATCAATTAGTAAGCATAAATGTTTCATATTAAATGAAGATAAGAAACTCTTTCAATCTTGTTATTTTTAATGCTGACTTTTCCATATAGCCTTGCTAAAGGAATTATTTACTTGAAATGTATATGTTCAAATTAATTTTTTTAGATTAAAAATATATTTGTTTTTGTTAATTTGCATGTTTTACAAAAAGCAAATTTGTGTTTATTATTAAAGGCTATTTCTTTCATTGTATTTATTAAATTTTCTTTTATCATTAATTCATAAGCAAATAAAGTGAATTATTTAAATGAGATGTAACAAATTAATATTCATCATATGAATATATTATATCTCTCCATATAATACTATTTCGGGCAGTTTAAAAAAAAGCAGATTTGGAGAAAGGTGTTTGGTGATAATGGAGGTTTCCCTTTAAATAAAAATGTTACTTTTCTACTAAGTAGACTCTTCTTATGATGGTAAAATAATGAATTAAAATTTATAATCCACAATCATAGCATAATAATTAAATAATTTATTATATTTAAATTTTAGCAAATCACAAAAATTAATATTTAAAATCATAAATTTTTATGTGCAGATAATTAAAAAAACAAATAACAGCTGTGAAACAAATTGAAAATTTAATTTAATAATTGTTGTAATAATAAATTTTGCAAGTCCAACAGATGAAAAAAATTAATTTATTTAATAATAATAGTATTCATTAATATTAAATTTAATTTGGATTAATTATTTTACCATTCTATTCATTATATCATGGCTGATCCTCATAAAAGTGGAGTTCAGATATAAAATCAAATGGATATTTAAATATTCTGAATATCAAGATTTATTTGCATTAAGCAAAATATTATTAGAATATTTAAAATGATTATCTTAATTAATGTAAAGACGAATTTTCATATAGTAATTTTTATTTTAAATAATAAGTTTTATGCTACTACATCTCGTTTTTAAATTATTGTATTGTATTAACTATATTTGTATGCATTATTTAACAAAATAAAGAAGCTCAACCAAAAGTTAATCCTCGATTCAAAAATGATTATCTTGCAGGAAACACTTAAGAAATTTGTCTACAGTGTTTATTTCATCAATTTTAAAGTATCAAGTAGAATTATTAAATATATCTTTAAATTATTTGTATATCTAAAATAATAATAATAATAACAAGTTCTTTTTCACTTAAAAATTTTAGGATACAATTTTTGGTAGTTTTGATAAATTTTGCAATAATATATAATAATCCACTATTTTATAATTTATATATTAATTAATAACTAATTTTTACAGATGAAGAAGAGATTACCACTTATAATAATTTTTTCTTAATTTAATAAGGCGAAAAAGAATTACATAAGATTATATTCAGAATTAAACACAATATTGATAGGAAATCACAAAAATTTGATATAATTAGAGCAAGGATTATTGGCATTATTACAAAAAATAAATGATTTAGTTTTGAAAATAAGGGTTCTTTTTTAAAAGATAATCTGTATACAATTATGTCAAATGGAGTAGCGTTCGCATATTGATATTTAGGCTAATATCTTTTCATATCCTTAATATAAAAATATTTATTGAATAATAAATTTGGCTTTTGATTATGACTATCTATTTGAATTAAATGAATTAGGTATTAGGATATTAACATTTATGCCATAATAAATATAGAAAATCCAAGATTTATGAAATCAATAAAGTAAATTGCATAATAATAATCGGATTTCCAGATTAGTTTTTTTGAAGAATTTTAAATATAGTTTTATATGTTATCAATGATAAAATATTATTATTGGGTGTATTAAACGTAGGTGGAAATATAGATAAATGTTAAAGAGCAATAATGCGCACAATCCTTAAGTAGATAATAAATTTTAATGATATTTAAAATTATTTTTTTCATAATTTAATATTAACTGTGCAATCTCTGCAAAGAATTTAGTCTTAAATTAAAAAATTATAGAGGTCGAAAAGTATAAGGTCTTAAATGACTTCAACTCAAATTGAAAAGCCATTATTAAATAACGTATTTCAACCACAAAGTTAAATTTCAGTATATTAGAAAATAATGAAAATTTATTTAATATCAAGATCATTTCATATCACTCAAAACACGAGATTTAGTTGTTCTCGAGTCAAAATTAATTGAAATTCTTAGAATTATATATTTTATCATAATTTTTCAAGAAAAATGAATAATAGATATAAAATCAAAAGTAGTGGTATATCTTATACAAAATATTTCATCATAATTAAAACTATAACTTAAGTAACACTAAAGAAAATTGAACTGAAATAATAATAATAAATACAGTTTTCTATATAAGGTCCAGAAATCTATGGAAGAATAGATGAAACACGTAGCTCAGATGATCAAGTAATACTGTGATGCCTATATCCCAAAACCTAAACAACTAATTCCAGTTTGATAAATTAAATTCATATATCCATTATTATTATTGTATGTTCTCAAATTATGAATTCAAATTGATTTTGGTAACTTCAACAGCTTACCCTAGATTCTATATTTCTTATTCTAACAGAATATTATTTTGTAATTTATTTATGTATATGTATTATTGAATAATCATTTGACTCATTATTATTTATTAATTAGTTTCTCACATTTAGCTATAGATATAAATTAGTATAAATACCTTTGCGATTTTTGGATTATGAATAATTTGGATTGATTTAAATAGACTTATCATAATAAACAACTGCTTTTTAATATTTATATAATGATATAAATATAAATAATAAAAACCTTTTTGAAAATAAAGAGTAAAAACTATTTGGATTATAATTCAATGCTTCATCAATAATCTTAAGAGCTTCCTCATATTTACCCATTCCATGTAAGGATTCACCTATATAAAAGATGAATAATTACATTTTCTTCTTAATGAAGGGGCATGTTTTGAATCAATAGACAAAGCTTTATCAGCCCATATAATAGCATCATTATAATTACTTAAATAATATAAAAAAGAGGCTAATACATCTATCTATTATTTTTATACCTGTTATTTCTAATGAGTCGATATGTTTTGAATCAATATACAAAACTTTACCAACCCATATAATTGCATCATTATAATTATCTAGGTTATCTAAACACTTGGCTATTAAATTTATCTATAATGTTTATACCTTTATAACATAATGAATTAAGATGCTTTGAATTAATGAATAATGCAGTATCGAAGAATTTTATTCCTTCCTTATATTTATCATCATAATATAATTTATATCCTAAATTAATGATATCAATACCTTATTTATATAATTCTTCTACTTTTATTTTTCTTGTTCTTGATCTTATTGATTTTATTAATTATTATGTTATTACCTGAACATGTCTCTAGTTCCTTTAATAAATCTATTTTAATTTCATCAAATTGAATTATTTAATCTATAGCTTAATTCAATTGCTTTACGTTTAATTGTTACAATATTTCTTTAGAAAATTAAAATGTTTTTCTCAATTCTTAATTTAATTCTATAGTGATTTTTTTTAATTTCTTCAACCATTGAACATAATTTTGATATTAAATTTTCACTTTCTTGTTCGATTTTATGAAAAAAATCAATTAATTCAATTAAATTCTTTTAATCCTTAAAAAAAATGAAAAAGGTTTTTACAGTATTATACTTGTATCATTATTATTCTTATAAGTCATATGAAATAATTTTCTAGTTTTAATTTATTAATAAATAATTTAATCTAAAATGATAGAAAAAAGACTTTTTTGTTTTTAGAATTATAAGGCTCCAGTCTTAATGATTACTTGTGAATAAGAAAAAAAGCAAAATTAAAGACTTTATATACTTTATGCAAGAAAAATTTTAAATTAAAAATTAAAAACTTAATTATTGAATTTAAAGAAAGCTCATTAATATATTAAAAAAATCAAGAGTAAAAGAAATAATCCAATGTGTTCATGATCAACATTAATTAGCTTTAATAACTTCAAAATGCTCTTAATTAATTAAAATGTTATGTCGTTCAATAATAGGATTAATTGATTGGAAATGAAAATGAATGGATTAATTTGGATAATAACATCTTGTATATAGTTTCTTTGTTGAATTAGAAATACTGATTACTAATATTTAATTTGATTATAAATCTATGATTGATTAAATAGATTTGATAAATTAATCATAGAATCATAAGATCATTAATAAATTAAATTTATTTACATAATTTTAAGAAATTTAGAAATGTTAAAAACTATTAAATAATATAGTGATAGAGAATCATATTATGAATTAAAATGAGGTAACATAAGAGGAGGAGGACGTGTAGTAAAATTAATTGGAAATAATTAATGATCGATTAAGGAATTGAAATAACAATAATTGATGATTTTAATTAGTAAATTGGGTATTGTTTTGGTATAGTTGTAATAAAACTTGGATCAATTATGTTTTCTTGTAATAATAATAATAATGAGATTAAAATTTGGAATTTTGAATAAGGAAAATTAAAGTTAATTAATTAATTAATAATACCTTTATTTCTGGATCTCATGATCATACTATCCTTTGTTGGTAATAAATGAATGAAAAAGAGTGGAAGTGTTCATAGAAATTATAATAATATAGTGTAACAACCAGTTGCAAATTAAGGACGTAAAAATCGTGTAACTAATGATTAAAAATTTCTTTGGGTAACAAAAAATGAGTCTTAAATATAATATTAATGAAAGTATCAAATTAATTAAAAATAATGAATGTGAAGATGATGCATATTTCCCTATTATTCACAATAAAGAAAAAAATATATTATTAGTAAAACATAAACATCACATCTACAAGTGAGTATATTGTCTGTAATACAAGAATAACTAATACATTTGCTGGCAATAGTATCAGTGCCATAGTTCATTAAAATCTATTTTTTTGCGGCTAAACAGCCCCAGTTGAGTTTGATTTTATAAATGCATTTTAGAGAGAATGTAAAGAATTTAATCAATCAATTATAACCATCCTGATTATTATTTTTATGAAGTGCATGTCTTAAAAATAGGCTGTAAAATATTTTTCACATTTAACATAATTAATTCATTAAGTACATCTAGTAACATTCAATTTTTGATACGAAGAATAAACTCTTGAATAATAATACTGTATTACTAATCATATCATCATGAAACTCTGTATTCTTTAAATTCAAACATCAGCAAATTTGTTAATTCCTTCTATTTTAAATTTCAATTTGATGGTAATTCAAAATTTGAGTAAGGTTTAAACCTTTGTAGAATTCTATGATTAACTAAAGATGAAGTAGAGAAAATCCATTATCAACTAAAAATTATAACAATTAATTATTTCTGACGTTCTATAAAGTACAAAAATGAAGTAATCTGTAAATGCTTTCGTAGTTTAAAAATCAAAATAAATATCGTTTTAATTCACCCATCTCAAAAATTGCATCTAATTTAATTTCTGCTATTTCAATAGTATAATCCTAGCTATTATCAATGTGTAACATGAATACATTTTTGTAATTCTAAACCACATAAAAAATGAATTTGACGTTATGTTACCTGCATTGTAATATTATTGATCATCTCAAATAAATCTTAAAGTACATCTAAATCATAAATTCAATTTCTAAAAAAAATTTTTCCTTATAAATTGATTTCTTTTTGGTAAGATTTAATGCAAATAAATTTGAAATCATTTACTGACAGATATTTAATATCAAATCAATATTTAATTTTCTCAATAGATTCTAATTGATAAATAGTGATCAATTAAATAAATGTTAAAAATATATTTTAAGGTTAATCATTTGCTAATAATAATCAAATTATATTTTTGAAGGTGCTTTTGCCTTAAACTTCTTAATACACTGCTAAACATTTTAAAGTTTAATTTATTGATTTTATTGAATATTAAAAAAACCTTAGAATATAGATCTTCGAAAAAACAACGAAAAATATTCTTAATAACAACTTCAATTTTAGGGTTAAACATGTCCTATTTCATATGACAATTTTAGGAAAATGTGTTTTGAAAATGAAATAAAATTGACTTAAAGTCAATCAATATTAAAGATTCTTCTAATATTTTTGTTAAAGATTATCTTAGAAATGCATGAAGATTTGTTGATAAATAGATTTTAGCACAATTAAAATAAATTTATCATAAACAAAATAAAAATAATAATTATTCTCAGATATGTATAATATTAAAATATTCATTCTTCAAAACTGATCTAATTATGAATGCCAAAAAACCTCATCTTCAACCTTGAAAGTAATATACCAAATTCCAACCTTTCTACTATTTTTATATTAACCAGTTAAAGTGCATTAATAACTAGTTAAAAACCCCTAGCATAAATCGATCCAAAGTCCACACTTAATTAAACCTTATTATTCACTATATTATCCTCCACCCCTATATTTTTTATTTAATATTTACACTAATTAATTCTACTCATCTCCAAAATACTTTATACAACAAATATCCCATCTCCCAATTTTTCTACAATTTTTATACTCACCTTTAAAAGCTACCTATGATTTCTTATTGAAATTATCAGTTAACTCAATCCATCTTCCAACTTTAATATATCCTTATTCTTCATCGTATGATCCTCCACCACTAAGATTATTATTTGATATTACACTTATTAAAATTTTTAATCTCCATAATTCTGCTAAAACCAAATTTCCCATCTGCCAACTCTTTTACCACTTTTATATTCACCAATAAATGTGACTTAAGAACTAATATTAAATGAATGGCCCAACTCAATCCATTTTCCAATTTTAATTAATCCATGTTTTTCATCATTATATGATCCACCACCACTAAATTTATCATTTAAAATATACATTAATTCATTCTTTGTATCTCTAGAATTCTTTTAATAATAAATATCCCATCTACCAACTTTTACACCATTTATATATTCTCCAATATAAGTGACTTATGATAAATACTAAAATGTATCGCTAATCTCAATCCATTTTCCAAACTTATTAGAACTTAGCTCATCATAAGATCCAAAACCACTAAATTAGAATTTGCTAATTTACATTAATTTATCAGTTTCATCAAACTTTGATTTCCACAAAGTTTCCCATCTTCCAATTTTATTACCATTTTTATATTCACCTTTTGTTGTGATGCATTCATCAAAATTATTATGATCATCAAACTCACACCAAAACCCAATTTTAATTGAACCTTGTTCTTTATCATATGATCCACCACCACTAAATAATTTATACTTTTTAATATTTTTACATTTTTTTAAAATGTGTTCCTTTATCATCCCTTTTTTCTATATCCCATCTATCAACTTTTTTTCCATTTTTATATTCTCCATTATAGATAGTTTACCAATCATAACCAAAGTAATCGCTCGGTTCTATCCATCTCCCAATCTTAATAGAATCTACCTCATCATACGATCCACCACCACTAAATATGCATTTGTGAATATATTTTACATCATTTCTCCATGTTCAAAAATATCCCATCTACCTATTTTATTACCGTTTCTATATTGGCCAATATAAGTAATTAATGGGTATTATTAAAATCCATCACTCACTTCAATCCATTTTCCAATTTTAGTACCATTCTTATCATATAATCCTCCTCCGCTTAAATAGTTTTACTCGTAATATATTACATTGTATTTTCTATCTTATTCTGTCCCTTATCAAACCAAATATCCCATCTACCAATTTTTTTACCGCTTTTATATTGGCCAGTGTAAGTGATTTTTTCAAATTATTTATATCCTTCACTCAATTCAATCCATTGTCCAATTTTATTACCATCTCCATCATATGATCCACAACCACTTAAATAGTTTACTCTTAATATAATACATTAAATTATATTTATAAGTATTTAACTCTTAATACCAAACTTCCCATAAACCAACCTTTTTGCCATTTTTATATTCACCAGTATATTTGACTTAAGAATAATAGGAAAATTAATCACTCAACTCTGTCCATTTTCCATTCTTTCGACCTTAATAGTTATAACATCCAGCATCACTAAATTAAAAATAATTTGATCAAATACATTAATTATTCATTATATATATAATTCCAAATCCCATATCTTTAATCATCTATATAATATCCAGATTCGTATACTTCAGCTTTACTATTAAATAATTGAGTGATAATATACTTTCTATAATTTTTTGTAAGTTCTATCCACAAACCCTATTTTTTTTCATCATCAGAGTACCATCCACCAGCATCCCTTAACATTTCACCTTTCCATGTTGTAATCCATCTTCCTACCTTTTAATTAAATAACCCGTATTTTCCAGACCAATTTAGATGATATAGTTATTCTAAATTAGTATAATTTAAAAATCCCACAGATTAATTGTTTCTTAACTCTCTACCTTTAAAATAAAATTATTTACATTCTTAAGAGTTAACCATCAAAAAAGTACTTTCTTTCATTTTCATTCGTAATTGTTATAATTTAGATAATTTTCTAAAACCATCTTCGGCTTAACATTTTCCATACTTCGCAATCAAATACTTATTTTGTAATTTATTTGTGATTATTTTCATTTTATTGCCCTTATTGTTGATGGCTAGCTTAAAAAAATGTATACTCTATTCCTCTTAAGATATATTAGTAATTTGAACATGAGATTCCCATTTTTTTTTAATAAAAAATAATTATTAAATTATTTTTACTATTGTCATTCAAATTTAAATGCAAATTATAGAAAACTATATTAATAATCAAAAACGTTATATTAGAGAATTTTTTTGCTAGGCGTTTAGATTTAACAAAGAAGGTGAAATAGATGATCTATTTACAGCAATATTCTTCTTCTTAAATATAATTTAGCCATTTAATCGAAAATGGCTTCTTTTAAATAAGAGTGACTAAAAGAGGAACTTTACATGATATGATAGAATATAAAATATCATACCAATAAAAAAATAAGAATAATCTTAATCAAATATAATATTTTGATAATACTACTACAAAATTCTTAATTTTTAAATTAAGGGTATATAATAACAATATATTTAAATGTCAAACTTTTTATTTGGTGCCATATTTTCAGGATCATTCGTATCAAAATTAATAATCTATTAGTTCTATGGAGTTTAAAAATCAATTTATTTTTCTTCAATCTTAACATCAGATTTTAATACAATTGAATGTGTTGGAGATTTAGCATATGTAATAGGTTTTTACATATTAATTATTAAAGTAATATTTTACTTATAATTTAATTTCATTGCTTAAATTTTGACATGGTTTTCAACAAAAAAATATTATTAAGCATAATTTTTCGATGTGTTCTTTAATCCACCAACTCATTAACTGCAAGATAACTTGTATCTATCATAGAAGACAATTCTAATTTCCAAAATTAATCCAGAAATGCCTATAATTGTTTGAATGTATTTAAATTAAATTTTTAATGATTTACCATGACTCAAACAACCAATTTTTACTTTTTTAATATTTGATTTTTTTAATCCTCTTAGCTGAACAGCATTTTCTTTCCTTCTTATATTCACTTTTCATATTCTTTTTTTGCCTCTTCTAATTCTTTTTTAACTCCATAAACTTTTTAATCTCCAAGTTCAAACTATCATCTTAGTAACAGCTGAAATTTAATCTATTGTAAACAAGTATTCTAATTCAGATTGATCTTTGTTTTATTCAGTTGAATAGATTTGGCATATATGCACTACTGCTAAAACAGATTATATATATTAAATTTGTTTTAATTCTAAAAGTAATTTTCTCTGACTATCATAACAAAAAATTATAAGGTTGTTCCTACTTTTTTGTTTTTGAGCTTAAACTGCTTTTATTTATATCATCTTAGCTTAGGATTATACAATTAAGTTAGATTGTTATTAATAATTATTATATCTGAAACTCTGAAGAACCAAATTTAAACTTAAATTAATATATATTTTATCAGTATTCCATCATTAAATTAACCAAATATAAATTCAAATGTTCAAACTGAGAGAAAACTAAGAAAGAATAACATAATTTAACGAAAAAGAATGTAAGTACTATTAATGTGATGATATCTATTGCAAGATAAATATTGTCGAATGCTTACACTTTAATAAACCAAACTTAATAATAATAATTTAAATAATGATTATTACTAATGATATAATACTTAAAATAATAAAAGTTAAATAAATCCAAATGTTATTAGGGTTTGAATTTATTTTATATTTCTATATTTTATCAGTTTTTCCTCTTAAACCATAGATAGGTATAATCATATGTATAGCTCTTTAAGGCAAATAAAAAATGGTTCTAATACATAATAAACAATATTTTTAATATCAAGATTATTTTTTAATTAATAGATCTAAGTGACCAATTATATGAATTAGAAAGATGCTTTTAGCTTCACTTTATGAATTAATTACAAATTAAAGCCAGAGTTCTTGAACGGATGTTAAAATTTTTTCTTCATTATAAATTAACACAACTTTTATTTATGTAACAAATTTAATGACCATAAAATTTTTATTTCAATTAGAACTTAAGGCTACCAGCTAACTTTTGATTGAATTATATTAGTAAAAGATGATAAGATCAAATGAAATAAAATTTTCAATTTTGATGATTTTTCAGGTATTGTAATTTTCTTTTATTTAGGTTTATTAATTTCTAATATATCCTTTAGTATCTATTTTTATAATTTGCTAGTAAGTAACTATTTAAAAAAAAGAGGGATGAATTAGATTTTATTTTTATGATTATTTACATCACCTTCAAGATTTATAATCTATTTAGAACATATATTTGATGCTTTCTTTCATAGATGATAAAATGGAAAACTTTCTGATAATGAAAATCAAAAATATCAATTTTCCTTTTCATTCAATACGTTATTATTTTTTTTGATGAATTATGTTGTTCTAATTGAAAAGAAAACATATTAAACTTTTAATTACAATATGTTAATTTAAATAATTTGTAAAAGCATTCTCTAAAATTGTTCAAGAAGTGCTTTTAACTTATAAAAATGGTTTGAGCAATATATTCACACATGGAACCCTTAATTTTAATATTTTAAAAATCCTAAATAATGCTATTCAATTGAAATTTAAAAAAAGGACAAATAAATGAAACGAAGACCAAGTTTTACTCACCTAAACTCTTCAAGTACAATAGAGATTGCTCTACAAATTTACTTTTAATTATCTTCAATGAATGAGGTTACAATATTATTAATCCTACAGGCCCATTTATGAAACAAAAGAATATCTTGATTAAAATTAACAAAATGACAAGACTGCCATGAATTTTTTTCAAAATATTTTGAATGAAGCAACTTTTAGAGAAAATTTTCATCATAAATTAAGAAAGTCACATAATTTTTTTAATTTTAATTTAAAAAGGGAAAAATAAGTATAAAGTAACCAATTAATTGGATGGTCGTACAAATGGTGTCTGGACAGAAATACTTTAGCTTTATTTAGGATGGATAACTATTGGATTAGAAGATAAATATTTTAATTAGAAAAACTCTCCTAATAGTACTACATTAGCATCAGGTAATTAAGATAATTCAGTTCTCTTATGGAATGTTTAGACAAGAGTAGAATATTGACTAACCTTAACTACTAGGTCCATCTAATCTAAATTTTTTCTTATTTTCTCTTAAAAGTGCTTTATTAATATCTATTTTTCAAGTTAATCTTAAAGGTCAGAAAAGACTTATAAAGATTTTTTCTTCTTTCAAATACCCCATTATAACGCTCTACTTCCAGAATGAATTATTTTTTTAATATTATTTAGTCACTACTAGTATTATTATAACATTTTATCCTAATAGCCAATTTTGAAAGCATAAAGAACTCAAACTTGAAAGAAGAATATATAAATTAATAAAGAAAATACTTCTAATCAAAATTGTATTCTATTAATTTAATTGAATTAACATACATTCAAATTGATATTGATGTTATTACAAAAATTGTATTAAATGTAATTTAAAAAATTCTCACATAAAATAGTTAATATATGTTCCGAAATTCCTTATTAAATCTCAATTATTAATCAAATTTTTATATCATTTGAATCAAATACCTCCAAAACTTAAGAGGTAAATTAAATATATATATTATTTTTTTGTGATATAAAGTATCTTATGTATGTTTTTATATAACTATAGAAAAAACTAAAATTGTTATTATAATATAAAAATATAACTTTCAATATCATCAGTTTCCTAGAAAATTCTAAAATACACTGCACAATTATTTGATTATAACTCAGAAAATCATATTTCATGATTTGCAATTTATTTTTCAATAAATTTATAAAAAATTTAATATAATAATAACGTATGATAATTCTTTAATTTATGGTAAAAATTAGATAATTAATATTAAAAACTATTTTTCTGTATTTTTCTGGAGAAAACCTTCTCTATTCTCCTGCAAGATGGGTAAATTATTTTTCCATGTTAGAATTATTAGGATTTAACCAGGGGGAAGCCTTGTCAATAGATCCAATGAAATGCGTATTACAACAGAGGTGAATTTCTAATAGAGCTCTAGTATTAACATTTATAAAATTAGGTTTTCTAAATTGATTTTGGCAAGAGAGGATAGAAAATAATTATAGAATAGATAGGCATGAAACACTAAAGGTTGATGTTATTTATTTGATAATAGGTTTTATTTTTGTATAATAGAAATAAAGACAATAATCAGGATGAAACAGCTGTGTTAGTCATTTTTCTTATATTATTATTTATTTAGTGTATGAAAGACCAATTTTTAAATTATGATTAGTTTTTAAGGTTATCTATCAAAATCAATATTGTTCAGATTACAAAAATAAATTGTAGGATAGTTAAAATGTCCAACACCTTTAGTTTAATAATTCATTATTTATAAATTCAGAATTAATCAATTTATATATATTTATTATATGTTAATTAATTAGTAATTTATTGCATTTTATAACATTTTATTCATGAAATACATACAAAACAAATCTTAAAGATAGATAATAATTGAAAAGTAGTGTCAATTTTTTAGATTAATTATGGATTTAAAAGATTTTTCTATAAATTTCTTTTTAGATAGTAGCTTTATCATTCGCAGTGATATTAATATCACTTATAAAATATCTATTATTATGAGTAGCATTGTATAATGAAATTTAATCTCTTATAGTGTAGTCTAAAAAATTTAAAGAATTAATAATAAATAAATATTTTACAATTGATAATAATGATAAACTATAAGTTCATGTTAGGAAATCTTCTTATATTAATTCTAATCTGATTTACTTTGTTAATTTTATTGCTTTTTTATAAACCATTTTTTTAGTGGATGGAGAATTAAAGTTGAAAATGGAATTTATATTAAAGAAAACAAAAAAAGTTGAATTTTCAAATCAAATAATAAAATAGTATGAAGACTAATTCTATAATTTTTACAATCTATTAATTATTGATTAAAATTAAATTTTTTGAATTTGATTTATCGGTGTAACAATCCTTAAACTTATTTTTCTTTTTTACTAACAACATTATGTAGAATGTTTTCTAAGAGTATATTTCTTTTTCATTTGTATTTTTGTTATTCACAGTCTTTAGATGCGTTTCATGAATCATTAAAGGTCTGCTTAAAATTAATTAAGGAGTTACATCTTTAAACAAAACAAATGCCATATTTCATAACTTTTAGCTAAACTAGCAAGAATAGCTATATATTATTATAAATTATATAATTTCAATATAGATATTTTAGAAAATTGAGTATTATATGGTAGTTTATGAATTATTATTCATAACATTAAATTACTTGTTATTTGATCTTGAAACTTCTCATTTGGATATTGGTAGGCTGAATCACATTATTTTCCTTAACTTTTCAAATGTTTAGTATCCTTCTCTATTAATAAAAAGATAAATTTTTGGTAAATTTTAATTGGATAAAAAGAAATTTTATTCTAATTTAGCCACGGTTTTTTTCCGAAGAATATCGAGTATCAAAGATCCTTATTAAAGCTTCATATATTCTATCGAATTCTTAAAATGTAAATTCGTAATTGAAATATTTTGATTATGTGCAACTTTTGGTTTTATTAAAAATAAGGCCTAAAACAATTATACAAACATAATCTTCTTTTATGCAGCCTGAATGGAATATTATAAATCTTGATCTTGTATTTGCTATTAAGTAATTGATGAACATTCAAATAATATTTATGGATTAATAATTCATTAAGAAGTAACCTAATGGGAAATTATGTATTAAAGAGGATGAAGTTTAATAATAATTTGTTATATATAATTAAATAGCAATTAAAGGAGAAAGTCAACCTTGAATTTATAGATTTCCTTAGGTTTTTATATTATCACTAAAATAGGTTTTATTTATATTTATATTTTCTAATACTAATTCAGAATGTTAATATTTAGTTGTATAATCTATAGAAATGAGGAATTAAGGAAATCCTTGAACTAAGAATATACATGAATACTTGGGAAAATATATCAGATCCAGATAAGATAATACCATATAAAATTATGATATTTTATGAATAATAAGAACATAAATTGATACCATTAATCATATTTTCATCTTGGATGTAATCATCCTCAATATTGGTGAAGTTTTTATATAAAATCATGTATAAATATGTATTTTATATTTTAATTTTATAATTCTTAATATGTTAGTATGTTTAATAAAATTTGAAAGAATCATGAAATGCATTTATATAATTTATTCAGAAACAATATTTAAACAATAATTATAATTTATTCTCAAATAATAACTCTAAAAAACATTGATGAAAATTTGAAGTAATTTATTGGAACAATATAGGAATTATTTTTTATAAAAATTATATAGATATAATAGATAATTTGGTAATTCTGATAAGTCTCAAATTGTAGACTTATTATTCATATCCAACAAGAAAATTAAGTTACTTTACTTTCAATCTATTATATTATTAAAACAATTAAAATTAAAATATTATTTTATTTTTTCAATTTTTTATATAAATTGTTAAATTTATACCTGATCCATCTTAAAGTTTGACAATTTATTCAATCTATCATAGAAGGATTAATCATAAAACCTCTTTGTTAATATTAAGTCTAAGGTTAATCATTAAAGTACTTAATATATTTATTTTGCTCTTAAAAATTTATAAATGATATCGGTGTTGAAAAATAAATTTTATCATATTTAGATGATTTAACAAAATGAACAAAGAAAAATATAATTAAGCTTTTAAAATCTAAATGAGTCCAATCCTATTGTTTATTTTGTTCATTTCTGCTTCTTCTATTATCTTTAGTGACTCAGGATAATAACTATTTGATCATGCAGCAAATTTTGATTGTAGAAACAATTTTTAGACAACTAAAACAATTTAATTCTCAGGGGCTTTTCAAAATATTCCTTAAGTATTTATGTTTTAAGATTATTGTGATATACCAAATGCAATATCAGAATACTAATTTTCAATCACATCCATAACTTTGGTTGGTAATGCTATCATTAAATTAGATTTTTAAATTGTTGTCAAATGTCCAAAACCTGGATTAATATGGGGCATTAGATATTCATGGATTGCCTTAGATGATTCGAGAGTTTAAGTGATTAATTCATTTAATGTTGATCCACCATAGGATAAAGTATTTAATCATCAATTACTTAATGCTGATACTGCAATAATAGGACTTACAAGTTTAGGTTATAGTGGATAATTAGAATTCTAGCTATTGGTTATTCATTATATTTATTATAGGTAACCTAAATAACAAAAGACACTGTCTCAGTTGGGATAACTTAAGTAGCAGGAAAATTCGTTAATTTGAAATAAATTGGATACCAGATCTTATTAGTAGCTTCAAGAGATATTATAGATCTTGGATTAGTGACATTTAAACCAACTTATACCAGTAATGCTATAAATTTGGAAACAAATAAATGGCTCATATAGCCAATTCAAGGAATCAAATATAATTACGGAGCCCAATTGACTTTGAATGAATAAAAAACTATTGGAGCCTCGACAGTATCTTATTCATTTACAAAATGTAATAATTATCTATAAAAATGAAAGGGGGCCCTTATGATTAATCTGAATTCACAATTTAGAATTTATGGATGTCCTATTAATTAATAAAAAATTATGCATTAGAATGCTTTACTTTAAGAATCAGTTAAAAGTTAGATAGATCATAAAGTAATAGACCTAGATTTTTTGTTTAAATAATGCAAACAAATTAAATATATAATACTGTTGGAGAATATTCATTTAAAGTCTATAAACCTATTTAGAATATCAATTTTGTTACTGAAATAAATTGTATTACAGGAAAAAGAGTAATATCTAAATTTAATAAATGTAATTCTTGCTCTTCATTTGGGAAGAATTATCAATTTAATCATTATTGTCACTCTCAAATTAATTTAATAAGTTATTTTCCCAAATTTGCATAAACACAATCTGTTAATCAAGAATTTAAAATAATTATAACATCCAACAATTGTTTAGTGAAATAGATACTTTATAATTAAGCGAAAACAGAATAAGACATCATTAATATAGAATTTTAAGATCCATGAAAAATTGAACTTAAAATAACATATTATAAATAATCATTATTATTAAAATATTATCTTAAGTTATGAACCTAAAAAAAAAATAGAATCAAAATTATCTTGAGAGAATTCTTAATTAAGACTTTCTATACTTAAATTAATTTGTTTTCCCTTTTTTAAGTCTCAAAATATATATCAAATTGTTGTTACTATTTTTTGAATTTTTATGAGAAATTACTTAGATATTTCTTAACTTTAAATATACTTTATAATTTTCAAATGAATTTAGACAATATTATATTCTTCTAAGTTAACTCTTTCATTCAAACTCAAATTTCTTTAAGGTTTACTTATTTCTAATTCTTATTTAATTTATAATAGATCTTTTTTAATTGTGTGAAAGGTTTATTTAATAGTTATTATCAATTAATAATTGCATAAGTAAATTAGTATCCTCTTCTAATCAATACTATTTTAATTTATTTTTAATGGATAAAATTCATAAATTTTCTTCAATTATATTTTTTTAAATTGAACCTAGTTTCTGTATAAGATCTGAAAAATTATAATTCTATAAATCTAAATATAATTTATTTTGAAATATGTTAGAATGAGTGCACAGATTAAAAATTAAGCCATCTTGACTCTTTAGGTAACGAGGTTGTAAACTTAAAATCACTGGGTCTAATGGTTATATTTAGCCATATGAATTCGAAAAATTATATTAAAATTAGGAACAAACATACAAATTTTGTATGGTATACTGATTCTTTGGGTAGTTATATGCAAAAACTCAGATTTTCAACTATATTCATGACCCACTTTAAGGAAATTTGATAGATGCAGTAGAAAATTATCTAATAAAAAGATTACTAATTTCTGTATCCAATTCAGGTAATATAGACACAGTATGGTTAATTCTAAAATTAAATAGATGCCATTTGAATTTCTGCTAAGATTGGATTATGGAAACTTCCTTCCTTATAACTTTTATCAAAAGAAATTGATCTGAAAATATTAAAATTTATTATATTATTTTATATAAACCTCATTATAAATTAATTAATTATTAGATATATAATAATTAGAATATAATAATTAATTTAAATAACATAAATCTGAAAAGAATTAATGAAGTTCATTAAGAAAGATAGTATGATTTGAATTTCAGATCAAATCTGTGCAATTGAAGAGTAACAAGAAGTAATAATATTCTTATTCTATTTTACTTTTTGTAAATTAAGAGGAATATTAAATTTATTTACTCTCATACGTCTTTTAAATTATAATTTACTCTAATTCATTACTAAAAATTTCAAGTATTCAGAAGATCTATTTTGCTTTACTCACTTACAATTTCCCTTCCAAATATACAGGAACGTATTTATATTCAAATTAAGATAGGAAATCTCAATTTCTTTACTCCATACATCAGCCTAAAAATATTTTAATTTTACAATTTCTTTTGAAATTCCATCCTAATAGTTTTTGTAGTTTTGTTTTAACGATAATTATATATACTAAAGTTACTCCCAATACATTATTAATCTTCATTCATTTGTAATAATTTCATACCCTCCACCATATATATCTTTATTACAATGCCAAAAATGTTTGTAGTTCAAAATTTCTTATTCTTTTTCTTTGTATAAAATAATACATATAAAACAAAATAAGAATTTCATACAACTTCCAATTTTTCAAAACCCCCTTTTATTTTACTTATAGTAATTGTACTTATAATTTATTTTGAAAAATTTAAGAAAACCTTAGCTTTTTCAAATTATTTTGGTTGTTTTAATTACTTTTTTGAAATTACTGAACATGGTATCAATATTAATTTCATCTTCTATACTACTAGTAATCCTCAAAGTAGTTGAAATTATTAATTACTATATCTCCTTTATCCATATTTCATATTAACCACTATCAAATAAAAATTGTGATGTGTTATTGGTCGGTCCAAAAATTTTATTCAATTATTTTCCACAAGAAATCTTCTATCGAAAAATAATAGACAAATAAACAAAAATTGATTAAGAACTTCAATCTTTATTATCCTTTTAATAAAGTATATCATATTTATCTAGCCTTCTTTGTTAAGCTGATAAATTATTAATAACAAAGTAATTTCTAATTTATTTTTATATAAATTATAAAAAAATTTAGTAGGGACTGTGAAAGTAATCTTAATAAGTCGTCTTAAAAGAATTTATGCCTATTATTAAAATATTCTCATTTCACATAAATTCAAAGCATAAAATATCTAATTATCTATTCATATTTAGATAAATTAGTAAGATCAAAAAATTAGATTCCCAAAAAGCTAAACACTTTTTTCAAAAAAGATTTTTCCTATAATGTTTAATATAAACAAATCCTCAAATTTAGAAAAAAATTGAATGATCTCTCTTAAATAAAAAAAAAAATAGAACTTAAATCTTATTTGCTATTTATCAACTAAATGTAAGATAATTGGTATTCAAATTTATTACTTGTTAAGTCATCCTCGATTAATTATAATATGCAGTTAATTTATATCTACCCCTAATTATAACATATAAAAATCATTAAATACCTAAATAATTGAATCAATATAAAATATATTTTAAACTTCAAATAAAAGCGTTTGAAAGTTATAATAGTGATAACATATAAAGAATTCTTTAAAAATAAAAATTTGGATATTTCTCATAAATGTGCAACAACCAGTTAAAAGATAAATGATAATGCTAGTGCTTTTGAGTATTATTCAAGAGGCAAGGTAAATTATTTTATGGAATAATTTTTAGGAATTTAAAATTACTTAAAAAATTGAAGAAGCATTACTAGAAATCAATACTTCTTTGAATCTGAACCCTATATTTGCAGAAGCCTACAATTTAAGAAGTTTAATTTTATAATATCAATTTAGGTGAAATGTACTAAAAAATGAAATTTTATTATATGGCTTTGAAAGATGTAAATAGAAGTTTATCCATATACAAAAACACTTTTGAAAGTTATTATCAAAGAGGTATAAATTAAATCTTATTATTTGAGCAACAATTCATTGGATATAATAATTATAAATTTAATCTTGGTTTAGAAGATTGTTGGAAGTGTGTTTAGATTAATACAAATGTTACTTTGGGATATTGTAGAATAGTTAGCAAAATAAAAATAAATTTTTAAGCACTTATTGGAGATTTGAAATAAAAGGATAATTAACTAAAATATTACAATTAAGATATACATAAAGATAGTAATTGTGATCATGCATTTTTCTGTCGAGGTACTTAAAATTTATTCTATAAGGGTGTTATAATATGGATGAACAAAAAACTGATTAAGATTTAAGTGATTTCAGGTAATAAGTAAGGCCTTTTATATGATATTATTAGTGATATAGGAAATGCATTAAATGACAATAATCAAGTACTCCAATTAGATGAAAATTTTGCTAATGCCTCTCATCGAAAAGGTTTTATCCCCAATTAAGAATTTTAGTTCTTATTTTATAGGATTAGAATTAATATGAAAACGCTATAATCTGCTTTGATAAAGAGATTTCACTTGATTCAAATCATATGGATGCTTATTATAACAAAAGTTTTATGTTTTTTGTCATTTAGCAATTTCATTAGAATAATTGAACCTAATCTTTTTAGCCATAAAACTTTATAAATTAGTATTAACATTTAACCATCCTTCTTAAAATGAAATTTTTTAAACAATCAGTAAAATTTGATTATTTTATTGACACTGAATTTGTAAGCAATAAGGTAATTACAGTAGTAACTTCTCTAGGATAAATTTAAGCTAAACATTTATTTTATAAAGCGTTTTGAAGGACTCTTAATATGGATTCCTATTTTTCATTGTTCCATTTAGTAAAGCATATTTTATCTCATAAGTCAGTTCTCTTTATTTCAATTTTTGATTCTGAAGTAAAAGCCCAAAAATATGTAGCTAAACAAAATTCATAATTCAAACCTGTTAATCAAAGAAAACTTTTTCATCAAATACATTTTTAATAGACATAATTAGATTAATAAAAATTCTCTTAAAATTTAATGTAAAAGATTTTGATAATGCTAGATAAAATCTGATACATTTCTAGAGTCTGATTAGAAAAGGAAAATTAAAAAGTTTAGTTATATATAATATGATCATCTTTGAGCCTAATATGGTTAGTTTATTAACTAACTAAACTTCAGCAATTTAACATTTTAATCTCTAAAGGTATAATTGGTGAGCATATTAAATGTATTATAAATTAAATGACTTCTCAGTAAGAAATTCGATACCTAAATTGAAATAAATAAACTCAACACAATAAAAGAGAGAAAAGAGGGGTTATATTTTTGAGGAAAATTATTCAAAATGAATAAAGACTATAATAAACAACTCAAAAAAGAAAATGATTTGCTGTCTTTAATTAATTTTCAAAAAAGAATAAATAATCAGCAAGCCTTGAATACGATTAGCAAGAAGTTGGCTTTTTAAGAAAAAGAATTATAATATTACCAATTAAATTGTATTTTTATGGAATTTACATTTTCAATATACATTAATTTTACTTTTGAGTTAAAATATTCTATTTTCCCTTCTCAAATAGTGTTGAATTATTTTTAGACCTTATCAAAACATATATAAAGGATTGTCTTTAATAAATATTTTTTAATATTTTTGTATTTATTTCTATTTTAGAAAATCTATTGCACTATTCCTATAAAAATATATAGAATCAAAAGACATATTAGTTCAACAAAGACCAAGATGTAAATTCATATAGATATAATAAATTTAATATCTTTTTAAAATACTGATGATTCAAGTTAAAGTATTTGTATCGAATGAATTATTTAAAAATAACAAATATTTTCAATTTTACTAAATATATTGATACAAAAAAAAAACTATCAATCTTTAAATATTAGCCTTAGATGTTATTTTTTAAACCTAATTCTTATAAGTCTATTTATTTTCCTTTTTCAGATAGTAGGGTCTAGATAATCACAAGTCGGTGATCTCTAGAGTCCATATTCACTAAAGCAGAGGCAACAGAATCTGAACACTTATTCTGTTCCATGTAATCGATCCCAATTTTTTCCAGAACATCTTGCTTTAAAATAATTTAATGCAATTGATATTAAAAAAAACTCAAAAATTTTTTATAACTTTGAAGTAATATTGTTATCAAATATAGATTGTTGAAAACACTTAGGTTTAGATAATCATCATGCAGACATATTCTGAATGATTGTTTATGTGATTTTTTTTAATTTTATAAAATTAAAGTGACTTTTTTTTAGAAGTTTTGATTTAGATTAAATAATTTTCATTTATTTTTTAAAGATTACATAACTTTTCTTATTTTTGATAATCTTATAATTTATCTGATTATTTATTTTTGACATTTTAATCATTTTTCAATATTTATATTTTTGAAAATTTATTCATCCTGTATAACATCCTCTGTCGCATCTCCAACAGCTGTCTCAAAAAAATCAGGTTTAAGTAATTGCCTCAACCATACTACTATCACTAATTAGGCAGCAGACACTAAATAGTCCATTTGCTTTTTTCAAATTCTGAAAATAATAAAGAAATTCGTTTCTGGAGGTGTGAATACCTCCAGAAAAAGGGGCATTCTGAGTTTTCGAAGTATTTATAAAAATCCAAGCTGGTCCTCTGAAAAAACTGAAATCCTTCTAATTCCTAAGGAAATAATGTAATATGGATAAGGGTGAAATAAAATTTACGTTTTTAAGTTCATCCCCTTCAAAGGCACTATAATAAATTATTCTTGTATCAAAATTTCCTTACATCACTAATGATCGTGATTTAAATTTTTCCCATTTGATTATAAAATACTAAGATTTTTTCCACTTTACTCAAATGTTATCCAAATGCAGATCTAGTAGGTACAATGATAAGAATTTCTATGCTAACCTCAATTTTTCCTCCCTAGACATGTAATGCCAACCATATACCCTATTTCTATAATAGAAAGGGCTCCTCCTATCCCACCAGAGATGAGGAAGAAAAAAAATTATAAAAGAGAAATAACAGTATTTTTTGGAATAGCTTCATCTATCGTAATTAAAACCCAGTAAAGAACTTCTAGATGCTCCTATAAAGCTGGGAAATATCTTTGCTTTTAAGAAAAGGATTTTTAAGTATGAACTAAAATTTTTAGTATTTCTTCATAATATAAAATTAAATCAATCAGATATCCTTTGAAATTATATTCGCTTTATTATTTTTTTGAAAATTTTGGAACTACTAATTTTCTAATTCAAAAAGGCTATTAAGTTAAATAAATAATAAATTAGCATGTAAATGGATATAATAAACAAAGTGCTTCATAAAATTAGTTAATTCATTTTTGTTGCATAAATTTACTCTTAGGGTTAGTGTCATATAGGCCAAGAATTTATGGAGCTAAAATTGGATAGAAGCTGAATAAGCTGGAGTTAATTGATTTTTTACCTTGATGCTCATTTTAAATGAGTAAGTAAATTGTTCATATTAGATAATATGCTATCCAGACATCTCTATAAGATTATTTTTCCAATTAAGATTTAGAAAAAGGTTAAAATTAATTAGAAAAAATAACATGACGAATTTGAATTTTTAAGTCTTAATAATAGTAGGTGATAAAATTGAATTTCAAATTATATATAAAATATTTCTTTTAATAATTGCATTCAAATACATTTAATTTAAAGTTATTTTTATTTTTAAATATTCTATGGGAATTATTTGCTCTTCAAGCTAGCATGCGACAAAAGAAATTGAATTAAATATTAGGTAAATCATTTCTTTGATGATTAAAGTCATGATGAATATTAGGCAGAACATAAAGCGTTTGAAAATACCCTTAAGGAATATGAATACCTAAGACGAGATTATTATCATTAGGGATGGATGAAGACTAAATTTCTAGTTGCTTCTACAAAAACAAAGGAATTATTATACCTAAAAGATGGATAAATCCTTAGGATGTAAATAAATGATTTAAAAATAGAGAGTAAATTAAAGATTCTTCAAACAGTCTAGAAGTCTTAAATAATCTAGATCAAATAAAAAATCTAGAATGGGTTGGAAAATATGGAAAAGATAGCAAAAAAGTTGGCATTTGGACGGCTTTTTGGAATGGAGAAAGACTATAAGGAGTAGGTGGATTTTACTCAAAGGATGGATTAAAGCAGGGTATTTGGAAAGAATTAAGAAATAATTATTCTAAGTAATATTTAATAATGAATATATTAGCTATGCTCCAGTTTATGAAATTGGAGAATATATAAATAATTAGAAAAGAGGAATATGGAAATATATTTTAAAAAATAGAGTCATGTATTAATTTTTGATTATTTTTAGTGGTGGTGGAAATTATAATGATAAAGGAAAGAGGAATGGTAAATGGATTGAATTGAGTAATTATTTCTATAGGTATTAATTATAAAAATTAACTATTATAAGTAAATGTTAAGTCAGTTATGTAGGGGAATATAAAGATGGTAGGAAAGTTGGTATTTGGTTTATAGATTTTAATAGGAAAAGAAATAATTAATTAATGTAAGATTATTTATTAGATTTATATTAAATTACTGAAATTAATTAGTGGAGGAGGATTTTATGTTGAAACATAAGAAGAGGATGGTTTCATAAAAAAAGGAAAGTGGTTTGAAGAATTAGAGGGATATGACGAGTATCTATATAGGATTAAAGACATATTTTAGGCCTAGCCATATTAGTTTTTTGGGTGAATACAAAAATGGAATAAAGATTGGTATTTGGGACATAGAACATTAATATATTTGTAATAGAAAACTGTAATTTTGAATAATATTTTTCAATTAATTTAGAGGAGGAGGAATATATGAAAGCCAGCTCAATGTTGATGGTTTACTAACTTCAATCAAAGTTGGAAAATGGATTGATTTGTGCGATTGCTTTCATTAGTATTTTATTTATATTATCTATTTTTTAGTAATCGATTTATCACATATGAAGGCGAATATAAAAATGGGATAAAAATTGGTAGTTGGGATATTAAATGGGAATAAACTAAGATGTAATAATTATATTCGAAATTAAAAATAGAGGGGGTGGATTTTATGATGATAACAATCAAGACGATATTATGGAGGATTCAGTTAAAATTGGAATGTGGATTGAACATTCAGATACATTTAATAAGTATTTGTTATTTTTGAATTTTTTAGTAGTAGCTAAATTACTCATGTTGGAGAATATTAGAATGGTAAAAAACATGGGAAATGGGATATATATTTTAGGGATTATTCAAAGTAATTAATGTAATTATATTTTCTTTTTTAATAGTGCTGGAGGATAGTATGAAGTAAAACAAAAAGAAGGTGTGTTTTATTCATCTAAAATTGGATTCTGGACTGAAATATCTGAATTATTTGAAAAGTATTTTTCTTGATTATAATTATAAGTGGAAGATAAATATATTATTCAGGTGAATATGAGAATGGTCTTAAAGTAGGTAGATGGAATACATATTTTGCAAGCATATTCTGGCAACATGTTCAATTAATGTAAGTGAATGATATTATTTATTCCAAAAAGTGGTGGTGGATATTATTCTATAGATGAAAAATAAGATTTTTTGGCTTCAATGAAGACTGGAAAATGGATTGAATTTGAAACTGAATTTTTTAGCGATATCACTTCTACAGGAGAATATAATTATGGGAGAAAGGTTGGCAGATGGGATATTTGGACAAAAGAAGATGACGAAAATATAAGAATGTAATAATTAATAATGTATGCATGGGTATTTCAGTGGTGGTGGATCATATAGTGAAGCTGGAGTGAAGATAGGCAAGTGGGTTGATTTATATGCCAAACCTTCTAATGTAAAATTAATAACTTATAATGGTGAATATAAAAATGGTAAAAAAGTAGGTCGATGGGATATTGAGTTTAGATAGGATAAAGATAAACCATTCTCTTAAATGTAAAATTAATATATAAGGAGGTTATAGAGGTGGTGGTTCATATAATGAGAAAGGTGATGGAATTAAGATTGGGTAATGGATTGAGTTAAAAGGAAAATCAAAAGACGAAACTTGTAATGGTGAATATTAAAATGGTAAAAAAGTTGGTAAATGGGTGGTATCAAAAAGAGATAAGAATAAAATGGAGGAGATATTATAAATAGTCAAAGAAATCAAATATGATTATTGAAATAATAATAATAGTTATTTGGTAAATGTCGATAGTTCTAAAATATATTTATTTAATGTTCCTATTTGTATTAAAATTTGAGAATTATTGTAATGATATTTTATTAAGATTATCTTGTCTTAATTAATTTTTGAGGATCATTAAATTAGTTTATTGATTTAAAATTTTATTTTTTTTATGATTATAAAATGGAATTTGATTAAGGGTTTTTTTGATTAAATAGTATGTTTTCTTTAACTTTACAATTGATAAGGATATTGGTTCGAATGATTTTCATGATTAGTAAAAAACAAGATATAAATTAAACTATTTTGATTTTGTTAGACCATTTAACATTATAGTTTTTTTTATTATTATAAATATATCTAATTGTTTTTCCTCCTTATTTCTAAGCTCTATCAATTTGTTATATTTTAATAAGTACACATCTTTATCATAAAAAAGAGAACAATAAAACGATTAGAAATTCTTTTAAAGGAATGATAAAAGTCATAAAATATTAATTATTTTAATAGTTTTAAAATTTCAAAAGTAGAATAGAAATCACACATAATGTGATTATTTAATTAATTTAGAAATTGGAAATAAATATTTTATTGAAAATCAAAATTATTTTGAGGAAAAAATTGCTCTTGTTTAAAAAATTTACTATTAAATGAAGCTATTGTTTTGAAATAGAAGTATTTCAACAAAAAAGATATTCGATGAAATCAACATAGTAAAATAAAAAAGATTAGAAAGTTTTAGTTAAACGAGACTTCTAACATATAAATCTAATATTTTTCATTCTCATTTTAAATCCCCTCTATTAAAGGGTTGGGTTTG
>CAJJDO010000156.1:104862-237520 GCA_905183005.1 Paramecium pentaurelia
AAGCATATAGTACCATCCCAAAAACAAGGTATTCCTAAGGAATTCTTTGTAGTCGAGCATAAAGTGCTAGAAGTGTAATCAATACAAGGACCAATAGTTTAACATGTCGATCCATTCCAAATACATTTATCTATAAAAATATTACACTCTAAATTAGTAGTTAAAGATAAGCAGTTGAGTAATTGGCACCCTGAACCTACTGCTGCCATACAATATGGACGCCAAAGGAAACATTGAGAATTATCATTCGTAATATTCGAAAGTTATGGATCTTAACAGATATTTTTACATTCAGTTGAATCCCAATAACAGTCTATGCCATCAATTCTACTTACACAAGCATCTTAATATGTGTATTCTGAACATAGTTATTTTTTGATTGTGCATTTTGAAGTTAATGAAAATTAAATTGTTTGTATGAAATTTATTTCGTTACAATCTTAATGCGATTTAGGTTAGATAATGCTACCTAAATTACAGTTTTTATTATTAGAGCATTTGGTTGTATTATTTGAACACCAATAACATTTTCCTACTATATGCGTATAATAACCATAACTACTCTCACAATCAGATTATATTATATATTCATAACAAAATTTTCTAATGCATTAGGATGTATACCATTTACAATTAGACCCATTAATGATGTTTGTTTAATTACATATAGTTGAATCTGTAATATAACTGCAATCCATAAAGGAACAACCTTAACCTTTTGTGTAATTTAATCTGCAATATGTAGAATTTATTAATAAACATTCACGATTCGTTATAGCAGTTGTGTTAAGTTGACAATCAATATTTTTCACGCATTTACCCATTTACCAAGTGCACTAAAATATTTAACATTAGTATATTAATTTTATTTCAGTACAATTACCTGTGAAAGTCTTACATCCAGTAGTACCACGAACACAATCATAAATCCAATCATAACAATTTTTATCTGAAATTACACTAGTTAAATGTTCACATTTTCTATTCTCACAAGTAGAGATTGTGGAATTATATCCACATTTTTGTAAATAAGTGCTTAACTGAGCTACTGATGAATTACAACGCTGGACTGAACCTTACACACTATTACAAGAAGTTAATAAGACACAGCAATCACAACTTGTATTATAAATATAAGTTGATGAATAGTCTTAACATTACTATCTTTTATCTGAAAGGTTCATGTTAGAAAAGTTAAAATTCTTTTGTGTTGTTTATCCAATACATTAAAATTGACAAAAACTACAAGGTTATTTATACTGACATAATTATCCTAATCGTGTTTTTAAGCCATCACAAGTATTAACGGATAAAAATTTATCAGAACAATTTATATCAGGTCGACATTTGTCATAATAGTTACATTATTAATTAATTTACATGATTGCACTGTTACATACTTAATTAGATAAATCTAAGCAAGATTCAGTAGAATAACATCCTTATCCACTTGATTATAGGATACACTATCTATTATATAATTGACAAACTTCATTACTTTTACTATCAGTAATGAATTCACATTATTTTGGTTGTACAATTTAACATAGAGAATTAAAATAATAACATTTATGATTATTCAATGTTAAAGTTAATTTACATATGGTAGGATTTGTAATCTATCCACAATTAGACGGTCTCCATTCACAACCAGGTCCAAATGTTCCATTAGAATTAATAATTAATTAACATTAATTATATTTTCTAAATTTTAAACATTCAGCCTCGGTTTTAGCAGTAGTATTATCAGTACAAAGTACATCTTTACAAAATTAATTTTAAAAATCCCATTTACAAGGTTATTGTTCATAAGTGATTTCGCATTGTTATTGATATTTATAATCACATATGGATGAAAGATTTGCACAATTTCTATTTATATCATTTAATGTGCATTTAGGTAAGAATGTTTCACAATCTTAATGAGATAATTCTCCATAAATTCTCTTATGACAATCAACTTATCCATTATTATCATCATCCTCATTTTTACATTTTTATTCTGCATCATCCCAATAACAATATTGTCCAACAAATTCGTTTAACAATTTCTTTATCTAATATATTCATTACAATTTTCTTTCTTTGCTTCACATCCTTCTGCTTTAGAGGAAGAAGTAACAGTACATTTAGGATTCCATGCATAACATTATTCGTGAGTACTATACATGCTATGGTTTGGTGAAGATGTACAAGCAACTGAATTTATTCGCATTTTGCATCCTCCTTAAACATGATCAAAAATACAATAATCTAACCATAAGTTGCATTCTACATTATTGGTGTAATTAATTTTAGAAGCATCTGAACATTCTTATATTTTACAAACTTCTAACCAAAAACACTTTTCATTGTTATAATTAAATTCACAAAATTATTCTTCTAAGATTTCATTACATATTTAAGGTGTTACTTAACATCCACCATTTAATTTTCCAATACAATTTCCATATTTTTTACAATCTGTATGATTATAATAAAACGGAGCATGATAACATTATCTGTATTCACATTTATTGTAATACCATACACAATCTTATTATTGAATAGAATAACAATCCATTTCCCTGACATAACCATCACATGTTTCAGGTCTTTTTTTACATCCCCCATTTTCTGAAGTAACACAATCTAATAAATTATCATAATCCTAACATTATTAATAATTTGTTAAGGAACTTGAAGCAGTGCTGCAGCTTTTGATTTTACATTCATTTTAATAATATTCACATTTCTTACCCTAAATGTCTGTAAAACAACCAAATTTATTTTAAGCATCACTACATTCCTTCCTTTTTATACAATGAATTCCATTTGATGTACAATCACTTAAATGCGACTGACATTCATAATCTTATGAAAATGGTAGATTCTCACAAACCTTCTCTACACATTTACCTTTTTTTTAGTTCCAAAAACACTTTTTGTTTTATCTATTTTCAAAACATTAAAAATCATTATAATATTATGAACATTACTCCATTTACTCAATACATCCATAACCTTTCTCACTTACTGTACAAAAATCGAAACCTTCTTTACACATAATATGACTCATTAAATATATTGGTAATTCTACACATATTTTAACATCTCTACATTATTTTTCTTTGTCTTATACCCAAAAGCAATACTTACCATGTTAATTTTTATTTGAACAACCATTTTCTGTTTTATAATCATTACATTCTAACATTTTAACACACTTTGTGCCATCAGAGACACATTTATATGAAGATTCTTAACAATAATCTTTATTAAAAATTCGACAATCATCAAAGCTAATACATTAACCCAAATAAAAACCACATTATTCTTATTCTCTACAATCCTCTTTTGCAAATTATTTGCAGTGGTGCTAATTTTAAATTTCCATTTTGTAATATTGGCCTGAGTTTAATTTACATNGAGCTTGCTTATTAGCATATTTAATGATTTTTATAAAATGGTAATTTTAATATACTACATTCTAATAATATGCAATTATCTTCTAACCAAAAACACTTTTCATTGTTATAATTAAATTCACAAAATTATTCTTCTAAGATTTCATTACATATTTAAGGTGTTACTTAACATCCACCATTTAATTTTCCAATACAATTTCCATATTTTTTACAATCTGTATGATTATAATAAAACGGAGCATGATAACATTATCTGTATTCACATTTATTGTAATACCATACACAATCTTATTATTGAATAGAATAACAATCCATTTCCCTGACATAACCATCACATGTTTCAGGTCTTTTTTTACATCCCCCATTTTCTGAAGTAACACAATCTAATAAATTATCATAATCCTAACATTATTAATAATTTGTTAAGGAACTTGAAGCAGTGCTGCAGCTTTTGATTTTACATTCATTTTAATAATATTCACATTTCTTACCCTAAATGTCTGTAAAACAACCAAATTTATTTTAAGCATCACTACATTCCTTCCTTTTTATACAATGAATTCCATTTGATGTACAATCACTTAAATGCGACTGACATTCATAATCTTATGAAAATGGTAGATTCTCACAAACCTTCTCTACACATTTACCTTTTTTTTAGTTCCAAAAACACTTTTTGTTTTATCTATTTTCAAAACATTAAAAATCATTATAATATTATGAACATTACTCCATTTACTCAATACATCCATAACCTTTCTCACTTACTGTACAAAAATCGAAACCTTCTTTACACATAATATGACTCATTAAATATATTGGTAATTCTACACATATTTTAACATCTCTACATTATTTTTCTTTGTCTTATACCCAAAAGCAATACTTACCATGTTAATTTTTATTTGAACAACCATTTTCTGTTTTATAATCATTACATTCTAACATTTTAACACACTTTGTGCCATCAGAGACACATTTATATGAAGATTCTTAACAATAATCTTTATTAAAAATTCGACAATCATCAAAGCTAATACATTAACCCAAATAAAAACCACATTATTCTTATTCTCTACAATCCTCTTTTGCAAATTATTTGCAGTGGTGCTAATTTTAAATTTCCATTTTGTAATATTGGCCTGAGTTTAATTTACATTGATTCATCTCCCAAATGCAAATACCAGAACTTTTGCATTCCTTTTTACTTCTAACATGCCCACAAATGCAATTTTTAGATATTTCTAAACTACCTATGCTTAGAAATTGAAGTAACAAAATAAAACAAAACTACTGTAATTTCATTTAATTGGTGTGATTAATTTATTAACATTAGATGATAAAAATTTAATAGTATTTGAACATCTAAGTTCTTTAATTTTTGATTATTTATATAAATACATAGCATTAAATTTTATCATTAGATTCTCAATAGTAATATTTTTTCTGCCTTTATTTTGTATATTCTCTTCATAATAGAATCCCTATAAAAACCTATGTAAATAGATTATTATTAGCGTGTAAAATAAAAATAACAACTTTCTAGTTAATTTTATCCTATAGTAAAAAACAATAATAATTTAGTTCAAGAAAATCTTCTATTTTTGAGAGAACTGAACTTCAAAAAAGTTATTCCTAGAAGACTATATATATATTTTATGGTTCAATTGATAAAGAAAAAAAGTATTTAAAAAAAAAAAAGCAAAACAAATTTTTCCATACTATTAATCTTGCAATTATTTTTGATTTAGTTTCCAAGTATTTTTATTTTTCAGGTTATCTTTTAGATGAATCTCTTTCTTACATAAGCTCTTTATATTGATACAAAAATAATTATTACTTAAAACTTAGTTAAATTCTTATATTAAGCATGCTGAAAGATAATATGAAAGAGAAAAAGGCTCCCAATTTTATTCTTGATTCTTTAAAAATCATAAAAATATTTTAAAACTTTGTTATTTGTTCTTTTAAATAGTTATATAATGATTTCAATATATTTTCAAAATATAATAAGTCTATAGTTTATGTGTTTTTTGCAATAGTTAATATAATCCAATTATAGTTTTTCAAATGACCGATTATTTAAAATATTTTTAGAAATGTCATAAAATGTATTAAAAAATTTTGTATTTCTTAATAAGTAAAAGTATAATGTATAATATTAGCAATTTCTTTTGATAATATTTCATTATAACTGAAATGCTTTTAGCATTCACAATTTGGAATTTTAATTACTTTTATAATTATAGAAATTTAAGGATGATTATAGTATATTTTAAAAAATGGTATTTTCCTTAAATCTAATGGCTGGATTCATAAATTATGAAGAATAATTTGTACTTGTAGAAATATTTAAAGAAGGAAACCTTATATTAATTAAAAAATTACAAAAATGAATAAAAATCAAATAAAAATCAAATAAAATAATAAAGAAGATTTACTTCTCTGGAGATTTTTTATCCTTAAAACTACAAAGAATTGTTCAAAAACATTATTTAAGGTTTAATTATTATTTATGAAAAAATAATATGAAATGAAAAATTTAATTAATTGATATTTTTAAGAGACTTGTATTGCAAATTCTTAAATTTGGTGATATGAAATATTATAATTTAGGATATTTGTAAGGAAGGTTTTAACATAATATATACTTGTTAAATTAAACAATAACTTTTTATTAAAGTGCTTGTATCGTTTTTTTTTTATTAGCAAGGTTTATAGATATATTTGTTTAGTCAATTCTCTATGTTTATATCAAATAAATAAAATATTGTCTGATATCATTACTTTTATAACTACAACCATCATCTGTAGAATTAAAGTAAATAGTTTGTTAACTTAATTATTATTCAAAAACAATCATCATTTATTCAATGCTAGAACAATCTCAAAAAAAATTAACTAATTATATATAAACTTAGTTAAATATTAATTATTGTATTAAAATACATATTTTTATTGTACTTTATAATTTATTCAATTTAGTTAAAAATTCTAAATCAAAATATAGGTAAAATAATAATAGTCACAAATCAAATAAATAGAATAATCAAATTAGTCTCAAAATTAAAAAATAAGAACTTATCGTAATATAATTATTTTTTAAAATAAATTTGATTCAATTTCTAAATCGCATTAAGATATCAAATTTCAAGAATAGGATGAAGATTCAATCAATTGCTTTGGATTTTTTAATAAGAATCTGTATATCAGTCTTTAATTTTTATTTAAAAATATAAAGTTTCCATTATATATCTCCCATCATTGCTTCAGATACACGTATAATGAATTTATTCAGAGTGTTTGAATAAAATCATTACACCTAAACAGCCATTCATTTTTTAAAGAATCAAAAAAGCCATTTAGTCTCTTTTAATCAATTTTTCAAGTAAATCTTTTTAACTTTTTACTTAATACACCTTGGATTCTTCTATTTTCAAACAACATCTCTAATATACAAAAAAAAAAGAGAGACAAGCAGTTTAAACTTTTTAAACTTATTATTTCAATATTGAAGTAACAAGTCTGTTACTCTTAAATTTTTGTGTAGATGTGGCAAAGGTGCAGATTCAAAATGTAAAAAGATTTTGATTGGTTTTAAGATATAAAATATATTTAAAAAAATGCTTTTGGATGTGGGGCTGAATATGATTTGAAATTCAAGAATAGTATTTAAAGCCTAAAAGAAGGTTGATTTGTATTTATTGGTGACTTTGAATAAATGTCTGAATGTTTCATTTTAGCTATTAATGGTATGTGATCATTAAAGATATAGAGTTCAATATTAAATTTAAATTATTTGATTTAACATTTTTGATATTTAAGATGTATGGGGAATGATATTTATGGTAAATGTTAAATGAAACCGAATTTTATTTAAATTTGTATTATTTCATTCATCAAAACCCAAAAGAATATGCTTTAGAGATTAAAATACCTTAGGAAAATACATAAGTCACTGATAATACTGATATTTTATTAGTTACGATATAAGGATTACTAATGAAATAAATACAGAATATGAGATAGGAAGGATGTTTAAGTTAAAGATGTTGACGAGCAAATGTTTGGTATCATACTAGAAAGACTGCAAAAGGAAGAAAGCTTAAGACTGTGTTGATATCTTTTAAATAATGCAAATCAAAGATATTTAGAATAATAAATATTACAAAAAATGAATTTAACATCAGTCTGTTTTTATCCTGATGGCAATGCATTAGCATCTGGGAGTTTTGATAACTCGATCAGATTATGGGATGTTAAGATAGGATAAGAAATTGAACCGAATCATTTTCAGAAGGTTTATTCATATTTTACATTTTTTTAGTCTCCAATAATATTATGAAACCCCCTTATTGCCTAACCTGCAACATTTTAAACATAAGGAGCTTTAGTTTTCAAAGGAGAATTCATCAATAATAAAGGCGTTGATTTACTATCATTATAAAAATCCAAAAGGAGAAGTATTTTGGAAAACTAATTCTACTTAAACTCAATGTAGACTTGATTTATTTTAACCTTTATTTTAGCAATATGAAAATTAAAATTGTATTTCTTATTATTTCTATCTTTAGATTCCATTTTCTTATGAATCCTTTTTTTAAATTTAATTTAATTTAATTTCTACTTTTATAAAATAATTTAAGTATACTAAATTGTTCAGTATTTATTATTTCAAGATCTTGTTCAATTTTTCTTATTTTGAATATTTTATTAAATATTAATAATCTTCCAAAAAAATAAAATTAACCTATATTTTATCTACTAAAACAGGTTATATATTCATTTTCTTTTAATTTAAAGGGATAAATTAAGTGAAATATCAAAAAACAATGATATTCAAATTACGATTAGATTATTTTAATAATTTATAAATTTGTTTTCAAAAATAGATAATGGTTTCTTTCAAAATCTAATTTAAGATTTTATACATAAAAAAATTATCAAAAGTAATAAAGTCAATTAATGATTTTTTTTATTTTATATTTTCTATAATTATTTATATGTTCTTCTATTCACGAAAATTATAAACATTATTATTAACTAATTTTACTATAATCATGGAAATATATTCTGTTTTAAGTCTTATTTAAATGATAATTGGGTTAGATTGCACATAAATCTCTAAATATTTTTTATTGATTACTTTATTAATCCATAATTTATAGTTCATTTTATAAATAATTCAAAAATTAATAAGTTGATTAGATATGAGTGTTCGATCCTTCAATTCATAACCATACCTTTGACTAACTAATAATCTAAAGTCGCTCCACCATTGCTGTTTGAAATAATTAGAGTATGTTCGGATGTTTGGAATGATTTTTTGATTATTAGAATTTATAAAAATTTTTGATTTGTATACACATATCATCAGATTTGTCTTAAAAAGTAAGTTTACAGGAAATTTTTAATTAAAAGTGCTGAGTCAAGCATTATAGAGTAATAAATTAAGTATCCATCTATTTGGAAAAGTAATCTTACTTTATTGAAGTATTTGTGATGCAGAATCCACTTAATCAAAGTTAATTTCTAAAAGTATCCCCAGAATTTTTAATTCGAATTAATATTTTATTTTTTTTTGACTTTTTAAGCTAATTAAAGTTTGAAAATAGTAGAAGTGATAATATAAGAATTTTCAATTCAAAGATACTTGCTAAATTTATTTTTGTAAACCATCCCTGCAAATTAGGTTGTATGAATTTCAATTATAAACCGAAAATCATACTTGAATTACTCATGATGTTTCTAATATTTGGGAAAGGCTTAATTTTTCTGTTTAAGCTTAAATAATAAATTTAATGATAAGAATAAATGTATTTAGTATTACTAGTTTAGGTATAAAAATCAAGAAGTATAACTAACCCCTTAAATAATAATTTGATAACTAAAAAATTGTTGTAAATCTAAAAAATCCTAAATAGTTAAATTAAAAAAAAACTTATTTAAATTCTAAATAAAAATCAGAAAGGAAAAAATAATTTTTTAAATATATCGTCCATAAATTTTCTTATTATTTTATATTATTACATTATGTCAATTATTATATTTGATTTCTTTTATTTTTTTGAATCCTTCCTCCATTTTCTCTTATTTTCTCTACATTTATACCCATACACCCACCTTTGTACCATTTTTATATTCACCATTGTACATTACTTAAGAAACACAATAGAACTTATCTGATATTACCATCCAAACACCCTACTGAAGTTCATCACCTGCTTCATCATATGATCCACCCCCTCTATGAGTTGTCCTTTTAAATAAAATATTATTTACATTTAATCTCCTTTATACTCAATATTCCATCTACCGATTTTTTTACCATTCATATAGCTACCATTATATGTTACTTAAGAAAGATTCCAAAAATTATCTGATATTTCAGTCCAATTACCCTACTTAAGTTCATCACCTGCTTCATCATATGATCCACCCCCTCTATGAGTTGTCCTTTTAAATAAAATATTATTTACATTTAATCTCCTTTATACTCTATATTCCATCTACCGATTTTTTTACCATTTTTATATTCACCATTGTACATTACTTAAGAAACACAATAAAAATTATCAGATATTTCCATCCAATTACCCTACTTAAGTCCGGTACCAGTTATATCATATGATCCACCACCTCTATTGGAACTTTGTATAATATTTATACATCATTATATTAGTTTTTTCAAATCCCATTTCAACGTCTTTATACCAAATATTCCATCTACTAATTTTTTTACCATTTGTATATTAGCCATTGTATGTTACTTAAGATGTGAAGTTGAAATTATCTGATATTTCTACCCAATTACCCTACTTAATCTCAGTACCTTTATCATCATATTATCCACCCCCACTTAAACAAAAAAATTTATTATTATTATTAAATTCTCTTTAAATATTATTTTTTACATTCTCACATTATTCCAAAAGATATCCTACATACCAACTTTTTTCCCATTTTTATAATCAAAACTAAAAGTTAATTTTTTCTCGTTCTGAAAGGCCTCACTTAATTCTATCCATTTACCTTTCTTCTAATTATATTCATTATATTAGCCTCCACCACTAATTAAACAGATACTAATACATAGTTTTGTTATCATAGATGTAATTCCATCTTCCTGATTTTTAATCATTAATGTATTCTCCACTTTCATAAACTTATCNCTTAAGAAAGATTCCAAAAATTATCTGATATTTCAGTCCAATTACCCTACTTAAGTTCATCACCTGCTTCATCATATGATCCACCCCCTCTATGAGTTGTCCTTTTAAATAAAATATTATTTACATTTAATCTCCTTTATACTCAATATTCCATCTACCGATTTTTTTACCATTCATATAGCTACCATTATATGTTACTTAAGAAAGATTCCAAAAATTATCTGATATTTCAGTCCAATTACCCTACTTAAGTTCATCACCTGCTTCATCATATGATCCACCCCCTCTATGAGTTGTCCTTTTAAATAAAATATTATTTACATTTAATCTCCTTTATACTCTATATTCCATCTACCGATTTTTTTACCATTTTTATATTCACCATTGTACATTACTTAAGAAACACAATAAAAATTATCAGATATTTCCATCCAATTACCCTACTTAAGTCCGGTACCAGTTATATCATATGATCCACCACCTCTATTGGAACTTTGTATAATATTTATACATCATTATATTAGTTTTTTCAAATCCCATTTCAACGTCTTTATACCAAATATTCCATCTACTAATTTTTTTACCATTTGTATATTAGCCATTGTATGTTACTTAAGATGTGAAGTTGAAATTATCTGATATTTCTACCCAATTACCCTACTTAATCTCAGTACCTTTATCATCATATTATCCACCCCCACTTAAACAAAAAAATTTATTATTATTATTAAATTCTCTTTAAATATTATTTTTTACATTCTCACATTATTCCAAAAGATATCCTACATACCAACTTTTTTCCCATTTTTATAATCAAAACTAAAAGTTAATTTTTTCTCGTTCTGAAAGGCCTCACTTAATTCTATCCATTTACCTTTCTTCTAATTATATTCATTATATTAGCCTCCACCACTAATTAAACAGATACTAATACATAGTTTTGTTATCATAGATGTAATTCCATCTTCCTGATTTTTAATCATTAATGTATTCTCCACTTTCATAAACTTATCCATAAACCTTACTTTAAACCGTTCTCATAGTATCCACTAACTTTCCAAATATTATGCCCATTCCAAGTTGCTGTCCATTTACCTAATTTTCTTTTGTTCAGTCCATATTGACCTTACCATTTAAGGAATTAGATTTATTCCATTGAGGTCAAAATTTCTGGATTTCTAGTATCGTTTTGAAAGAATTCCCTTGAGTAAATAAAATGATCACATACTTTCTCAAAATTACACCATCCAATGAGTAAATTATTTAGTTTTCTGTTGTGATAGTGATTTAAATTTTAACCTTTGCTATTTTTCCTTTTATTTCATCCCATTTGTTTACCTCGTATTCTTTAGTTCCTAACAATGATTCTAGCTAAACCTACGTATTTTTTGGTTAAAGTAACATATAATTAATGATATTTTATTATCATGAAATAAATATTATCAAATATATCTTTATAACACATTAAAACACAAAAATAAATTAAAAAACTACATCCATTTAGGTTTAACTGATAGTTTTATGTTAAGCAAAGTTTCTTAAAACTGTTGGGAGAGCATTTTGTTATTTAAATTAAAGTAGAAAAAAAAATATCTCGCTTTTCCAATCTTTGATACTTATAAATTTAGAATAATAATTACTCAATAATAAACATATTAAAATAAAATAATAACCAAAGTATAGATATGCACACTCTACGATAGGATAAAACTCCATAAAAATCAATAGAAAATATTATTCCTAAAATAAATTATTTTGAAGACTCTATTTTGAAATTTAAAAAAAAAATAGTTTGAAATTATAGTAATCTAATTCATTTATATATATTTTTCTATAAAGAATTAGCTTTAAGACTATGAGAAATTATTATTAAATTTATTTAATAAATGATGACGATTATTAGAGAAGTTGCACTTTTAAAAAATTAAATTTAAAAATTCCTGAGAATAAACTTTCTAGGGATAATTTTAAGCTAATTGATTAGTTTGATTTGCATTAAAAATATTGTCTTTATTCTGGTATAATTAGAGAAGAGATTTTTATAGCTGTGAAATTTATATTTGGCAAAAATGATTCAAATTTAATTATTTAGTGTAATCATAATTTCAGAATAAAGGAAATATCAAATTTCCATTTACTTTACTTCATTTTATTTACTTATTAGAAGTCTTTCATTGCTTTAAAAAAAAAAAATCAACATGATTTATTTATTTTTTATGTCAAATTAATTCATTGTTATAAATTTATCCCCAAATATAAGGTTTTATATTAAAATTGATCAAAGTACCCCATCAACATTTTAATAAAATTAATATGTTTGTTTATTTTATTTAAAATACTTTTTATCTAAGAAAGAGATGCATTATATAAGATATCAATAATTTTTAGTCAATCCTCAATTAAATTTAATTATTTAAATTAAAAAATAATTTCAATACTTATATAAATTTTACAGAATAAAAATTCATTCTAATTATTTTAAAATCATCTTTTTTTGTCAATTATATTTATTAAACCAATATTATTGCTTCTCTACTATATTTAAACATTTATTTATTATTATTTCAATAAGAATTTAATGAATAAATTATTCTACTAGTAATTTTTTTTAATTGTCCTTACATAAGCTGAAGAAGTTTGGAAAACTGTTTATTCTGAATTTTTCTCAGACTCAAAATGGGATACATCAGGTATTATTTAATTTCTATCATTAGGATGGTAAACATCCAATATTTATGGGGACCCATTTAGTTTCTGTGCTGACTAAAAATTATTTGGAGGATATTACGTTTTTGGTCCATCTTCCTTACTATCTTCACATTTGAAACTACCACCTCATTATTCTGTAAAATTTTCACTTAAACTTTGGAAGTAAATATAATTTTGATTTTTAGAATTTACAAGGTAATTTACAAGGCCTGAAGGATAGGATATTTGTGGTATTAGACATTATTTAGCCATGGATTTTTCTATTCCATTAAGCTTTACTTTGGAATAACACTATTCTTAATCTCTTGTTTTAATAATGACTTCAAATGTAAATGAGTATTATAATGTATAAATTTTTCTAATTTTAGGAAGCATGGGGAATTTAAGATTTCAAAATTGAAATTTTAGATTGTCCTTAAGGTTGTTAATTTTGCCAAGATTAAACATCTGATTGTAAATTTTGGAGTAATATTGCATCATATTGGCAAACTTCAATTAACTCTGAAGGATGGCAAATTGATAATACTTAACCACTCATTTCAAGTATTTGCGCTGGCATTGAAATTGCAGGGGGAACTAATATTCTTCAACAAGGACAAAATATAAAAAAACTCATTGATATTGTTCCAAGTCACTTTAAAGTTTAAATAATTCTTAAACTTTGGGTTATTGGTAATTGGGATGGTGAAAATTTTATTTTGAAAATTGATGATTAAATTGAAAATTCATTCCCATTATTTATTTAGACTCCTTTAAAAGTAGAATGTGGTACTTAACAAAAAGTTAATATAACTAATATTGCTGTAAATGCGCTGCATACATCTCATCAAATACAATTAGAAATGAAAACAAATTAATAAATACAAAAGGTTGCGTATTGGGGGGTTTAATCATTTGACTTGTATGTAGCTAAATGTTCGATAGGTTGTAAAGAATGCATAGGAGAATTAGGTATTTAATGTAGTTCTTGTTATAAAAAATGGTTATATTTAGATAATTAATGCACTCCTGGTATATATTTTATTTATATTTTAGTTCCTCCATTAGAATGTGCTCATATGAGAATCTAATAATCTTATGGTTTATAAGTTGATTACATGAATTCATTCCATTTGTATATTGATGAATTAGATGAAAATTTTAGAGGAATTGGTTAAACTAATTTAGTTTTAGATTAGAGTATTTCTTCTATTACTTTATAAATTTATGTCTAATGTTAAGAATAAATGAAAATTGAAAGCTATTTTAGAGGTTGTGGTTCATTTAATCCAGAATAATTATCATCTTTAAATTATTGTCCAGATAAAAGTAATACCTTATTTTAAAATGCAATATTTTTGGAGGTTTTGGAATATGAAAAAGAATTAATAATTAATATTTAAGAAAGAAAACTAGAAATTTTCTAAATATCAGTTGTGAATGAGACCGAAACTGAAATTTTATTAATTAAAATTGAATTTTGATGAAAGAATTAATTTTATGTAAAAATTATGTCCTTTATTTGATTTTATTATTAATATTAAATTGTAATCTTTGCTTATATTATTTAATTATGTATTAGTCTGTTTTGATTTATCATGGGTTGATTAAAGCAGCTTTTCCTTCTGAATTGTATTTAATTATAAAGTCAACTTACTTAAAATTATTTGTGTATGCATTAATAAAGTAAAAGCTAAAAGAGGATTAACCAATAAAGAAGATTTATATTTTTATTTTGAAATATAGTTATTTAAAAGGCCCTGTTTAACTTCGATATTTTTGTACTCCTAAAAAATTAAAAAATGACTACCTTTCAAAACTCTAATTTTTGCATTTTAATACAACATAATTATGATGTATTATTACGGATTATTTATTTAAATTAAATAATTTTATTTACAAATAAGGGTAGGTTGAAAAGTTTCATACAAAATCATTTCGAACAAATTAATAATAATTTTTCTATTCATAATGGATGATGAAGAATTTCCAATTTGTAGATTGTGCCGCAAGACCTATTTTTAATAATGTTGCTGTTGGATACAATTATCTATTGGGAGCATTTTCATAATACTATCAATCATGGTAGGTTTAGTTACCTATGAAACAAACTAAGAACAATTAAGTTTTATCCCTGCGTTGTTATTTTTAATAGGTTTTATTTGTGTTCTAACTTCATCCCACAAATTGCCAAGATATGGATCAATGAATAGTGAAACAATAATATACGATTGAAATTTTGGATAAATTCATAATTAATTTTAACCAAATTGCGGTTTTTCATTTTTTAACAGCTAAGAAAGTTATTGTTTTTCTAATTGTTTTTTTTATTTAATATCAAATATTAAACTCTAAGTACTTTCTACAAATCCATCAATCTTTATTTATTAATACCAACATTCTCCCATTTCCTTAAGATTTGATATAATCTTTTGTATTAAATTAATCCAGATTTCTTAAATATATTTTAGTTTTATATAATCATTTTGATAAGAGTGTTAAATTAATATTCAAACTATTTTAAGTTTAATATTTAATTAATAAGAATTTATCAAAAGTATACTATTATTTATATATTTTATCAATATAGCAAAAAAAATATTAATTAAAATGATTATTTAAGATGTAAATAAGAAATATAATATTATTCATTATTAACTTTTCCGAATCAAATGTTATGCTTATTTTAGTAAATTCATAATAGTATCTTTTTTTGCATTTCTCTTCTTCTTAAAATTATGCTCTATGTTAAATTCATTTTTATAAAACTAGAATAATATTAGATTAAAATATACTTAAAATAGAATTGTGGATATATTATTATTTGGATAATATCCTTAATATTCCTTTACTTTTTCAAAATCTTTAAAGATTTCAAGATATTATCCTCTAATTAATTTATGTCCATCAGTATCTTCATCTGATGAATCATCAGAGGTTATTTTAATACCTAACCCTCTATATTTAATTTTATTATTATTATCACTACTCTCTTTACTTTCTTTATTATGAGATATTATTGTTTATTGTCTATCTATCTATTACTTTAATTATTCTTCCTTTTATTTAAGTTTTTCATACTAAGTCATCATACTTTATTCTAATGCTTTAAAATCTTATTCTGGAAAATGAAGAATTTAATTTTAATTAGATTCCTAAAATGATATCTATTTCTCACCAAATCTTTATTTATTTTTGATTATCTATTCTTCTAAATATAAATTTGTTAAATCTTTTTCCTAATGATAATATTAATCATTATTTTCATTAACTTAATAAATATCAATATTAGGTCTAGGAGTGCTATTTTTAATAGAATGACTCATTGAATTTTCTAATCCAAAATGTGATTCTTCAATTTTATTTGCTTTTTTTTATAAATTTTCCTATGTCTTTTCAATTTAATAAATATAATCATTTAAACTATTTTTTCTATTTATCATCTATTATTCTTAAAGTTCTTTTTTCTATAATTATGATGTAATGAATAATTTATTAAATCCAAATTATTTAGTAAACTTTTCACGATTATCTTCTCTTTCAGAAAGCAAACTTTTAAATTATTTTAACTTATTTTTTTAAGGAATATATTCTGTACGTTATTTTTCAAATCTCTACTTTATAGAATGAGTATTTTTTCCTATTCTTTATTGAATCCAATATGGTTCTTTTGTACCAGTATCATTTGATGGTATGATTGAATTTTCTTATTTATAAACATAAGGTAATTATTAGCTAATATTAACTGTAATATTATTTTAATTATCTCTAATTTCATCTTTATGTGATTCTTCTAATATAGGTTATATTTTTTAATTATTCAAAGTTGTTATTAATCTAATATCTTATGATTTACTTAAAGTACCAAATTAATTTTATTTTTCTGAAAGAACTTCTAGGTTCTATAATAAATTATTATTTTTTTAGAAATTCTGATTATATATTTATGAGGAATTAGATTTACAATTAATTGAAATTGGTATATTTTAAGATTATGATATTTGGTTTGTTAATTGATTTGATTATGTTTAAATTATCTTTTCTTCATATTATTATTACTATTTCATGACTGCTTGATATTCTAATTTAAATTGAGATATTACATTTTTTGATTCCTTCTAGACTACAGAGTTCATCATTCTTCATTATATATTATAATACACTTTCCATGATATAAAATTAATGTTATTTAGTTGATATTCTTCTATAATGATTATTTCTTAATTAAAATCTTCTATATTATAATATATTATGTCTCAAATGATATAATACTTTTGTTCTGTTTATACATCCTCTAAAAAGTGGACAAGTAAGAACTTAATGATTTGTTTTACCACAAACTGAACATTTAATTGAGATATTTTCAAATTTATTTTATAATCTTATATCATCTTCAAAATTCTTATAAATTTCCTTATATTTATATAATATTATACATAATCAATGTCACTCTATTTTATGTTTGCTATTAAAGATTATCTATCAATAGTTAATATCTTAGTATTTTTAGTTGCAATAGCTTCAAAATTATATTCATTATTAAGAAAATAATTCAATTAACCAATTAAACATGGAGTCTTTATTTTTTCAATAATTCTTTTTTTTTTATTAATCAAAACATATATTTCTATTTATCCATTTACAAAAATATATAATTTATCAGCTAAATAATTTTATTTAAATAAATATTCATCTGGTTATAATTATTATTCTTATAATTGTAAACATAATGTATTAAGTAAAGAATTACTAAATTATTTAAATAAATCTAATTATTTTAGTAATTTAATATTAATTTCTACAATCATTTAATTCTTTAATTATTAAGGAATCTAATCTTGAAATTGGATAACTTCTTAAGAAGGTTTACTCCAAAAATATTCAAAATATCTTCTAAACTTTATTTATAAAGTTGGTGATACTTTTTAATTTTTTAAGTATTTATTTAAACTATTCATATTTGTTTTAAATTAAGTAGATTGTTTAGACATATCTTTAAATATTTATCCAATACTATTTACAGAATAAGCAAAGGTTGCAGTTGATATTAATGTCATAATTATACAAAATAGTCTTTCTGTTAAATTAACAGGAGTGATATCACCATAACCAATAGTTGTCATTGTAACAATACTCCAATAGAAAGATACAATATATCTATCAATCCATAAAGAATCTTAAAGTTATTGTTATTTAATCCATGTTATTGAAGTTATATTTCCCCAATTTCCCCATATTCCTAATTTATGCCATATGCAGGCAGAAAAATGTGCACAAAATAAAATGAAAAATCTTTTTATTAATTTATTTATACATCAATTTTATGAGTTCAAAAATAGCTGTTTATTACTATGTCAATTCTAAACGATTAAATAATGAATATGTTAATTTTGATATTTAAAACATTTTCAAAATTATTACTAGATCTAAATAAAAAAAATCTAATTATCTTCCAATAAAAAATGGAATGATTAAAAGCATATCAATCAAAAATTCTCTCTTTAGATATCTCTTTATTAATCTTTTTCTGTTTTTTATAAGTACTCCTTTACTATAAATACAAGTATTAAATTTTATAATTATTTCTAATATGAATGAATAACTTGGCAATTATTCAAATATAAAATCTTTTAAATCCCAATTCATTTCAACTATTTCTTCAAATGATAATCTTAATGAAACATAAAATACATTTATAGTAACAATCAACAAAAAATAAATATTCCAAATTATTATTATTATGTCATCTGGTTCTAATAAAAACATCTACAGGATTCGTTTAATATAATTTCTTCGAAAATCTATTTTAATCAAAGTTACTACATTATAAGAAATTGAATGTTTTATCCAATTTAATCATATAAGATTAAAGATTAACTTCTTCAAAATATCCTTTATACAAATAATAATGATAATCAGCTGTACTATCCTTCAGTAATTTAAAAAATTAATGATTAAGCATATTAAAAGAATTCTTAAATTTTTACTTAGTAATTGCCTAAATAAATTTTAGAACTATCAAAATTATATTAAAACCATAGAGTTTCCAAGTATTATTCAATTATTATTAAGATAATTGCCGTCTTAATAGATTTTAGGTCTATTTATTCAATTGAGTATCAAATCTCTTTGAATTCTATTGTTCATCATATTATTATTATGAGTTATTCATAAATTATATTTTTATATTTTATTTAATTTCAAAAATAAAAATGTAATACAGTGATTCATTATAGCTAATTCTGATAAACCCTTTTTTTATCATCATTCTTAGATGTTATTATTGATAAAAATAGATCCTAATTATCTTTTACTTTCTTAAGAATCCAGAGAATCATTATAAATTATGTAATGATTTGTGAATATCAGATCAATCTACATATTAAATTTTCTATTATATAAGCTTCAAAATTTAATTTATTTGTAAAATAATATTTAGATATCAAACACCTAATAATTCATTAAAGATGTAAATATTAAAAAGCAAAACTTAGAGACTTTTTAAGACTAACTTTAAAGAATCCTTTTCAAAATATAATTGAAATTAGAAAAATTTATCTCTAATAATGATTGAAATTCATCAAATTGTACAAATAATCTTATTCTCAATATAAATTAGTAAGAAATGTAATATTAAAAATGATTACATTTGTTTTCAACTCATATTTGATATTATATCCAAATAATTTTACTCAATCTATAATCTCTCTCTATAATGCTAATTTAATGTATTATGATCTCATTCTAACTTATCTTATCTAATCAATATTGCAAATTTAGACTGGTCTTTTACTTGCTATTAAAACATATATGATGAAATTGTTCATTATTTATATTACAACTTTAACAGATATTATTAAATTTTAAGATCTGGCTTGTGATACTGATCACTATTATAAAATATTTCATTCATAATTTATTTAGAAGATTAGAAATATCTTTAATATATTTGATATAATAATAAAAAGGAAAAAAATAAAATAATTATATTGATATGAATAAAGATTTTATGATCAACTTTTTATATTATTTGAACTATCCTATATAGTTTAAAATTTTGATTAAAGACTTCTTGATAGTTTTTAACATATCATAATTGATTTAATGAAAATTCTTTAAGAAAGTATTATTGTCTAGAACCAACCTAATAAAATCTTTTTCTCTTCATTAAAAAATTGATTAAACTCTTAAATATATAAAAAAGAACTGAGCATAAAAATGAGTACTAAAAATTCAACAATCATCTAAACAATATAATTATATTTTTCAAAGTTATTCCGATAGTAATATATCAATTTCATTTGTAATTCAGATGTTAAGATTAATTGTCTTAATTAAAGTATCTGGGAGTTTTATGTATATGTTAAGAATAATAAAAAAAGCACTTATCTAATATAATTGAGAACTTCAAATCTTTGTCTTTGGTTCATCTTCAATACAGAATATGTAAAATTTGTTTAAAATTTAAATGGATTTATTGCAATTCCAAAATATATTATAAACATCATTATTGCTAAAAAAATTTTAAAAATATCTAAATAATTATATATCTAAATATTTTGAATACAAAAAAATATTTTAAATGTTACATCCCAACTATTGAGAAGTAACAATTTTATAACCCTTAATTAGACATTAAATATTCTAGTTTTATTAATTTTAGGCAAATTTTATATAAAGTTGAACTGAATTAAACAATTTAAGTTTTTGAAATAATTAAATTGATGACATATATTCAAAGTATCTTGGACAAAATATTTTATTATAAACACTACTTTTGATCCATTTTAATATTAAAATAAGAGATAAAAATAGTAAGCATTAAATTATTTGAGATGAAAGATTAATAAATAGATTTGAATTCTATTTTTATATGTTTAATTATCTTCGAGAATATTCTGGTTTAATATTCATTATCTTAAAGATTAACGGAAATTTAATAAAATCTAATAATGGTTAGACAGTTATAGTTTCTATATTAATCTTTAATATTATGTATCAAATCATAAAATGTAAAATATATTTCTAAATGTAAAGTAAATTATAGATTTATGTATCTTAAGTATTGTTAAAATTATAGGATACTCAAAATTTCAATAAATAATTATCCTTTTCCAAATAATAAACTAATTGTAGCTATTCCTGTTGAACCATAAGTCAAATATTTATTTGATTTTTTTAACAATTATGAATAAAATATCTACTTTTCATTTAAATATTTTGAATTCTGTAATGTTATCGATTTTTAATATTGATTCAATAAAGTATTATCACTATTAAAAACAGGCTAATTAATTAATATTTTCAAAACTGGATGAAAATCAAGTAACTATAAAATTTCTTTTATTAAAATGTACTCTCCAAAAGTCAAATTTTACACAACATCCTGTATTATTTATAGGCTACTATTCCAATGTTGTTTTGTAATATTTATTAATTCTAAAGTAATAGTTTGAGATAATAGTTAAGATGCGTATGTTTTAACTTATTAACTAAATTAAATTTTAATATACTAATAGTTTTAAGTCATATTTAGATAATAAATTATTAAATCTGGGGTTTTAACATTATTACATTAACTTCTAGAATCTTTTGGTATTGTTATACATTTCCAGTTTTCTTCAATTTGAAAATTCTTGCATCCATCAGCTACTTAATCATTTCCATCATCACATTATTCTTATTTTTAAAGTAGTCCATCTCCACAATTCATTTATAATTTCATATTAAGTTATTATTCATAATTCTGGTATTATAAACATGTACCTTATTGACAATTAAGGCAATATAGAGGACATGAATATTTGCAATTAAAACATCCATCAAATTCTATAGTATTACCTTCATCACAATCCTCTTCCTATGCTATAATGACATCTCCACAAATAGAAAGACAAGAATTATTAACAAATTCGTATCCATCTAAACATTTTAGAATATACATTATTCTCTATCACAAATCTTGCATCCTTCAATACATTGAAACTTGCATTCATAACAACCATCATAAGGTTATAAATTCCCGTCATCACAATCTTCATATTATTCAAGAATCAAATTATCTCCACAATTAGGATATCATACAAATTATAAATTAAAAAATCCTTGGTAACATTCTAAACAATTTGAAAAATAAATAGTTTTGCAATTAGGAATTGAAGTAAATCTACAGTCTTTGCATTCATCTTAATCACTTTCAATCTCACATTTTTCATTTGAATATGGTATTAAAATACCGTCTCCACATAAAGGAATGCAAGTATTATCTATATTAAGAATAAATCCAGTTTCACATTCGGAGCAAATTCCAAATTAACAAGGTTTGCAAATATTCTCACATGAAAATTAACATTTAAAACAGCCATCATTAGATATTTGATTTCCATCTTCACATTCTTCTTATCCTTGAATAATTTTATCTCAACATATCGGCTGAGAATTCTAAAGAAATTCATCCTAACTCCACCGTTCTTGACAAATAAGACATTAATTATTTATTTAATCTAAACAACCTGGAAAAAAATTTTGAAAATTTATTTCTGGAAGTGAATAAAATAGTTCGATATCTCTAATTAAACTATATTAATTAACATCCTAGTTATATATATTCAATTTTAATATAGGATTAGGATGATTTTTAATTAATATTTCTGCTAACTTATAGTATTCATCAGTAATTATTTAGAATCCATATCATAGTCAATCACTATCTAAAAGGAAGTCTTCTTATAAAACCTTAATAATATGTTTTAATGAGGAGGTAACTCAGTAAAATAATTGATGACTTGAAATTTCAAATATTAACATTGTCCACAATAAAAATCACTTATTTAATTTAATTAAAAATTCCATACATCAGCAAATGTAATCAATTTCTTATTTAATGAATATTAATATAGTTTCCATTCTACATAACTTTCAGGATAATTATCAATACATGCCTCACATTCATTCTAACATTTGATGATACTTAATTTAAAAGTCTTTAATCCTCAATAAACTAAACATATACTAACCCATAAAGTTCTTCTGTTATGTTAGCCAAATATTGATATTATTATTATAGAATCAAATAGTGATTTACCACAAATTTAATCTTCATATGGTGGCATTTATATTTCTTGATGGGCCAATGCATTATCTATATAAAACTTCGGTACTTTATAACTATCGATGCTAATTTAGATTTTTACATACCTTAAAACTTCTACATCCACTCTATAATGAGAATGAGGGTCTATATCTAAAAATATTCTGCTAATATTATTAGACCCATTCGACCCAAAATATTTAAACATTCCACATGTGAAGAAATTAGACTTACCTTACCAATCTAAGACATTTAAATTATAATAAAATACCATCTAATAAGTTAGAATTTGCATCAAACTAATATATAACTGTTTAAGCAGTAATATAGATGATTAATTTCATTTTGATAATCATTATTAATGATTATAATTCTTTTAATTATTTTTATTAATAGTATAAATTAAAAAATGACATAATCAATAAGTTCCATTCTTAATACTATTTTAATTTGGCTTCTATTTTAAAACTAAAATTAATCAAAAAGAAAAACTATATTATAGTTAATTAATAAAGAGGATTAAAGAAATAACCATAAGTAAGTTGATTATATTATAACATTCCAAAAAAGCTATAAGAAATTTAATCTCTTTTTTACATTAATCTCAGTATTTAGGTTATTTACCAAAAATATCATAAAACATATCTAAATGAATTTGTAATTCTAAAATATCTCTCTCTTATTTAAATACATTACTATTTTATAAACAAAATTTGAAGTTACTTATTCAATACAAAGAGTAAATTCATAATTCATTATTGATTCAAGGCGTTAAAAGTATAAAATTATTAGTTGTAATTTTAAATTAAGCTAATGTTTATTATTCCCCATTGAAAATTTGTTTAATTTAGACAGTCTATCTATAATTTCACAATACTATTGTCTAATTAATGATACTCTACATCTAAAAGAAATAAAAAAAAATAATATATAAGGAAATACTTATTTGGTAATGTCCAAATTTAAATAGGATCTTCAAAATTTCAATGAATATGTAGAGTTAAATCCTAATATTAATATTTTATATATTTAATGATTAAATAAACAAGTCTTAATTATTAATATATGAAAAATTAAATAAAAGCTTTGGTACTAGAGCTAATGTCAAGCCAAGATAGGAAATCAAATTAAAATAAAATACAAATCATTTAGATATAAATAATCCTTTTATTTCAATAAAAAGCTTGTCTATAAAGTTTTATTAGTATACTTAACATTTTGTTCAATTCTCTCCATAAATATATATTCAGAATCAAATATTTATAAATAAGTAAATAATTTATAATAATGTTCTTATAAACACTTATAATAAATACATGATGGATATTACTCATAAAGAAGAAATAATATGTAAAAAAACAAATAAAAAAATAATAATAAGATTGAAAATTTATTGATTAATAATAGTGATTTAAAAAAAATATAATTATTTTTTATATAAAAAATTTGTACCTAAAGCAAGATTTGGTAGAAATTTAGATTGATATCTTGGTGATCCATTTGAATACAATTGTTGTTTTGATTTTAGGAATTATAAAAGAAAATAATTTTAATTATTATTGATCTAAAAGAAAAGGTAATATTTATGTACTTCATCTTATTATTAGATATAAATAAGATAATAATTTATTTATCTTTTTTAAAATAAAAATGTACTAAATAATCGATGAATGAATTTTTAAAATTAAAGAAAGCTTAAAAATTGGATATAGACAATTTTAAAACTTATATAATCATCTTTTAGAATAATGTTAATAATCAATGTTTAATTTGATTATTTTCATATTGAACATGAAATAATCAAAATATTCTGCAATTTTTTTTAATGGTTGTACTTTTTTATAAATCAATCTCTTTATATTATCTAATTTATAATTATTTTGATTTGCTATCCCACGTTATCAAATATTCTCCATCCTCACTCATAGTACCAAATATATTCCCTAACCAATTATTAGGATAATCAAATTCAATTGCTTACTCTAAATGGCCATCAAAATTTGAAGGATTAAATCGTATTATATTCAAATTATAACCATTTTTAGAAAGTAAAATGTTTTTTGAAGGAATGAAAATACATGGAAATAAAAAAGTGCAAAATTATTAACTTCCTTTTATTTGTAATTCTTTAGTTTTCAAATATAATTCTGTCTACTACTCAAATTTATAGAGCAAAAGTTTATTTGACTACCAAGATTAAAATGCAAAAGTCTCTTTAGTAATGAAGGATAATCTTACTCCTTAACCTTATATTTTTTAAATAATTTTCCATTTCTGATTATCAATATATTTTATGATTAATATTTGATGATCATCTCCACAAGAAATTAGCACATTGCCTTCTTAATTTAAAGATAATGAAGCAACTGAATTTGAATGCTCTTTAATAGTTTATTAACAAATCCATTACAGTTCTTTTTAATACCAAAATTTTATTGTAGAGTCCCTAGAACCACTAATAATAATAGAAGGATTGTAATAACGATAAACTATACATTAAATCATTGAGGAATGCTCAGAAAGTACAAAAAGACATTTTGGATTAGAAAATAGATTTTGAGACCATATTTTAACGCAGGATGATCCAGAGATTATTAAAGACATTTAATTACAAAAGTTAAGAGTAGTTATCCAAGATTGATGTTTTTAAATTATTTGAATCTTTTTGATTTCTCCATTCTTGAATTAAAATACATTGATGTTTGATTCAGCACCTGTAACTAAAAATTTATTATTATGATTAATAGCAATGGCCCAACACATTTTCTATTATAAATAATTCCTCTAAGGAAGTAATTCATACTTGAACTATTTTTCTTTTGATTCAAATTATTCTCCAGGATGCCTTTCCATGACAAAACAATCTCTTAAAATTTTAATTAGAAATTTTATTAACATCTGTCAATATTTAGTTAGAATTAGAAAAAATGTTGTAATAATTGTATAAAAATTGATTCTTACTCTTAAATGTTATAAACTTAATTCGGCTATTATATGGTCTTCATATTTAATTTAATACTTAAACCTTTAGATCTAAGATTATTTATGATTATACTAACAATATCAAAATAGAAATTTGATCAGATTTAAAATTTTAAAAAAAACTAAACGATTTTGGAAAAATATTCCCTATAAAACATATATATTTAAGAAATTAGAATCTATCTTAAACAATAACATAATTATTTCTGTATTTTTTATTAAAATGGAATCAATTTAAAAGCTCTATATTATTTGGATTATCAAAATGGCAAAATCAAAAATTTTGTTTAAACTTATACTATTTTAAAAGTTTTCAATCTTAATTGTTATAAAATATTTAACAATCTCAATTCATTTGAATAATTATTACATCTCCTTTAGATTTCATTACAACATTAAATTACTATTATATTTTTAATTTAATTGTTATTTTCAATCATGAATTATAAATATAGTTTTTTATGTCTGATATAGTTATATAATCAGATCGTAAAACATTTTCATATGAAATACTTAGAGAATATTCCATCAAATAAAAAGAATATTGCACAGCATTAGCTATAAAAAAGGATAATTCATTAGTTTTGGCAACGGCCGACAAAGCTATAAAATGTTTTTAATTTAGATAAGGACAACTTAAATAATTCCAATATATGAATATGTTTAGAAAAGATATTACAACACTTAACTTATTTGAAAATAAATCCTTATTCATAATTGGTTCAATTGATTCATCTATTCGAATTTCATCCACTAATTTAATTTCCTCTTCTAAATACATTCAATAATTAGATGGACATTCAAGTTGGATTTCTAATATAATTATACATCCTATAGATTAAGATGTTATAATTTCAAGTTCTAATGATAGTTCAATAAGAGTATGGTACAATATTTAGAATTGGGTTTGTTGTTAAATAATTAAAGAACATAAAAAAGAAATTAAAGGATTATCAATAAATTAATAAGGTAATTAATTACTTTCTTGTTCTGATGATTTATAAATCTTTATTATGGAACCAAAGAATAAGAAAAATTATTAATTTTGGTAAATAATATAGAAAATTAATATTGATTAATCAGGTTATCGTTTATGTTATATAAATGATAATATTTTTACATTTTAATAGAATTCTAATAATCATTTAAATATCTATTCAAAGGATGAAAATGATTTTTATATTAAAACTGGATAACTTGAAGTTGGAGGTGTTGGATAATCTTGTGATTTTTTATTTCCATCTATTTATTATTCTAATAAATAGATTTTGATTAATAAAAATGGATGTACAATTAATATTATTAGATATTGTAATTAAATCAATTTGAATGATGAGAATAATTGTTAATTTGTTTTAGAATAAACAATAGATTATGGAGATTATTCATATGGCCATATTTGGGGNGTTATAAAATATTTAACAATCTCAATTCATTTGAATAATTATTACATCTCCTTTAGATTTCATTACAACATTAAATTACTATTATATTTTTAATTTAATTGTTATTTTCAATCATGAATTATAAATATAGTTTTTTATGTCTGATATAGTTATATAATCAGATCGTAAAACATTTTCATATGAAATACTTAGAGAATATTCCATCAAATAAAAAGAATATTGCACAGCATTAGCTATAAAAAAGGATAATTCATTAGTTTTGGCAACGGCCGACAAAGCTATAAAATGTTTTTAATTTAGATAAGGACAACTTAAATAATTCCAATATATGAATATGTTTAGAAAAGATATTACAACACTTAACTTATTTGAAAATAAATCCTTATTCATAATTGGTTCAATTGATTCATCTATTCGAATTTCATCCACTAATTTAATTTCCTCTTCTAAATACATTCAATAATTAGATGGACATTCAAGTTGGATTTCTAATATAATTATACATCCTATAGATTAAGATGTTATAATTTCAAGTTCTAATGATAGTTCAATAAGAGTATGGTACAATATTTAGAATTGGGTTTGTTGTTAAATAATTAAAGAACATAAAAAAGAAATTAAAGGATTATCAATAAATTAATAAGGTAATTAATTACTTTCTTGTTCTGATGATTTATAAATCTTTATTATGGAACCAAAGAATAAGAAAAATTATTAATTTTGGTAAATAATATAGAAAATTAATATTGATTAATCAGGTTATCGTTTATGTTATATAAATGATAATATTTTTACATTTTAATAGAATTCTAATAATCATTTAAATATCTATTCAAAGGATGAAAATGATTTTTATATTAAAACTGGATAACTTGAAGTTGGAGGTGTTGGATAATCTTGTGATTTTTTATTTCCATCTATTTATTATTCTAATAAATAGATTTTGATTAATAAAAATGGATGTACAATTAATATTATTAGATATTGTAATTAAATCAATTTGAATGATGAGAATAATTGTTAATTTGTTTTAGAATAAACAATAGATTATGGAGATTATTCATATGGCCATATTTGGGGTATGTGTACATAAGATTAATAATATTTAATAACATGGGATTGTGATTCATCAGAAATTTAAATAAGAAAATACTAAGAAAAGTAATGACATATATATTATTTTTATTAAATATTATTTTCTATGTATTTAATTAATAAGTATAAATAACAATTAATAGTTAAAATTCATCCCAAATATCTTGTATTAGTTTATAAATGTAAAATTTAACAATGAATATAAATATCTTTTTAAGACATTCACTCATCAAGATGAAATATAATGTAAAGAATGAGAGGAAAATAAAAATTGGAGTATAATTATGCTTCATTCAACAATAATTAATAATAATTATTTAAGTATTTGAATAACTATTTAATAATTATTCATAGAGATTAATTTTTATTTAAAATATGAAATATTTTAACTATTTGTAAATAAATAATTATCATATTCAAATACATAAAATTAGAAAATAAAAGTTTTTTTGTTAATTTATTTCAATAAAATAAATTTGTTTATTGAGTTTATTTTTATAGTATTTTTAATTTTTTTTATTTCCATTTTAATATAAGTTTAGTTAATTTAATTTTGATTTAGGATGCATATCTAATTAATGGAGCAGTAATTCCAATAGACAACAAACCAATTTATACAAATCCTATTAAAACTTAAAGTTCTTAACTTAAATAATTAACAAAATTTGAATCAAATGAAAGATTAAGCAATGTAAATATAATAATAGGTATTTCAAAAATAAGAATTGATATTAAATCAATTTTATTATTCACCATTTTACATAAAATAATTAGAGTAATATAAAAAGTATTTATGAATGCTATTAATACACATTAAACAATAGGATTTCTTTAAGATCCTATTAAAATTAATAATACTAAAAATTTTTTGGCTATTATAAAGCCTTCATGACGAAAATTTGTAGATTTATTTGGTTTCAATTAAGATAATGAATACTAAAAAAAGAGAGACATCAAAGCTGCTATTGCAATTAAAATAAATACTGCAGTTATAGTTTATGCAATATTTCTTGGATTCATTTCTTTTTCAGAGAAAAGATAGAGTAAAGTCTTAAAAATTAGATCCCAACAATTCACTTAAATAATATAAACAATTCCTTATTATGATAATATTTTATGTAATCCTAAACTAAATTGATTAAGTGTATGTATAAAAAATGCAAAGTGATATGAAACAATAATAGATTAATTATCATAAATAAAGACTCTAATTTTAGTAAACCAAGTTCTGAATATAAATCTTAAATAACAATATGATAATATGAGTAATACTGTTGCTAATAATATTTGAGCAAATAAACCATATAAATTAGTAATTAAATCAGAATTAAGATTATAATTTTAAAATTTACCAAATGCTTATAATTATTATGATCCAATCACATCTTAAAATATATCAAGAATCCAAAATTTTTATAAAATTGGAAGTATAGTAACAACTTCAGAAGATTCAAAATATATCATTAAGTTTTCTGGAAAATTTATGTTGATAAATTTTAGATTGGCTTAATATTATATTGTATCTAGAATTTCAAAACATTCTGCTGGATTACCAGACATCAATATAATCAAACTTGATAAGCCTAGAAATATGAGTATTGTCATATTATAAGAGCAAATTTTATGTGATATCTTCTTTTATTCATCTGTTAATACAATAGGATTTTTAATACGAATTTTGCAAATATCATTATCAACTTAAAAACCATTTTAATCAACTAATACAGTATTTAATTAAACTTATAAAAATATTTCAGTTATTAATTATTCTAAGATTTAAATTTTTAATTAATAAATGATATTATGTACACTTAAATTATTAGGTTCAATAATTAATACATTGCTAATAATATAATGAGAAGGATCAATATCAACAAGATAGGCTTTAAAGTTTTAAGTTAAATTTTATGATGAATCTAGTAATTTAATTTAATTAGTAAATTATAATTAGACATATTAGATATTATATGTTTAATTTAAAAGTATTAAATTAAAATGAGGAGGTATAATTTAAAAACATAAACTTTTATTGAAATCTTCTTCAAAACATGTCCAATATATTTCAATTATACAAATATCTGAACAACCATCTAAAGATAAGTGATTACCATCATCACATTCTTCTATATCAGATTTATATCCATTTCCACAAGTATCTTAACAATTATTTTTATTCATAATAAAACCTAAATTACAATTAAAACAATATCCTTAATAACAATTATTACAATTTAAAGGACATGAAAAGAAACATGAATCACATCCATCAAATGGATCATCATTAGCATCATCACATTATTCATTATTAGCAATTATTAAATCACCACAAATAGAAATACATTCATTATTTAAATAATAATACCCTTAATCACAAATATCTAAACAATTTTAATGATCACAAATTTAACAATTTTCTCTACAAGAATATTAACAATCATAACATCCATCATACTTGATATCATTACCATCATCACAAATCTCTAATCCATCAATAACAATTCCATCTCCACAAATAGGTATACAATTATTATCTTTAATCTCAAAATACTCTTTACAAATTGCACATTCAAGATGACCATAACAAAATATACAATTATATGAACATTCAAATTTACATTCATAACATCCATCTCCACTATCTTAATTTTAATCATCACATTATTCATATGAACCTAATGCAATTTTACCATCTCCACATTCATATACACATTTGAAATCCACTACATTCCATCCTTATAAACATTAAAAACAAAATGAATTATGACATTCTAAACATTCTAATTGACATTTACTACATACAAAATAATTTTCAATAGAATTATCAATCAATACATCTTCTTAATAAATTTCATTATTACAAATAGGAATGCATTAACCATTCAAAGTTCTTTCAAATTTATTCATACAAATTTAACATTCATTCAAAATAGAAATTATACAATTTTATGATTCTCTCTATTCACATCTATTATATTAATAAGCAAAAATTCCATAATTCTAAATCTAACATTAAATATCTACAGCCTCTAATATAAGGTTATTGTTGATAATGACATGATGAAGATATGTATTTTTCTAGAAATTTGACATTTGACAATAATAACCTTCTTTCATTTATATATCATATTTAATTAAACTATTCTAATCCTCAAATTAACAAGAAAAATGGCATAAATTATCTATCAATTGGTAATTATTGTTGCAGAATATACATAAACCATATTCACATGAAATACAATTTAATGGACAAGAGAATTTACACTAGTAACATCCATCATTAGCTTACTAATTACCATCATCACATTCTTCTTAGTATATAATCTATTAATCTCCACAAATTGGAATACATTATTATGAATATGTATCGAAATTCCATCCTGAAAAACATTCTACACATATATCTCGAATACAATTACTACATCCTTCAACACAATTATACTATTAAGAAAAAATCCCTTCAAATATAAGGAGATAATCATCTTTATGGATAAGACTCTCATCTATTATTATTCTATTCTCCTAATATGTAAATACTTCAAAGTCTCTAATACCAAAAGAAACTGGGTTTACAGATGTTGTTGCAACATTATGAATTAAAATAGATATTGTCATAGTTGAGGAACTACTACTAAATCCAATAATATCAATCCTGGTCATTTTTAAATTAGAACCACAAAAATAATTTAAAGTTGATGCACTAGTTAAAGGAGGTGCATAATAATATAATTATACATCACCTATCACTTCTAAGGTTACTGAACCAGTGATCTCCACACATATAAATATAAATGAAAACTTTAACATTGTATGAGGATCATTTAAATTTAAATTTATTGATGCCACTTAAGATGATAAAAAATTACCATAATATTGAAATCCTAGGTTATTTAACAATTATAATACCACAATCTTATACACTATCATATATGGCATTATCTTTGAGCCATCCTTATCCATTTGTAAATGAAAGAGTTGTAAAATAAGATAACACCCTATACCATTTTTAACAAATTCCTACAGAATCGCAATAATCACACAAATTAGGACATTTCAACAATGATAACTTAAAATCTGAGATTCCCCAATATGCTGATGTTTATTTAGATACTATTATTATTATGGCTGAGTTTAACATATGGTCAATTTATTTACTGATTTAATCAATCTATCCAAGAGTTCCACTTCCACAAATCTGTTCACCTGTCGCATTATATGGATTATAAAAGTGTGCTTATTCTCCATTAAGATATACGTAATAATATCCCGCAGTCCAAGGATTCAATCTAAGTAACGAAATTTAAAAAATACACACCTCCAGAATTTGAATTCAAACTATATCTAATAATGTGGAGGAAGTATAAAGGTCTTTGTTATGACTGTTTATTAAGAAAAGATCAATCGTCCTCCAAATATTTAAGACGTTACACAATCCGTAATATGGTTTGAATTTTCAGCTAAGTATACTTTCCAATCTATGTAAATAAAGTTATAATTACCATCATCTGTACTAAAAGGGGTAAAAAAGGATCGACTTATTTCAGCTTGCGCAAGTACTTCTGAACAAAATTAATTAAGGAAAATGAGATCGATGAAAATTGAGTATATACACAACTTACAGGATCTCCAAAACAAATTTTATCGACTCATCTATGCCATTTTGTTATTTAAGTTTAATAAATCAAGTTGTAATGATTAAAAAGATTATCAATTTTTTAAATTTAGGCATGAAAATATCTTATCAAAAATTTAAACAAAAAATAAATATTTCATTTATAAGGAAATAATTAATTCATTTCTAAATAAACTCGAATAAATTAATATAATTATTTATTTAAAGTTACCTAAACTTTTATATTAAATATATAAATAAAATTATTTAAATTTCTTTATCCTATCTAGAAATATGAAAGTTATATAATATGATTATTATAATCATTATATATATATATAAATTATTCTAATCTCTTATCTAATTTTCATTATTGTTTCGTTGATTAACTTGTTCTAAAAACATACTAAAATAAGGATCAAAGATTAACTACAAAAATACTAAATCAATTATTTTTATATTAAATAATTATATTTATTTTCTTTTTCATCTATCTTTGATTTGATAAGAACAAAGTGTATTTTTTTGTTTGATCTTAGAATTAATATCTTTAAATCTGCTGAATTATCAGTATTGCTTAGAATTCATTACTTAGTGGTTATTTTTTTTTAACATGGTATTACAAATCCATTTATTATAGTTTCAGAATTTTGCACTAATTTGATAATTTTCTAATCATCCATCTATCAATTTGATAAATATATGATTCCTATATTAATCAGATTATGAGACTTTATTTATTTCATTTTTTAACCTTAAGAATTATATATTAATATATATATATATTAATAATTTTAATCAAAATTGTAAGTTAATAAAATAGACAGATGTAATTATTCGTTTGAGAATGTGTTTATTATATATTGTAGAATGATTGTTCATGAATCTTGTTGTATTTTTGAAATAATTAGTTATTTTTAATAATTTACACAACCTAGAATACCTATCTTTGTTAATTGTATTTTTATGATTATAATTGTTAATGCAATTTAGGATTAAATTAAAAATAATATTAGTGGTCATAATTTATTTTGTACAATTATTTCATAAGTTTTATAATTTTAAATTAATATTAAATGCTGTTAATGATTAAATCAAAAATTATAAAGAATTAGAGATAAATAATAATAATAACAATAGGCAAATTTTTAAATATAAATAATAATTTATTTCATGATTATTTTATTAAAAATTCTAAAGGATCCCTATTAATTTTTAATTATTCCAGATCAATTGAATCTATAGGTTTGATGAATAATCTATTTGTTTCTTTTTCTATTGGTGGTGTTAATAAATAATTTTCTACTTTTTCTCCAAATTAGTGACTAGCTGTTAAAATTTAAATTCCAAATTATTATTAAATAATAAATTATATTCTTGATATTTCATAAATTATGTTATTAAGTCTACATTTTTGTTTGGCTTTCTGAAGTAAATTTTTTTGAATGGAATTGAAATATTCAATAGATTATTATTATTTTTTGGTATTTTATTCTTAAGAATATTATTTTTTAATGAAATTCTTTAAAGTAATTCCTTTTAAATCTGGATAATACATAGCTATTATATCATGAAGTAATTCATTTTCAAGTGATTGTGTATTATAATATAATGCTACATATTTCAATAAAAATAGTAATTGTACAATTGATCCTATTTATGCTAAAATTTAACCCAATTTTGGCATTGTAACTTCTTCCACAACAGAGATATTATCTATTCTAAATAAATAGCAACCATAATTATCTAAGCTTAAGGGAGTCTCAGACATATAAGTAAATACTCTTGAAGCAAAGGAATTGTCAATTTGTTAGTTAATCATTTCATAATTATTCAAAAAATTGTATCGTTAATAATTGTTAAACAAAATACCATCATCAATTATGGTTTCTTATTGTTTTAACATTATTTATGAATATATTGGATTTTTAGTATCTAGACTTGTATAATATTACTTTCTTATTATCTCTAATTCTCTTGTCACATAATTTAATTGACTCAATCTTATTGTTAAGAATAAAAACCCATGATATTTTTATAAATATTCTCTGATAACATTTTCGTCAGCACAGTAACCTCCTTACAATAATGAACTATTTGAACATTATGTTAGTACAATTAAGTATTACTTCATATCCAAATTATTCATTTCATTTTAATCAATATTATTAAGTACTAAGGAACCATTTGATAATGATATTTGATATGGAGACTCTGAAGTGCTAAACAAGGGTATGGATTAGTTGATTATGGTTGAATTTATTATTGTATACAAAAGTGGAGTAATTATGTTATTAGTTTTCCTAAAAGGATCAATGTCATTGGTGAAATCTTATAAATTTATTTCAATTAAAGGTTCTGAGAATGAGAATTCTGTGTAATTAATTATTTTCTACTTAGAACTTACATTAGGAGAAATCAAATTATTACTCCATTACACAACAATATAAAAAAAGTAAGTTAAACTTATACTTGCTAATAGAATTGAAAGAATTCCTCCGATTTTACTTTGATATTTGTAATCATTTGTCTAAGTTAACAAAGGAATTGGAACACCAAAAATATCTATTTTATCAATTGCACTGAAAATTTTCATCATTATTGAGAATCTGATAAATTAATTATTATTATTAAATCATTTATATTTTTTAAATTTTAATTAAGGATTGCTTTAAATCTATTAAAAAGAAGGATAAGAGTATATCTACAATCAAAATATAAAATCTCAATTAGAATTTTATTATTAATCAAAAGATAGAATTTTTTAATTCTAAATTCTTAACATATTTTATAAAATTTAATTTGTTTATGAATTTGTTAGATAATTTAATAATTCTTATACTATTATTAAAATAACTAAGAGAATTTATACAAATAAAATATGTAAATAAATATATCTATATATATTTTAAATGTTATTTCATAAACAAAAACCGTTTATCCAAAGTTATTATATCTTATAATTAATACTCAGATAAATTAATTTTTAAATGAATAAATTTATAAAGTTGTTGTAATTATTATAGTAATGCAACCACTAATTCATAATCCGTATTATGAAATACTAACAATTAAAAATATTATAAAACAATAAACCTTTTATATGAAATGCTATTTATTAAATTAATATATATAATAATCTATGAAAAAAACAATCTGCCTGATTCTAATTGTATAAAGCATAATGCCATTTCATCTAAAATATATATCAGATCCTAAAGCATTATGCTTAGATGGTTCACCATCTGTAATTAGTTTAAAATATCAAGTCATTTTATAAAGCTGAAGGATATGGAACTGGAGCTAAAAAGTATATATTACACTTTTAAGGAGGATCGTAAGATTAATATTTATTTCTTTAGGAGAATTGGGGGTTAAACCTATGATTAATTAGTCAAATCAGCATACACTAGGTACACTTAAGAGTTATATTAGATCAAAGACAGACTTAGGAAGTTCAAAGAATTTGAATTAACAAATGTTATATTCTGGATGGTTTGGGAGAACTAAAAATGGAAATGAACATTACTATAACTGGAATATGATTTACCTAAATTATTGTGATGGAACATGTATATCTTCATTAAATATCTTTAGAGCATTAAGGATATAAATCTGATCCTATAGAATACGAGGGTTAAAAACTATATTTTAGAGGTGATCAAATAGTTAAATCATGGTTATCAGAATTATATGATGATTTGTCTAAGGCTGAAATAGTAATAGTCTCTGGATGTTCAGCTGGAGGAATAGCAGCCTATTTCTGGGTTGATTACATAAGATCTAAATTGCCAGCTAGTGTAGTTGTTTATGGAGTTCCAGATTCAGGAATTTTCATTGATATGGAAGCTATTGATGGAACAAATAATCCAAGACAATCTCTTGATTTACTAATTGAACTAGTAAATTCTGAAGTATTTCATCCAAATAGTGAATGTGTTAGTAATAATCAGCAATAGAAATGGAAATGCTATTATGCATAATATTTGTTAGAATACATAAAAACTCCTTTGTTTATTGTTTAATCACTATATGATTATTATAGTTTGAGCTAAATGTTTAAAGTTGATTGTGCTAATAATTATAATTTAACATAATGCACTCAAGATCAATTAGATTTTTCATAGATTTTATATTCAAAGACTTATGATGTTATAATGAAAAGAAAGTAAAGTTTTTAAGAAACAGGTGGATTTGCTCCTAGTTGTATAGAACATTGTTTTTTATTAACGTCGCGCTATAATTCTGCTGATTGGTAGGTACCAGGTGAATCAGGAAACACACTTTCAAATACATTAAATAAATGGCTAAATTCTAATTAAAAATATGATGATAATATATACCTTGATAGTGTTGAATGGCCAGAAAATCTTAAGTGCTCAAATTCAGAATTGTCAAATTATTCAAATTAATTTTAGATCATCATAATAATACTTATTTCATCAATTATTAGTTGAAAATTTATTCTGTATAATTTTCATTTATTGATAAATATTTTCAATTTTTTTTATAAAACTAATAATCCTAATTTAATCAACAATTTCTAAAGATAATTTAATTTTTTGAATAAATGTACAAATAACATTGTCACATTGAATGAATTAAAGTTAAGTTAATTATTAATTTTTAAAATTAAAGACAAGAATATGTCTATTTGTAGCAAAAATATTAAAATTAATTTATTCAAATTTATAAGTTTTTCTTAATTATTGATATATTTTGCATTATTTTATAATCAAGTTCTTTTTAAATTATATAATTAATTATGTTTTTATTGATATTGATTTTGCTTAAAATCTCTTAAATTCTTGGTGTTGAAGAAATCTACTTGACACCAAATGAATACATATACCTTTAAAAGAAAAGTGTAATATTATAATCCAATGATACTTATTATGATCATACTAATGATGAATCAATTGAAAAATAATAGTAATTTAATTAGATCTCAAATACTTTGATCAATATTCATCAAACTTACGATATTGATGAAAAAGTAATAGATATTATTACTTTTGTTGATCATAATTAAGATGATTAATATATTTGTCTTCTAAACTAAAACTAGATTGATTGTAAATTCAAACTGTCTAATATACTTATTAATAATAATTTAGTAATCTAATAAGGATTTTTTACTTAAGTTCCAACTATTTTTCTCTAATGCTTAAAAGTATTTAATTTACTCTAAAATGTATACATTATTTAATGTTAAAATGACTTTGGGTTAACATTCAAATTACTAAATTAAAATAATAAATTACTTGATACATTAATAATTAAATCTAAATATATGGAATAATAATAAAGTATTCAAGATGTAGATTAATTAATAATATATGAAATACATCAATAAGTTTGTTAATTCTCTATTATCAGAATTAATATAGAAAAATATCATTTTCTACTTTCTTAATTTACTCTTGATTTAACATAAAATTATAGTTAATCTGGTGTAATCAATAATCTAGATTTTAAATAACATAATTAAATTTATGTATTTTTCTAATATCTTATAATTAAAATAGATTTAAGTAGTTTTGAAATATTTTATATTAGTGAAATTCGAATAGGTTCAATAGAATATTATAATATATTGACTGTTGATGGAAACTCTTATTATTTGATGTTGGATACCACATAATCGAAAACTATAATCTTTTTTTCAAATATTTTTTACTATAACTTATCAAAAGGTAAAATAATAAAATCTTAAATTATCAATTAAAATTTGGTTCTAATCTCTACTAATTTCATACTCATATTTAATAATGAATACATTCATTTAGAATTTTATCAAGACTACAAATCCATTAATTTCTTAATAGGATTACCTTATATAATTATCTTAACTTAAAAAAACCATCTTAATCTTTTATCAATAAATGATTTACCCAATTATATTCAATATTCTAATTCATAATGCTTATCAATTTATTAATTTGATTCATTTTTCAAATTTAGTTAAGTTATATAATACAAAGTTAATTTGTATTCTTTTTAACATCCATAGTTGTTAACTACAAAAGTACAAAATGTAGCTTATGTTTTATAAGATAAAATGTTCTAGTACTCTTATAATTCTATAGGTTTACCGTTTTCAATATTATTAGAAAATAATAATCAAATCATAAAATCACTTACTAATTCTATCACATTTGAAAATTCATAAGTTAATCAAAAAATGATTATCTTTAGCACATCATAAAAAACTAAATATTTACTTTTGATATTTGGTAATCATAATGTTATTACTATTTTCGATTAGGCAAACGGGCTTTAAAATAATTAAAAAATCTCCTTCTTTTCAAATAATTCAAAAATATTTTCAAGTATTTCTAAATCAAATTTTGTCATTATAAATAATTAAACAATGATTGGGTTTAAATATTAAGAATAATTAAAAGAAAGTTGGTTATTTAGAGTAAGTTTAAAAGTTATTGATATCTTTTAAATTGGAGATAATCTAGCAATCTAATTAGAATAATGTAAAGAAATTAAAATTGATTTGGAGAATATGATTTATTAGTAAATAAACTATTCATCTCAATAAAACTGTACATATTTGATAGATAATAAGTTTTTTATTGCAATTTCCAAGAATGAAATAAAAATTGAAAGCGCTACATCATTGAAGTTAACTTATACATTCAATACTTTACTCTAACACATCTATTTTGTAGATATTGAATATTTGATTCTCTTTGAATTATAAGGAACATAAATTATTGCAAAGCTGTATAATCTTTCATCATAAAAATTAAACTTTCTTTATAATTTACCTTTTTATGATTTTGAAATTATTCAACCAATATCATATAAAGTAGCTAAAACTTATTTAGCAATAATTGTTATAAATTAATAAAGTTAATATTTTTTAATGGTGTACAATATCAAATAAATAGCAACTAATTGCTTGATTAAGGTTATTGAAATAGATCCGAATTATCATTAGTTTAATTTTATTGATCAATCTTAAATCTACATTTAATTTAGAAATTAAATTACAGTTTATTTTTTATAATGGGTCTTCTTAAATTTATCTAATTTTTAATTTGATTCAAATACTTATTTCTACAAGTAATTTGTTGTAGTTTAAAAAAAATCTGATTTTTTTTTGCAAATCTAAAATATAACAGTTTAATTGATATCTACTAATGCCAATTATCAATTACAAGTAAAAAATTAATCAATTCCAGTATATTATTCTATTAAATAACAAAATAAGGAAATTATATTAGATAATGTTTTTGGTAATATAGATCAAATAGAGTACAAAAATAAAAATGGATAGACAATAAAATTAAATCCAATAATTATAGTAGATCAATATTCTTGTTTGTATCCATTCTATAATTAAATTTGCATATAATAAAGTGAACAAATAGTCTTGAATTACTTTGATAAACAAAATTAAGTAGTTATTAATTTGCCAGAAATAACATTGTCATAATATTAGTTTTTTAGAAAAGTTAATAATAATTATGAATTATTTTTGGTTTTTTCAAATTCAGAGGGGAGAAAATATGTAATTAATCAGTTTGGGTAGATTTTAAATAATAAAACAATAAGTATTCGATAGGTATTTCCAGACTTACTACTATCTGATACATCTTTAACTGTTGTTGGAAATTTTGGAATACTTAAATCTAATGTTAGCACTTCATTGATTTTTTTAATTTTAGAAAATTCTTTATAATTATTTTACGAACTTGGGGAGGGTAATGAAGTAAATGGCCATTGTACTATTAAAATATTATACTAAAAAGACAGTTATATTATATTTAATTCTCGTAAATTTTAAATGGAAACATTTACAGTTTATATTCTGAACAATTAGTTTTATACAATTAAAAAAATTGAAATTTCATTAAAATATCTAATTCCAGAATATGATGTTAAAATTTTATCTTGTCTAATTCAAATAGAAATTATCGAGTATGTATTTTAAGATTTTATTTTTGAAGCAGATTTAATACTTTGTTTTGAATATCTTTTATGCTAAAGGATGCACCTTCAAATTAACTTTAATAATGAAAAATTAGAATTCTAAGCTATTTCTACAGTTAGATATCCAAATCTTGATTATAAAATCAAAGAGGTAAATTTATTAAGTTACAAGTATTTAATAATTCAATATTAAGGTTCACAAATAATATCCTATTTTTATAATTTGAATAATAAAGATGCATAAATTCTAGATAGTTTTTATTAATATGTGAAGAATGTGGAATTTCAATTATATGACTAATCATAATAAATTGAAATCACAAAAAAGGAAAATTTTGTGGAATTAAAATTAATTAATATTTAAGCTTACACTATTTAATGTCAATAATAATGCTTGTAAGGTTCTGAGGATATTCTAATTAGTAATCAAGTATCAAAATTATAAATTACTTTAAATCCTAAAATCAAAGAGGAACAAAGTATAAAACTTAAATCTTTACTGATTGTTTTGAATTTTATAATTCTTATAATGTATTTAAAAATTAGAATTACTAAGAAAGCCTCCAGAAACTAATATAATAAATGATATAATTTGAATTTAAATATATGAAATACATATAATTTTATCAATTTATTGTATATAAGAAAATTATAAAATAATTATTATCTTACGTATTAGGTATTATTTATTCGATTGTGAGATTTAAATTTAAGTTAAATTCCAAATTATAGATAGTTAGTATAATGTAATTAATCCATATCTAAAATTATTTTGGATAAAAAATTTCAAATGTAATTTCTTTGAATTCTGATCTTATTTAAATATTGTACTTTTCTATTTTAAAATGTAATAACCTATAAATAATTGTCCTTTCATTTGAAAGTTAATGTAGTAATTAAGTCAAATATCAAGTATAATCAAATATAAAAATCACTATAAACTTAATTGATTAAGTTTAATATAATACAAGCCTATTCAAATACAACAATTTAAAGAAAATAAAATTACTCTTACATATTTTAATATTAATTTATGAAATTAATTAAATTTGATATATATATTAAGATGTTTTGATAAAATTAATTACTCTAACTTATTGTTATATTATTTTATAACTTTTATTATTTTGTTGTTCAATTATTTTTTCTAAATTTTACTATTATTTTAAAAGATCAAATATTAAAATTAATACAATTAACTATTCTCTTAAAATATGTAATTATTTATATTTTTTCTACAGATTTATTAATTAATTTAAAATCAAAAAACATCAAAATCCGTATTTATGGGAATGACTAACTCTGACTCTTAAAATTTTCTTATCTTATTAAGAAGATTTAATAAATTCTCTCTTAACATATTCTGGCAAACAAATGCTCAGGTGTACCTATTTTTTCCTGATTACTTTTACTTGAAAGAAACTAATTGAAAAAAGTTTTTCTTAGCTCTAGTTAAGGGTAGTAATCAAAAAATGTTATTTTTTTGGGACCTGGTAGAGAATATAAAGTTAATCCTATTGATCTTTAGTAAATTTTTCAAATATAATCTCTTCTCATGATTTATTGCTTATAAATTAAAATTTTTAATTATATTCTATTATTATTCTTAAAATATCAAATATTTTTTCGTTTTAATCCACTCCTAACTTACGTACCTCAACAAAACTTTTTAAATCGAAGATCATGATACATATTCTTCGTTTCAATCTCCAATTATAAAAGAAACAATATTAACATAATTATTTTTCTTCTTAATTAAAAAATAGAAATAATAAAATAAAAAAATTGTGTTTAGAGAAATCAAAAATTTTTAGCAACTATCAGTTATTTTTGATTTGTGAAAAGATTTATCAAGATTAATTGTCTTAGATTTTTATTTTAAATAATCATTTGCTTCTTTAGGAATATTTAGAAAAATCAGATAATAAATTTTTTTAAGATTAGTAAGTGGCNTACAACAATTTAAAGAAAATAAAATTACTCTTACATATTTTAATATTAATTTATGAAATTAATTAAATTTGATATATATATTAAGATGTTTTGATAAAATTAATTACTCTAACTTATTGTTATATTATTTTATAACTTTTATTATTTTGTTGTTCAATTATTTTTTCTAAATTTTACTATTATTTTAAAAGATCAAATATTAAAATTAATACAATTAACTATTCTCTTAAAATATGTAATTATTTATATTTTTTCTACAGATTTATTAATTAATTTAAAATCAAAAAACATCAAAATCCGTATTTATGGGAATGACTAACTCTGACTCTTAAAATTTTCTTATCTTATTAAGAAGATTTAATAAATTCTCTCTTAACATATTCTGGCAAACAAATGCTCAGGTGTACCTATTTTTTCCTGATTACTTTTACTTGAAAGAAACTAATTGAAAAAAGTTTTTCTTAGCTCTAGTTAAGGGTAGTAATCAAAAAATGTTATTTTTTTGGGACCTGGTAGAGAATATAAAGTTAATCCTATTGATCTTTAGTAAATTTTTCAAATATAATCTCTTCTCATGATTTATTGCTTATAAATTAAAATTTTTAATTATATTCTATTATTATTCTTAAAATATCAAATATTTTTTCGTTTTAATCCACTCCTAACTTACGTACCTCAACAAAACTTTTTAAATCGAAGATCATGATACATATTCTTCGTTTCAATCTCCAATTATAAAAGAAACAATATTAACATAATTATTTTTCTTCTTAATTAAAAAATAGAAATAATAAAATAAAAAAATTGTGTTTAGAGAAATCAAAAATTTTTAGCAACTATCAGTTATTTTTGATTTGTGAAAAGATTTATCAAGATTAATTGTCTTAGATTTTTATTTTAAATAATCATTTGCTTCTTTAGGAATATTTAGAAAAATCAGATAATAAATTTTTTTAAGATTAGTAAGTGGCAATTAATTGATTAGCAAATTAGAATAGATTAAATCAGTTAATTATTATTTCAAAAAGTGATACTCTCTAACAAACTTAAGATTTCGCACCTTATATTACTTTAGTAAATGAATATTTTGAAGTGACATCCTCTAATTATCAGAAATAAATAAAGAATACTTTATTTTAATTCATACTGTAATATATTTAGAGATTTTTTAATTCTGCTCTCTAAAGAGTGAAGGAGGTTAAATTAAAATCAATACAATTAATGAATGAAGAAAATTCCAAACATTATGGTGAGACAATATATAATGCTATCAAATTTTCAATTAATTGAAATATAAATTTTAGAGAATAAGCCATGATATTTTATTCATATACCTTTATTGACATTAAGAATATTATTCATTTGCGATTTGATAGTATTACTTCTGGAACTTTCAAACTAAATTATTATAGGAATAGTAAAATTCAGAGGAAAACTTAAATTAGTAAATATTGCTGTTATATAAAATTAAAATTGAATGAATAATGATTTATTGTTAAAGAAATACAATAAATTAGAGATCTATAATTTTTTTTGGATTAATTAAAAAATGTCTTAATTAAACAAGAAATAAATAAGGATTATTTTTTTTGAATATTTTATCAATATCCTTTTGCATTTGATTTTCTTCCAAATGAAAAAAAATCTAGTTCTTTAACTTTCCTTAATTACCAAAAAAAATGACTTTATTTCTACTATACCAAATTTCTTCATATGAGCCAATCTCGGTGATTGAATAATGAAATCATGGCGAGGTTTTGGATTTTTTAAACTCTCGACAATTTATCCCTTATTTAGAATGTGATTAATTAAATATTTTAATTAATTCATCTATTTGTTTCAATTATTTAATCAGTTTAAGTAGCTCACAAAAATTGATTTCCTCTACTTTTAGAAACATAATAAGCTTAGAAGCAATTGTTGAAAAATTTAACTACGCCAATTATTTCCATTGGTTTATGATAAGTTGAAACTATATTCTAACAAAATAATGAATATCAAAAAATCTCATCATTGCAAAGCCAAATAAAAAATTATTATTATTTTATATGGAAGTAAGAATACATTAATTTTTGATTGAGCAATAATAATTAGAATATTAAAAAATAAACTAAAAGGAAATTCTATTTATTCTTTTTAAAGAGAAAATTTTTCTTACATTATGATTATTATTTTCTTTTATTTTATTCTATTATATTTTATTATATTTAATATATAAATATTAATACTATAAATCCTAAATTGTTAGAGAAATTAAGATGCATTTTGAAGTTGTTTATTTACTAAGATTATTTTGCTCATTACATGTAAAATATATTTCTATTGAATTTAATTTTTAAAAAGTCGTACTTCTTTATTATTAAATTACAAGATGTTATACTCTAATAAGGTTTCGTAAATTTAAATCATTTGAAAGTAAATTACACTTAAATATACTGTAAATCATATTCTTTTTTTAATGAAACTATAATTATTCTTCATAAAAAGAAATTTTAATTTTTGCTTATTTTATTATCTTTTTCACCTACTAATTATTTAGAAAAATAGGATTAAACCTCTAAACTCGATTTGATAATGTCTAATTTTCATAAAGATTAAGAATAAAGAATGAAAAAACTCATAAGCATCTAATTAATATAATAAAAATATAATGTAATTTATTGATGAAGATAGTGATGTCTAATAGATTTGCATTTAAAATTTATAATGCCTAGATTAATTTTGTTGGAAGAGTCACCCTAGAGCCTTTGCTGGGATATGCATTGGGTTTATTTAAGGTTTTTGTTAAAATCAAGAAATATGCGGGTTACATCATTTTAGTATTGAATAATTAAGAGACAAAATTCAATAACACCCAATTAATGGAATCAGATAATATAATTTATGCCCCAAAAATTGTGATAACATAAAATGTAGATTTTTACATCCACCTTGGCTAAAATAAGTTTGTTTATAATGTTTAAATAAAAAAAAGCAATGCTAAGCGGAGCCAAACTTAATTCATAAAATTACTTGGGATAAATTAAGAGATATTGTATATAAAGAGTATTCTATTTCTGGATTAAATCCAGAAATATTTTGTGATGAGAATATTTGCGATTGTCCTGCAAAAAAATTCAATATAGATAAATTTTGCATTAAGAATTTTAAAGGGTGTTGTCCAATGTTGGACGATAGATGTTTAAAACCACATAGAGCTTGGGAAAGTTTTAAATTTAATTCGATCTTTTAAGAATAATAAAATGCCATTGTAGCAAAAGGCTGTATAAAATTTGATGAAAAGCAAAAAAGCTTTATTAAATAATAATAAAAGCCACCTTAATTGTAAATATTTATAGAACAAAGTTCTCTCTTTTCAATGGTTAACTAAATTGAACTTAGACCTTAAGTGGATATTATATTTATCATTGATTGTACGATAAGCATGGAAAAATGGTTAGTTGCAGCTAAATAAAATATTAAATTAATAATTAAAGAATTTACAAGGAAGATTTCAGTTTCATCTTGTGTAAGAATAGCTGCTGTTTGTTATCGAGACTTTAGTGATGGACCTAATCATATCTAATATCATGATTTCACTGTCTAGCCAGAGGAAATAGAAAGGTTTATTGATAAATTTTAACCTTAAGGAGGGGATGATATACCTGAAGATTTAATTGGAGCTTTAGATGTTGCATACAATTTAAACATATCAAAACATCCTGATAGTATTTTATAGATATTCACTATAACTGATGCACCTTGTCATGGGAGTAAATATCATAATATATTGATTGATGATAAGAAAGAATAGAATAATTTAGAGGAGAAAATAGAAAAATTTGTAAAGAGAAAGAGACGATTTTTTTTTTCTTTTATTTCAATAAAGGAATAATAGACAGAAAAAATGGAAAAAATTTTGAGATAATGTATTCCTAATTATTAAAGTGCAAAAATTACAGAAACAAAATTTTCGGATTATGTTTTATTTTCTTTATCTGCTACAATGAATAAATCTACTAAAATAGAAGATGATAATAATTTTTTATATAGAGAATCTCAATATAAAAAATAAAAACAAATGAATTTTATTTTTGAATCAAGGGGTGGCTCTTACTTGAGTTAATTTAGAAAACAAATGAAATAGACAAAGATCAAAAAAAAAAAAACTTTGTTGTAAATTGAAAAAGCTGAACTTAATCTCTAAAATCACGAAAAAGGATAAAACGTTTTGGTGTTTAAAGCATTTGATCAAAAAAATAATGTTTATGTTGTATTGAAGATTCCTAAGTTTATCATTTAACAGTTCAAAAAAACTTAACTTATTTCTGAAGAATTATAAGTTAAAGCAAAAAATTATGCTAAAAGTAGATATTAATAATAACTTATTGCTAAATAATTATCTCATCATTTTAATTAATAATGTCATTAATTTTAGGGAAAATTTTTCCCTATTTTTTATTCCACACCATATATTTATTCTTTTGATATACCAATATTTGGAATTAAGTTCATTTATGGAGAAAGTTACATTGATATGGACATTCCTTGGGTGAAATATAGTAATAATGCTGATTTCTTTGAGAAAGAATATAATTTTACTACCTTTTCCCATTTTACATATGTTAAGACAAATTAAAATCTCATTATTACTGATTTATAAGGTAAGTTAAATTTATTTAGTGATCCATGTATCCATTCTAAAGAATTAGAAGATGAAGGAAACTGCCAAGAAATAGGATGCAATAATTTTTTCTAATTTCAGCATTAAAATTGTACTTCTTTATGTATAAGCCTTAAATTGCCCAAAAATCAACTTCAATAAGATGCATAATAAAAAGGGGAATAGGAGTATATAGTTGATGTATTTGGAGGTAAAATTGATAGAAGCAAACTTGAAAAAATTTGTGCAAATTGTAATACTCAAGAAAAATTATTAAACTTAAATGATTATTCAGAAATATGCAGGGCATGCAACGAAAAATAACATTAATAAGAAGATTGTGTATGTGAATGTTGTAAAGAAAAATTTCAAATTTCAACTAATTATGAATAATTATTAGAAACTGCAGTATATTTATGCCAAAGTTGTAAAAAAAGTGATTGTAAAAATTTTTAAGAGAGATGTCATTATTGTTAAACTGGAATTTGTAAGCAAACTATCAAAACAATTTAAGTCCTAAACAAAACTTATTACTTATGCTTAGATGCATTTCATTACTTGAGATAGATTAGATGCAAACTTTGTTCTCAAGAATATAAATTTTAGAACTTGTTGACAAATGATGAGTACTGTGAAAATAATTACACTTGTAATTCTTGTGTCTCATAGAAGAATAATTGAAAACTATATATGAACTAATTAATAATCAAAAACATTACATTGATTTATAATATATATTCTATTATACAAAAATGTGAAATTTTTTATTTATTTGGATAAATACAAGAAATCTTAATAATATTAAAAACATTTAAGTTTTCATTTTATTGAATTCAATAAATTTTACTTCAATATTTTTATATAATATATTATTTATGAATAAAAAAAATAGAAATCGATCAAAAGCTTTGAATTCTAAGGAGATAAACCCTAAAATTCTTAATTTAAGGGATAAAATCTTGAAATAGACATAACTTTAAATAGAGGATTAATAATTTGTATAAAATTTAATAAAGGATTATGAAATGAAATCGTCTAATTTAAACTTAAATGATTTTTTTGATGGTTGCATTTGGAAAGTGATTTTTATATGTAAATTCTCAAACTATTTTTCAAAGAATAATTCATTTCAAAAATAAGAGACTTAAAGTAATATTATAATGAAATTTTCTTTTAAATTTGGTAATTGTCAAATGGTGCATTTTATAAATAAGATAGTATATTAACTAAATGGTATTTTTTGTAATAAATGCAAATGTATTAAGTATTTTTTACTAGTTCAAATAAAGAAAAATAAATAATTCTTTTGTTTGAATGTGCAGTAATCAGAAAACCAAAATTAGATGATTAATAAGTAAAATTACATATATTCTAGTTTTAATACTTTTAGTTTATTCACACAATTACATTTATAGATATATTGGTGAAAACTTAGATTAAGGATTAAATAATTAATAACATATTACAAGAGTTTTAAGAATAAAATGCACAAGATCCAAGAAAATAATTTCCAATAAATTTAAAGGAAAGTTAAGTTAATGGATAATTTGATAAGAGTGGAAAATCTCTTAATATTTATCAATTATTTTTAAGGAACGATGATTAGAATTGGAGTGTATTCCAATTTTAAAATCACTATTAAAAATAGTGTTATTGGTATCCAAACATATTTGATGATATAAAAATAAAAAACATTCAGAATTTAGTGTAAATTGATGATCTATATCTTTATTTTGAAGAGCAGTAATCTATAAAATAAAGAGAATTAAAATAGTAGAGGGTTGAAAATGAATAAATAAATTTGGAATCATTATAAATCAGATCTTCACTTTCACAAATATTGGAGATAGTTTATTAAATTTCTGAGTAAAAGCCATTAATAACAACAACTGACTAAGAATTATAAGTAATTGATACTAATTAAAATGCTTTAGTAATTGGAAGAAGTGGAACAGGTAAAACAACATGTACAATCTTAAAAATATTATCTTAATAATTATTATTTGAGATTTCTTAAGAATATAATTTATAATAGGAAACTAAATATAATATTGTATTTACTACATCAAATTCTTTATTAGTGAATGAAATGAGAAAGTATTTTAAGAAATTAATAACTATTGGGAATTCAAAGTCATTTTACAATAATTTAGATGATTTAAAGAGAAATGAAATAAATTAAATAAGGATTTTATTATAAAAGATGAATAAAAGGTTTAGTAATTGGTCAATAGATGATAAATAAAGTTTTCTAAATACAAAAGATAATGATTTTCCTGCATTCTTACCAATAAATTAGTTTTTGTTGTTAATTGATAAATCTTTAAAAAATCCATTTTTTTAATAAATAAAAATTAATAAAAGAAAAATCGATAATGCAGGATGGCATGATAATGAAGGTGTATTTAATTAAAATATTCTTAATTAAAATGAAAATTACAAATTAAATTAATTTAAAACAGATTTAGTTTGTTAATAATAATTTTAATTATATGAAGTTGATTATGAATACTTTTGTCATTCATTTTGGATGACAGTTAGAAAAAATAATTTTAATTTAGAAGAAGAAATATCTTTTTGTAATTTTGTATGGTGTTAGATATATTCAATAATCAAAGGATCTTAATTTAGTCATACATATCCTAATCGATATTTACCTGAATAAGTATACTTAAATTATCAATAATAATAATCAATTGATTAATAGACATTACTAAAAATTTATTCTTATTTTATGTTATATGAAAAATGGAAAAACTAACAAGGATATTTTGATCAGATGGATCTAGTAAATTATATAATTTAAAAAATAAAAATAAATGAATATTAAGGTGTTAGTTTACATTTCTTATTTGTTGATGAAGTATAAGATTTTACTTAAGCAACTTTATATTTATTTAATTTGTTAGCAGAATAAAGAATCATGTTATCAGGTGATACAGCTTAAAATATAGTAAAAGGTGTTGGATTTAGATTTTAGGATTTAAAATAGCAATTTTTTGGAATGAAAGATTTTCAAACATATTCATTAACTATTAATTTTAGATCTCATAATGATATATTATAGTTAGCTAATAATGTGATATCAATTATTGAAATTCTATATCCAAAAACAATAGATTGTTTAAAAAAAGAATAATCTGCAGATTCAGGACCTAAACCTACAATTATTTCATCAAAAGATATAAATTCAATTCTTTATTTAATGTAAGGTTAAGATGATGGAAAAATAGAATTTGGATGTTATCAAGCAGTTTTAGCAAAAAATAATAAGGATATTCCTGATATCTTGAAACATCTAATAGTATTAAATATCTAAGAATGTAAAGGATTAGAATTTGATGATGTTATTATTTATAATTTCTTTAATGATGATTCTATACCTTAAAATCAATGGGAATTATTAAAATGTTTAACAATTGAGTAAATTGATGAAGAAAATAAACTTAGACCAAAACCTAATTTATAAGCATTTGATATTAAGACTTATTCAATTTTATGTAGTGAATTGAAATATTTATATGTTGCTATTACTCGTGCTAGAAAAAGGATATTTTTTTATGATTAGAATCCTAATTCAAGAAAATACATAGAAAAAATCTGGACTGATTTAAAATTAGTGAATGTTCTTAAATTTGAAGAAAATAGTGAAAAATTAAATAAATTTGAATAAGTCATTATTATTAAAAATTCTGAAAAAGAATGGAATGATTAAGGAATCAAAATGTTTTAATTAAAATTTTATGAATAAGCTGCAAAATGTTTTAAGTATTCAAAGAATTAATCTATGGAATATTAGGCTGTAGCATTTTATTTAGCATCATAAGCTTAATAAGGATTATTTCAATTATAAGCAGAATCAAGTAATACTACTCATACTAAAAAGAATAACTCTTTTCATACAAAAGAATACTATTTTGAGCTATTTTAGCAAGCTGGCGAGAAATTCATATTTGCATCTTAATTAGAATAAGGAGCAGCTTGTTATTTTTCTGGAAGAAAATATGATCTTGCTTTAAAATATTACTTATAATCTTAATCATGGAAATCTGCATTAACAGCAATCGAAAATTTATCTAATTAATAAATTTTAACAGGAATTCTTCATTGGAAATGTAAAAATTATGAACGATGTTTAAATTGTTTTGAATCTTTTGGTAATCCAATTTTATTCATTTCTATTCTTAGTTTTTTAAAATAATATATTAATCAACAATTATTTTAATCAAAATTTCATATCTGGTTTCCATTATTAATTTAAAAACTTTAAAAACTGAAACCTTAAGATTTACAATTAGATTTATCACTTTTAAAAGATAATGTTCCAGATTATATTTAATAATTTAAGGGTATTCTTCATATTTTATATAATTCTATAAAATTAGATATCTGTTATAAAGAGGAATTATTAGATTAAATATTTAATTTTGTTTATCTCTTTTAAGATGAAATCCTAATATTAATGACTAAAATACACATTAATTATAATATAGAAGTATCAAAGCAAATAATGAAATATGAAAATCAAACATCCTAATTTTTAATCAAATTAAAAATATAGTTATTATAGGACATATTCACTTATTACAAATTAGATTAATGTTTAATATTATTATATGAATGCTATAATATTAAAGATTAAACAAAAAGATTTATTGGAATGTTCTTTTAAGAATCTAATATAATTAATAATGGGAATAAACTTTAAATATCTAGAGATCCAACCATAACAATATTTCAAAACGTTCCTTGCAATTGGACAACAAAGAATTACCTTTAACAAACCTTTTAATTATGTTAATTAGGATTTTATTAATCAGGTCTTCATTTAGTCTAAAGAATATTATCTTAAAATAATTTAACAGAATAATAATTCAAATATTGTATGGAAGATTAAGCAGAGATAAATTATGTATTCTTCTAAAAAAATTCACTTATAGGTTTTGACAATATAATTTCTCAAATAGATATCTATTTTTAATAAGAAAAGAGTTTAGGAGGATAAATAAATAATATTGATGGATTCTCTTTGATTGAATCAATAAAAAATAAAATTGAATGTAATCAACAGTTGTAAGAAAATGAAATTTAATTCCTATTTTTAAATATTAATCCTTTAGATTTATAATAATAAGTTAATCCAATTCTTTAAAGTAAATAATTAATAGCTGGCATTATTCTCTTAAAAATAATTGTAGAAATAGAATAGAATTAAAATCATGTTATACATTAATAATTAAATTATTTAAATCATTTTGAATATTAACATTTCATACGATTTATTTTAGTTTGTATAGAACTCTGCAAATATAATTAAGACTTACATTCTTAAATTATTTGTTTGTATTCTATTTAATGTGTATTTTCTATAAGAATAGCTTCGAAATTGACATTAAATCAATTATCTTAATCAGTTGTCTTTATTCATAAGAATTCATTATTATTTAAGTTTAACTTAGTTAATTAAAATGTATGTAAATTAATAGATAATTAAAAATAAGTCTATCAGTTAAATTCAAAGGAAGTATTAAATTCTATTTCTCAATATCTGAAAGGATTTCTATTGAATTATAGTAGAAAATACTTTTACAGAGAATAACAAAACATTTCCAAAGCTCCGTTTATAATTTAACATTTTACTTATTTAAGAGTAAAATAAAAAGGAAATTAAGATTTTCCTGAAGGAATAAAAAAGTTTTAATTATTTTAGGAAGTCTATTATGACTTTTATTTAGAAAAATGTGTTAAATTATAAATAATTGATTCATTATTTACAATAATCTCTTAATGTGCAGAACCGAAATTAATACTAACTAAATAAATGTTAGCAGAATTATCAACCTATTACTTTTTTAAAGGGTTATAAGAAACAGAAATATAATAAATGCATAATTATATAATGATTGGCATATGCATACAAAATATATCCCATGAATAACGTTTATCTATAAGGTTTATTGAACATTTAAAATCAGTTCAAACATAATCTTTTTTCGATAATTATATTCATTATATCAATTATTTATAAATTACAAACTATTGTTTATCTTTAGATGCTTGTAATGATTATTTTAAGTTTCATGATTTATAAAAGGAATATTTATAGCCATAGTAAATTTTAAAAGATTTATCATTGATAACTTTGATTTTAACATTCTATAATGCTAATTAAAATAATGTTAATACTGTTTTAGTAACAGAATCATCATTAAAATTTCTATAACACAACTTAACTTCTGAGAATTATTATTAAATTTAAATCTAAGAATAAAATTCTTTAGAGGATTTGAATAGTAAAATCTAAAAGGAATTAGTTGAAAAGATATTTGAATAAATAAAAAAGTAATTAGACTAAAGAACTTATTCTATTTATTTAAGACTTTTATCATCTATTATTTTAAATGTAGTATCACTTTGGGATGGTTTAAGTGAGAGATTATTTGAAATGGCAGAAGAACTAGAATATGAAAGTTAGGATTAAGATTTTTAGATCTTAGCTGAATTAGTTTTAAAACCAATAGATGAAAGGAGAAATTACTTATCACCATTTAAAAAGCTTTGTTACATTCATTTTAAATGTACAAATATTACTGGGAAATAGATTGAGGATTATTTAGATACGAAATTCAAAAAAAGATTTTTAGAATCAAGATTTTTAGATAAAATGAATTTTTAATATTAAGAACATTTTAAAAATAAATTCTAAAATCTCTATATTGGATTAAGATTGATTCTTTTTAGACCATTAAGTTTTAAAAATGGTTAGATTGTAGAATAGTAAATAGAGGAAAAAGTGATTGGTTAATTATATGAGAAAATTGATTTGATACGAAAGTATAATTATATATTGGCATAGTTTTTAGGATGTTACTTGAAACTTTATACTCAAAACTTATTGACAATTGTGCCCATTTTACAGCTATAACTGATGAATTAAAATTGTTGAGTAATTTAGAATAGGAAGTCGATTATTTTATATCTAAGAATGAACGATAAGTAAATAGGAAAGTAATAGAACCCTCCCAATTATTGAAAGAATTAGAATAAATATAAGAACAAATAGAGAAATGGAAATTATTGAATTAAGATTTGAATGAAAATCTAAATCTTATGGAATATTCATTTTAAAAGTAAAAAGAAGAAGAATAAGAAGCATATGAATTATTATAAAAAAGAATCAGTCAAATTTTAAAATGAATTATATGTATCTATATTAGAATAGTTAATAATAAATATATGAACTAATTCTAAAATCTATATATATATTTATAGATACAAGATATGATGGATTATTAATTTCTTTAGAAATAAATAAGTGTATTCTTTGATGTAATACTAATAATATAGCATGGCTGAAACAATTCGGCATAGAGATTCGGTATTTAATGATGGTCAAAGTCTTTGGTGTTATAATTTGTAGAATCTATTTAAGTAAAAAAACTAAAGAACTTTTTTTGTAAAAACATTAAATAAATCAAAAACCAAAAACTTATCATTAGGGGATTCTCATATATAGTATTCATAGCATGTATTAATTCAATGAAATATTAGAAATACATAAGTCTAGTCAATTCCTTTCTAAAAATATTATTTAAACATAATGAAGTAGTTGGATTTGTTTTGGAAAAGAATGATCACACAATTGAAATCTATGGAGATACTTAAGAATGGATAGATTAATTTAAAAATTTAACCATTTAATTAGATTTCACATCTACTTATAAAATTGCTAAGAAAATTGGACAAGGAATAGCAGCATAAGTATATTAAGCTACTAATAAAACAAATAAACTAAATTTTGCTGCCAAGATATTTGAAAAAAAGAGAATTTTATTGGAAGAAACAGAAATTATAGCTATTAATAAAGAATTGTAGTATTTAAGATTATTATAACATCCAAATATAATTAGACTTTATGAAGTATTTGAAAACAAACAACATATCATTTTTATAACAGATTTATATTAAGGAGGGGAACTTCATCATTCTTTGAGTAGATATGGTTTAGAAGAAAATCAAGTAGCAGAAGTAATAAAGCCAATCATAACAGCAATTAGTTTTATGCATTCTAAAGGTATTTTTCATAGAGATTTAAAACCATAAAATATTATGTTAAAAGAAATAGATGCATTCGATACTATCTCTTTAATTGATTTAGGATTGGCAGACAAATTTACTAAAGAAGGAAAGTACTTATATAATAGATGTGGAACACCTGGATATGTTGCACCTGAGGTTTTATAAGACAAAAAATATGATCTAAAAGTAGATGTATATAGTATTGGAATTATTACATATCTTGCATTAACAGGAAAGGAACCATTTGCTTCAAATAATTATGAAGAATTAGTATAAAAAAATTATGATGGAAGAATTAGTTTAATCAATTTAAATGTTTCTGAAAATTGCATTGATTTTTTGAAGAGAACTCTTTGCAAGGATAATAAATTGAGATTATCATCTGCAGAAGCATTGGAACATCCTTTTATTACTTTTGGAAAAGGAAATCACATATTTTAAACTACTAAAGGAGCCACAACATAAAGAATGAGTATGACTTCTCTGAGATGCAGTACAGATGCTTCATCTGAAAATGGGTCTATTCCAAAAACCTTTAGAGGCAAAATATAATAATATATGAATACTTTCTAAACTCTTAAATCTGATATAAATTAAGAAGTCAAAAAAGAGAAGGAAGAAAATCTGAAAAAGAGAAAAGAGTTTTTTATAAGAAAATCACAATTACTCAAGATCAAATAAATTAACAATAAGCCTAATTTTGAATGATTATTTTTTCTTATTATTTTTAATTTTAATAAAATTTTGAATTCATCTTAATGTATTCATAGAACATGTCAAATTTTGAATAAACACATGAAGTTATGTAATAAATTGATTAATAATTAAATGATTACTTATAATCAAGAGGAATTGTTAATAATAACTCTGATCGATAAACAAATTATGATAAATTAATTTAATTAACTTAATAGAGGAACTAATCATTATAAGAATCAAATAATTAAATAAAGAAACAAATATAATAGATTTAATTATAAATGCAAAATATAAAGCTAGATTTTTAGGAAAGATTAAATCAAAAATTATAATTATAATAAATTGAATTATCATCTTAATTTGAATAGAAAGTATAATCATTTGGAGAGAAGGCAAGAATTAAATTAATGAATACAATTTAATAAGAAGATTAATGTTTATAATAGTTCAATAATTTAGTTAATGAGAAAGCATAATTATAATAACAATTAGAAAATAAATAATAATAAAATGAATAAATTCAATAGGAAAAAATTGAATTAGAAGCTTCATATTAAAATTTATTATCTATGCATAATTAATTATTATAAATAGATATGTCTTAGAATGAATTATCTTAAAGTAGAACCAATGTTTTAGGTTTATTAAATAATTACAAATAAGAATTAGAGTAACTAAAATTAGCAAATGAAAAAATATAAAAATAAATGGGTGGTGAGTTAGATACTTTAAAAATTGAATTAAAAAAATAAAATTAGGAAAATGATATATTAATGGAGAAATTAAAAAATTAAAGTTAAGAATAAATAGAATGTGATAATTTATTTAATTAAATAATGTAATAGAAAGCTAAAGATGATTAAATAAAAAAGAAAAAGAGTAAATGTAAATAAAATACAAAATAACAAAAAGCAAAAATAGATTATATAGAAAAAGAACTAAAAAGATTACAAGAAATTGTTAATACAAAAATTCAATTAAAAAAATAAAAATAATAATGATCATATATTTATATTATTTTTAATTATCAAAATAACATAAGAAAATTCGAAAGAATAAATAAATAATCTAATTGTTCGATTATCATAATTCAAAATGTATTGCAACAATTTTATCTCTTTTTTTCATTAGTTTCATTCCTTTCAATTTCATATAGTTTGATCAATCCTTCATACAATCTTTTGGTCACAATTGCCTCGGTTACACCAAATCTAGCAGATGGTGAAATATCAGCTGTTCCTTCACTATCCATATTTGAATGTTCTCCTCCAATACCTCTAGCTTATAATCCTAATGATTTAGCGATATCTTTCAAATTAGCTTCATCCTTTCCACCTTTTGTGATATTTGGGAATTTGCCTAAAATAGATTATCTTTTTCCTGTTCCCATATTGGTTGGACATGTGGTGATAATACCATAAGTAGGATGTTCAGCAAACTTTAATCCACTCTTTTCTATTCCTGTTAATAATTCATTTAATGATTAATCTACTTTACCAAGATCATTTCCTTAGACGATTGATATGATTCTCAAATGATCTTCTTCTCCAACCCAAACCATTTTAGTTTCATCTTCACTAATCCAAATTCCTCTTCCATATGGCCAATCAGAGGCAACACCATTAGACATTAAGCAATTATCATGTGTCATATTTATGAACAAGAAATGTTTATTTCTAAGAACATCAGCTTCTTAATCTGAAATAAAATTCTTATGTCCTGGTGTTAAACTATGATATTTTCCAGGGAAACCAAATTTCTCAAAAACTTCAACCATTTGATTTTCAAATTTGATTCTTTCATCTTTATCCATTGATGAAGGTAAGCTATATCCAACTACATTTCTAGCTACTCTTGCTCTCATAGAAACTTTTTCAAGTTTAGGATCAATATTTGTTAGAACATATTCACCAACAGGGATATTCCAGTCATGTTCTTATTTGGTCTATCCTTCAATTTTATGATATTCTCTAATAAGAGGTTCTAAATAAAAAAGGAATAAATCATAATCTTCAGGTCTGGTAGCAGCTATACCAACTGAGCTATCATTGTAGGTTAATCCTTCAATCATGATGTCTAAGAGTCTTTATTAATCTTCTTGAGAAAGTGTTTTAGCCTTCTCGACTACTTATTAAGTAAAATGCTTATTGGCTAAGCTGACTTTGTTTTTTTTAAATTCCTCCCATCTTGCTTGAATTTTTGTATAATCAACATTTCCTTGATCATCCAAATAAAGTTTTCTTACGTCTTTTTTTTCAAAGATTTTCTAAGACATCTTAATTAATAAATATCTTTTGAGGTGTATTTCAAATATAAACTTAATTTCTTAGCATTAAAACGAATTAATTACAAATTATCATATAAATTATGAATATATATATATATATAATCAATAATAATACAAAATTTTATATTCAAACTTTCTCTAATTACACAAATACTTCTGCAATCATTTCCAATCTTACAGGTTTAGTAATAAATGCATCAAATCCAATATTTCCACATCTTTCTTATTCATTTTCATCATCATATCCAGAAATTGCTATGATTTTAAGTTCATCTACTTATTTTTTTTTAATCTAGTATAATATGTATAATATTACCATATCTTTAATCATTTCTGTAGCTTACCAACCATTTAATATTGGCATCAATAAATCCATAAATATATATTTGATATTTTTTTATTTCTAGAAACTTATTAATTTATTGATAGCTTGTTAACCATTATAAGCTTCTAAGAATGTAATATTTTAAGAGATATCTTGTAATAGTAATTTCAAAGCTAATACATTAAAGGGTTAATCATCAACAATTAAAATAGAAAAATTTGGTTTATTTTATAAAATCCTTTATAAACGATTTCTTGGATCGATAACATCTTAAGAATCATCAAGTGCTAATTCTTTGTTTTTGATTTTACTAACAGTTGGTGATCTTTAATTTTTCATATAATTGATATTATGGAATTTCTATTAATCAATATCCTCATATTCAGGATGCATATCTTAATCCTAATCTACATCATGTTTATCTACTGGTCTTGAATAAACATACAATAATGAAGAACGAATAAATGTTTATTAAATGGATTACTAATCATCAAATTAAGATTGACTATCAATATTAAAATTTTTAGAACTACTCTCTTATTTAAATACACTAATATAATTTGGTGATCTTTTTGGGTCATCTGATAATCGAGAATAGATTTAAAATGACATTTTAGTTCCTTTGTTTTATTCACTCCAAAGATCAATATTTTCAGAGGGTCCCAATAATTTAATTAATTTTTTACAGACCATCAATCCAATACCTGTACCACATTTATTCTAAACTTCTTTAGTTGGGAATGTTGCAAACATATTAAATAATTTTGGTTTAATCAATTCAGATATACCACAACCAGTATCTGCTATTGTAATTGTATAAATCATCCTATTTGATCCATTTATAGACTTTACTGATCTACCTGATAATTATTTTCTTAACTATCCTATAGATTATTAATTCTATTATTAAGTAAACACATTTTTAGATGAACCAGTTCGAACAATGTGTTAAGATTTATCTGTTTAAAGGGAATTAACTGATATAGTTATTGACCCTGATTCAGTAAATTTCAATGAATTAGAAATAAAATTCATTAAAATTTACTTAATTCTATTTGGATCACTATAAATTTAATATGTAGGTAAATCATAATGTGTTGTAATAACAACTCCTTTTTATTCTGCTTATATAGCTACCAATTCAACTACTTCTTCAATTATTTCATTTAAATAAAAATCACTAATACTCAATCTTAATTAATTCTTTTGAATTCTAGCAAAATCCAAAATATCTTGAATCATGTATAACATTAAATATACATTTTTCTTTATTATTCTTAAATAATATTTTTATTATTAATTAACATCAAATTTCTCTTCCATTGCTTCCACTATAGTTGAAATACCATTAATTGGAGTCTTAAAATCATGAAAAACTGTAGCTAATATTTAATCCTTATTTTCATTTTGTTTCCTACTTTCTTCTAATTCATCATTCAATATTTCTACCATTTATTAATTTCTCAAATCTTTTAATGATATCATAAATGCTTCTTTATAATCCCAAATACAATGTTAAACTTATATATTTATTTTTTTTTATTTTAATTCATTAATTGTATCAAAATGATATTGACTATCTTTAAATTATCCAAATTTACTCTTTTTTCCTAATTAAGGTGTATCATCATTAAATTAATTAGAGTTTTAATTTTATAATATTTTACCTTAAAGCTTAGGACTTTCTATTACTAATTCTTATTTATCTTCATTAATTTCATCATGAATAAATGTTGAAATCTTTTTAAGTTATGGTAAATCCATAAATGAATAGTCTTCATTAGAAATTTCTTGAAGTTTACAATATTAAATTAATTCTCCAGATATTGATTATAATTTTTATTCATCTAAAATAGAACTTAAAGTTTTATTAGTAGAATCTTAAAATTATTAAAGAGTATTAATAAAGTGCTTTTGATTTGCAATTGAATAATTAAATTCAGATTCAATTTAATTAGTATGAAATAGTGGTTATTTTGTTTAGGCATCAATTATTAATATAGGATTAGTTATTGTCCCTTTGAAAAATTCAGTAATTAAATTAGTAAGTATTTATTCATGTTTGTCAATTTTGAACATTAAAGGTACAAATACTAAACCAATATAAGGGAATATGTTGGCATAGAATTCTAATCTAATGCATAAGTAGAGATAGACTATAAAAAAAATGGTGATTCGAAATGGAATTCTTTAAAAAACTGTTATAAGTACCAATAATCTTATGATGAAGAAGAGCATATATTCCTAATAATTATTATGGTAAATACTGGAGATTGTTATTGTTCCAAGAACTCAATTTACAAAATTTAGCATAACATATATGAGATTATTAAGTAGCAATCTCTCATCAAGGCATTTAAACAGTTTTTCTTAAGGAAAACTACAAAAGCAGTCATCAAAATTAACTCTGCTATAAATGAAATACCAAATCCAAAACAACATGTTTTCTAAGAAATATTTACCACTCCAATCACGAGACAAACTAATATATCACAGATGCCATAATATAGTAATCGATTGTTCATATTAATTAAAATTTATAATATATCAAGAATTCTCTATTTCAAATAATAGCCATAAGAGAATTTAAGCTATTTCTTGTTTACATTATTTCAAAGTTAAACGATGATATTATGTTTTAATATTGCTTATCACCTTGACATATTAATCATTTAACTATTTGTTCTTTATTATTTTTGATAGATTTGATATGCATTATCGTAAATTATCTTTATTTAATTATTCTAACAAAAATGGGATCATTAACTTTAATTTTAATTCTAATCTATTTATGAACTAAAAATTATTAAAATATATTATATACTAATTATTCTTTTTCAAAATCTTCTTCCATCTTTATCAACTAAGAAATATATTAATAATTCTCAATATCAAAGTAATCAACTTCTTCAAATTCCTCAAAACTATTCTACACACTCTATGAATTAGACATTCAAATTAATTTTAAATAATATAATAAATTCAAAATTGAATAAATTTGTTTCCTGATTTTTAGTAAGGACTCAAGCTAGATTACTTAACTACAATTGGTGTTTGATATACATTCACATTATAATAATGATCCATAGACATATCCTTTAAATATTTAACTCCATATTATTATTTTGTAGCAATCTATTAAACCTTAGTCAAAATCACTGGAGAATAATGTTAAGTAGGTTATTCTCTTTTTTATTAAAAATAATGACTAAAGTATTAATTTATTTATTGATTATTTCTTTATTAATTTGGAGATCCTTCTTATGTAGGATGACTTTTTTTTTGAGTATTATTTTAACTACTTGAATGATGAGTTGAAACTTAAGTGAAATGTTTATTTGCAGGTTCTGGAATGTGAGTTAAATTCTTTTTTCTATTTGTTTTCTTTTATTTATTAATTAAAGATTCCAAAACTTATTTAGTTTGACTCTTCTATTAATTTAATAATTAATTATTTAATTCTTATAATCTTTATATTTCTTATTATAAGGCAGAGTTTTCATCTTATAAAGATCTTTTACTATTTGGTTTTATTGCTTTGACTAATTAATTTTTATCAAAATCAAATTCAATTTCTATTTCTTCAGAACCTTATTAAATGAAATTATCTTTTAATTGAGAGTTTAGTTACTTTTCTAGATTCCAATAATTACATTTCCAATCATCAAGTTCTGTCTCTAATTTATGAATATAATCTATTAGTTTGTTGATTCTTTATACTATATAAGATTCACTAATTTCAAATTATTCTATTATTGGAGATTCATCTAAATTCATTTTATTTAAAGCATTTAGAATTTCACAAAATTTAAAATTTTATGCAACAGACTAATTTAGACTTTTGTTTTAAGGACATTCACTTTCTTCTTAAATTATTTATAAATCATCCATTCTTTCAATTAGACTATTTTCAATTGGTTATTCAATTAAATCAATTTAAGGGTCTTCAAATATTGAATTATCTAAATTGCTTTTTAATTAGGCTATTTCTCTATTGTGCTACTTTTCTTATTCATAATATTTCTATTGCCATTCCAATATGATTAATTCTTATTACTCTATTGTTTCTAATGATTAAATGATTTTCTATTTCAAATTCTAAATAAGTCTTATGATTAGTTACATCTATTTCTTAGTTCTTGGTAGACAACTCCTTTCTCAATTAGTCAGTCTAATTATCAATCTATAATTAGCAATATAAATACACATGATTAGTTTATTTTTATGTGTGGCATAAATTAGGAAATTCAAGACTTTTTCTTTAATTAGAAATTTGATTTATCGAGACTCTAACAGGTGAAGGAATCCAAGATTCTGATCTCAATCTTGCTTACTTGTAAACAGTAGTAATTCTTCTTAAAGGATGAGAAAATGATCTTTTCATTACTATCATTTCTGTTAATTAAAAATTATATATATGTATTAATCAGACTATAAGTATATAAAATTCTCTACTAAAACTGTTATAATTCAACATCAATATATTTCTATAATTTAGATTAACATATATCATATTCTATATAATATTAAATACAAGATGATTTGAGATATCTAGAGTATTTATAAATTAATACTTCTTGAATTTTTGTTTATAGATTTTGCAAAAAAATTTGGGTTTTTGAATATAATCTTCTATATTAGGAGAGATAATTAAATTATGGTTCTTAACTTTATTTAATATTTGCATAGAATATGATATATTAAATCTATCTTCAGGAGTTATTTATACTGGAAAATAAGTTTTGCATTTATGAATCACTAAAGTAGATATCAGAATTTATTATTGATAAAGAAAACTATTAATAATATTGAAGGAAGCATTTCTATGATTTAAGAAAAAGTATTTGGGAACAGTTGAAAATTTAACCAGTTTTAGCTACCTCTTATTACTTATAAATGATATTATTATTAAGAATAATATATCAATAATTTAATAATGTAGAAGGCAACTCATTATTCATATTCTTAATCATGTTGGATTGTATTTTATCCATATGCTATAATTACTGCATTATGGTAATTTTTAATAATATATTTAGGATACCATTAACTCTCTTTGTAGAATTATACATTAAGGATGTATTGATAGTAACACTTATCGTTGATTTGATTGCAACTTCAATTGTTTTTATCCAATCTTATAGATATAAGTATATATAATCATAAATATTAGTAATACATCAATTTATGATTTCTATTGGTAAATCCCTGGATTTTATTTAATTATTTATTGGGTTTTTAGAACACCATATTAACCAAATATATGGTTGATTATTGTCCCATTTGCATATTTCATTAGACATAATTATAACTTTTTATCATTTTGGCCAGGATTGACATATGAAGATTTTAGGTATCCAGTATTTAGAAAGAAATTAAATAATGAATTTATATATTGGATTTTTAGTTATTTTGGATTACATATAGGACCCACATTAATGGTCTATTTTGGTTTATATCCTACATATTATGCCTTATTCGATAGTGATTAAGAATATAATTAATATGTCTTTTATTTTGGAGTCCTGTTTGCATTTTCAGCCTTAACAATTGAGACTATTGCTGATTTATAATTATTTCCATGGAGATCTAAAAAAACAGAAGAATTTATTGATGAAGGATTATGGAAATATTCAAGACATCCAAATTATTTTGGTGAATGTATGTTTTGGTGGGGATTATTTATTATGACATTATCTTTTGGTTATTAATATTGGTTTACAATAATTGGAGCAGTTATAATGCAATCTCTATTTCTATTTTATTCAATTCCAGAAATGGAAAAGCATATTCTTAGAAAGAGACCAAAATATTATATTTAATAAAAAAGAGTGAGTGTTTTTATACCTTGGTTTAGAAATGAGAATGTTAAATGATATTATATTATTTAAGAATATTATAATATTTATATTTAATAAATAACTTAAATATTCCATTAAAATATAGAATTATATTCAATTTCATTATTAAAAAGGTAATGCTCATTACATATAACTATTATTTGACTAATACAAATAAATTTTTATGTTTTTCTGATAATTTAAATGTTCCAATTTTCTTTATTCAATAAATTATATATTTTATATTAATAATTAATTTATAAGCTTATAATTACCAAAAGTATTTACAATTCTATCAATTCCTTATAATAAATAATTCTTTTAAGTTTTGATAGAGAATCCAAAGTTTTTACTCAAGTTTTTTAATGAACATTAACTATATTTAATTAATATGAATCATCAAAGGATAAATGTTTATAAATCTTTTGATTTATCTTATTCTGTAGAATTAATATTAAAAATTGAATTACCCATTTATTAGTTATAAAATTATAATTATAATATCAATTGAGGTTCTGTAATTTCTACTAAAGTACTAATTAATATTTATTTTGGTATTATTTTTTTGCCGAATCCAAAGTTCCTTGTTTTCTTGTGCTACTAAATTATGTAGGACTCTCTTCAATAGGCAGTGTATTAAATTGATTCCGATATCTATACTTTAATTATGCTGTTCTAGTTTGATGCAATGCTTGCTGAATATTTAATTAAGCAGGAACTATACATTGACTAGCTTTACGAGAATTCGAGAGAGAACGACTCAATAGTTTTGGAGGTGATTTTGCTGAATTTTATATTGTATTTTATGTAGTATTATTAGTTGTATTTGTAGATGGAGTAATACCTACAATACCATTACTAAGTTCAGGTTTCAATCTACTTTTAATAACTTTCATCTTCTCCTTACTTAATTTTTATTATTAAGTTAATATTTGATTCATTAGAAACTCAACTCTTTATTTTATTTCCAAAGGTTATTAAGATTTAGTTGGTTTTAAAAATAATCTACTAGGAGATCTTCCTGTATCTTCTTAATCTTCAACTTATGTTAATAAATGTCTATAATATATATATATATAATACTTCTTGCTTGTTTTATTAGATGGTATTGTTTTTTATTAAGTATTAGCATGTTTAATTATAGATCCTGGACCATCAGGTACTTTAATTACTATTACTACTTTATTAGCTAATGTAGCTTTATTATTAAATTAATTTGGTCTTAATAATTTTGTTAAATGTGTAATTTCTTAATCTTCAGGTATCATTTATTTATCTACACCATAGAGTTTCTTGTAAACTTAATAAATTTAATTAAAAATCTATGACATATGAGGAACATAAGTATAATAGATTTCGAGACTTTTACATAACCAAATTTCAAGATTAGATCTATTATCAAAATTAGAATTAATAAATCTTAATTCTGTTGATATACTATAAAAACTTAATCCAGCAAGCATAATTAATTCAAGTATGACTTCTTCTGTAATTACCATTTCAGGATTACTAATAGGATATAATTCTTCTATGTCTACTTATGTCATTTACATCAAACCTAGAATTTACATCTATAACATAGGATGATTATCATTAAGATTTGGATATAATTTATTATTTTAATTACTAGTATTACCAATGGAAATCTATTCACTATATTTATCTAAAGATTAACTTCTACTATGATAACTTCTAATAATTTAAGTGTTCTTATCTTCAAATTAGGATTATGGCATTGAACATTTAATGAGTACTAATATTTCTTTGAATACTATTTCAACAATCTAACTGTATGATAATTTTTAGGGTTGCTATGATGTTATAGTGGCTAGATTCATTTCTGAATTAGCTCTTTATTTCTTATTTATTAAATTAGTTAAATTCATTTACTAACATAATTTGATTGTTGTTTCAAAGATAACCTTCAATTATTTTAATGCACTTTTTGCTAATTCTAATGCTTATTTGTTTCTAATATATTAGATTATATTATTACCTTCTGCTTTCAGAAAATAATAAAGTACATTAAAAGATGATACGTAATCGCATAAGTTTGTTTTATACTATTCTAGCTAGTAATTGAATATCAATAGGTTGCTTTTTCAATTGTTTCCCTTTAATCTTAAGAATCTAATCACTATCCAGTAATAAATTGATCACTTCCTCAGTCAATCCATATTTTCTTAAAGCTAATGAATAATTGATCTTATGAAATAAAACTGTTGTGTATTAAACTTGAATCCTATAAAATAATGGTTGCTAACATACTAATTCTATGTAAAGTAATCCAATAATTATTAAGCTCTTATATGGTACTCTAATTATTCGTTCTCAGGGATTTCAGACATTGCTATTCTGGTCAATTCATTCATCACTTGATCACCACATTCTGGCTTAAGATAAATTGTCTCTTATGATTCTTCTTTCTAAGGTTGTTAGCCACCAATTATTACTTGAATCATGAAATTCTCCTTAGAACTTAAGTTTTCGCGAATAAACACTATCTTCCTCTATAATAACTATTGCACAATAAATTAAGGTGATCTTTCTATCAGTCTCTATTGTTTCTTGAATGCCTCAAATTTTAGCATTTTTTTTATTAAAATGAAAATTGATGTCACTTCACTTAGATAGCATAATTTTTATTATTTTCAAAAGCATAAGTATTATGTTCCCTATTCTAAGCAAATAAATCAATCTCTTATTATAGACTTTATCAAATATATATATTGGATAAAAATGATCTTTAGAAGTGATGCATTATGAATGAGAAAGATGAATCATTGTATAATGAAATAATGTAAAAGGTTTAGTATTTAATATCTAAGACTAAAACATATTGATTCTCAATTAATTTTTAACTATAAGAGATATTCTTTATGAATTTATGTTTACTTCAAAAATAATGGCTTCTACTTAAAAAATAATTTAAGAATTAAACATTGGTAATAAAATTGTAGATGAAATGAATAATTATGTAAAAGATTTAATCTTATATCATAAAATACAAAATGATCATAGTATTATTTAAAAGATTATATATTTATAAAATATTACTATATGTACATTTATATGATAATGAAGGAGTTCAAAAAGAGTATTTATATTAGAATATATATATATTCATAAATAATATAATTAAAATATAAATCAAATGATTATAGAGATAGAGATATACAATTTGATAAATAGATAATTTATTTTCTCTCTTTTGATTATTAAGAGTATTGTTAGGGTTGTAAAATGATTAAATGAAAATTAATGATGAATTAATTTAGTTCAAAAAATAAGTAAACTAAAACAAATTGTTCTTGAATATTTTTTATATTAATTATGATTAATTTTGGTGATTAAGTGGGACATAAATTATTTTGTTAGGATTCTGTAATTTACACTTTTTCTGGTGAAGATTTGTTAATTTTAGAAAAGGACACAATGAAATTGAGTAGCAGAATCAATGTAGGTTCATTAATTTAAACAATTGCTATTAATGGAGATATATTTATATTGACTCACAATTCCCAATTTCTTGTGTATTCTGTAGATGGGAAATAATTATAGAGTAAATAACATAAAGGAAAGATATTCAAACATGCTTGTTTTCATAATGATCATTTTATTGCTTATGATGGAAATAATATTGTTAGAGTAGGAACCACATGTTCTAAAATTTATGATGCATAATAATTTAATAATATAAATTATATTCAATATTCAGGATACAAGGAATAATTAATTATAGCAGATGATAAATAGATTCATGTTATTGGTAATGAAGACAAAATTCTTAGATAATTTGGACTTTCAATTACTATTATGTAATTAGATGATGATTAAGATCTCTTAGCTTGTGGATTAAGTAATGGTTAATTAATCTTATTGTAATTTTCAACAGGTATTATTGTTTAATAAGATCATTGGCATGCTCATTAAATTAATACATTAATATTTGCAGGAGCATCACTATATTCTGCTGGTTAGGAAGGTGTCATAGTATAATGGCATTTGAGAGTTGCAAGAAAGGCATTCTTTCCAAGATAAGGAGGTGAAATTGTAGCTATGTGTAATACTGATGATAATCTCATTATTAATATTAAAGGAATTAATCAAATTAAATAGATTTCTTTAATGGGTTAGAATAAATTACCATTTTATTAAGGAATTCATCATGTTTATCCTAATAGTTTTATTACTTATTAAAATAAATTAATTACATAAGGAGCAAATGGAACTTTATAAGTTATTAATCCTACATAAGGTACTTTATTACACAGTATACCAATATAATAAAGAAATTATGTCTCTGATATTGAAGATACATATAAAAGAGATAGAACTATTGTCAGTTAAGTAAATTATATATTTTAAATTTTTAGTTTGCAATGTTAGATAGATTCTTAATTGTTGTTTTGAGTTCTGATCTTAAATAAACACTATCAATTTTTGAAAATATTAATAATTTTGAATTCAATCTAGTAACAACAACTGATTATGAAATAGAAGGAATGGATACAGGTCATAATTCAATTATAACTTGGGGAAATGGAGAAATTAGATTATGGAGATAAATAAAATAAAATAAAGGTTAATTTAATTGGAATTGTGTATTTAGAGGAAATGGATATAAAGGAACAAAAATATTAAAAGCTTATATTAAAGATGAAAATACTATCATCATAATCACATCTATTAGTATATTACATATTAACATAAAAAATAATAATATTATTAAAGAATAACCTTTAGATTAAACATTTCCAGAGGTTGCTCATATTTATTAATCAAGTGTTTTAGTTTGTAATGGAGGAACAATTACTATTTATTAGGATATTAAAAAGTAGATTAACACATAATTTGGAAAAGCTAAATCAATTAGTAAAATGAATGAAAATTTAATTGCTATTTAATATGATAATGAATAAGCATTAATTCTAGATCTTAAATAATCTAAAGTTCTTCATGGAATTTCTACTTAGAAATTAGTTTCAGCAACAATAAATGGAAGGTTTATTATTTATTTTATATTATTAGAACTGTATTATATTCTTACATCAACCAAAATAATAATTATAAATTTGTAACTGTTTTAAGTACAGAAAGAAAGGCTTCTTTAATGATTGATGAATAAGAAACAGCTAATTTTGAATAAGTAGAATAACCTGAAAAACCAATTATTGAAGATGCATAACCACTTGATCCAAATGTTTATAGACGTTTATAATTAGCAAAATAAGCAAGATAAATGTAATATTATTACTTATTTCAAGTAAAGAACTAAATATTAAAGAATTTTTAATTCCTTAATCATAAATGTTGCCATCTTTGACATTTTTAGCTGATAGAGTTATTGATGTATTGAAATAAGATCTGAGTGAATAAAACAAAAATTAATCATATGGAATTGATCTACATTAAGATGATTAAGAGTCTAATCAATAAAAGACTTCTTTATAATTGCATCAACTAAAGAAATTGTTTAAATGAAAATATATATTATATTTAAATTATTTTTTAGCCATATTATAATAATAAAGTGAATAATTAAATTTTAATATTAATATTATCTATTGGAATATATTGTAATTAAGATTATTAATAAGAATTGGATATTTGGTATTATACTGAAAGAGTTGATTAAAAGATTTACTTTATTAGAAGAGTAATTTCATAAATAATAATATTTGTTTCACAAATTACTTTAGTTCATTTTTATATTGTAATTTCAAGTTCTAAAAGTTCATCATTATCAATCACTACAAAATTACTCTTTAATATGTCTCTATATGTAATTTATATCTATTGCAAGTAATTTTTTGCCAAATAGTTTTCTAATATCTTTTCATATATTTGAGGATTCAAATCTAATTACATATTTTCAATTCCATTAGATTAAACATTCAATTTATATGGAATTGACTATCCTGGATATAAGATACTACCCTATTGAATATAATCAAAATCTTAAGAAAACTTAATTTGTTATTCTGTAACAGTAAATCCATTGTGATGTTCCTAATTTTTTATTGCTGCATTCAAACTAAAATTCATAAATTTATGTTTATTCAAATCTACCTTCATTTAAGCAAAATTTGATCTTATCTTGATATAAATTATAATATAATACTTTTTATGGAATCTTTAAAAATTAAGTATTTTTAGGCAGAGTCTGATTATTATAGTAATTTAGAATTTCTTCTAGATTTTCAATTTCAAATTAATCTCCTAATGTGAGACAAACTTATTATTCCTTATTAAATGAAGTATAGATCTTAGCATTCTTGAAATGATATTATACTGTATTCAAAAGATTCTAGAAATGTCTCCTTTAATAATTGATAAAATTTGATACTTTAATCCATATGCAATTCCTATAAGATACCAATTATCATCATTTATTTCATATACTACATCACTTTAACATAATTAACACAAATTAATTGTGTAATTATTTAAATCACATTCTTTAATCTCTTATTTAATAGCTTCAAATAGATCTTAAGATTATAAGGAAATCTTATTTTATTATTATTCTAGATATTAACAAACTTTTACTTTCAGTTAATTAAAAGAAATTTAAATCAGTATTCTTGACATGTTTAGAATTACTTCTTAATTGTTTTTACCCTTATCTTTATTCCTTCTCTACTTTTGAAAGAATTTATTAAAATGAAAATTCTGTATCTATTTATTAATTTAAGATTTAAATTTATGATTATTATTTTTATAACTGAATATAGTTATCTCCCTTAATTGGTATACTATCTACATTAACTTAATTATTCTATTTAGTGGACATCTTATATTTTTTTTTATTTAACAATTATTAATTTTATAATTCAATCAACTATTATTATTATTTTAAAATTTCTTATTGTTATTTTTATTATAATAATTTTTATTAATATTACTCTTCTTCTAATTTTCTTTATTTCTCCTCTCTTGCTTTTAATTTCTTTCTTTTTTTCTCTTTCTCCATTTACTCTTATTATTTCTTCTATGCCATAAATATCTCAAATTATTCTTCATTATAATCCATCTCAGTTTCCTCTACTTACAATAAACTATTTTATTATCTCTTTTGATGATTTAAAGTTGATTGATCTTACTTTTTTTCTAAATCAATATATTCAATTTTTATAGTGTCATCTATCTTCATATCCTATTGTAATAGAGAAAATGAGTGAATTTTGTTGGCTGAAAGCACATTTGTATTTTCCTCAACTTCTTATTAATTCACAATAGGTTATGATTCAATATTAATTTCATTTATAATTTATTATTCATTATTTTATGTATTAACATCTGAAGAGGAATGATAAACATCAAATTAAATTACTTCATTATCTTCATTCTCAGCTTCTTATTCATATTAATAAATATTTGATTAACTATCATCTACAGGGATTAAATTGGGAGTATCACTTTCTATATTTGAATTCTCTTATTATTATGTATATACTTAATTTTATGAATTATCTATATTCTCATTCTCATTATAGGATTCTATTTTCAATTCCTCTTAAGATGAATCATTATTAATTAAGTTTTCTATATTATCTTAATTAATTTCATTATCCGCCTAAAGTTACTATTATTCTTATTCTTTTACTTCATTTTCTTCTTCCTATAATTTTTGTTTAATATCTTATTCTTAAATTGATGAATTTTCAGGGTTTGGTAATTCTGGTATATAATTTTGATCAATTAAACCATCTTATTCTTAATTAATTAAGACTTATTCATTTGAAATTTCATCTATTGTAACATCTTTACTTATTTAGATTTAAGGTTCATATGAAATTTCTTCAGTTTATTATTCATTAATTGATAATGTGGGAACTGATTATTCAATCACTTATTCTTATTAATCATTTAGAATTTAAGAAGTGTAATCATTTTGATGAAACAGTTCACTACTTTATGAATAATTAGAATCATTCTATTCAGTTTTATCCTCATTTCTATGTTATAATCTTTCATATTCATCAATATTAAAACCGTTATCTAAAGCTTCATCTTATGATTAAATAGTATGATCTTCAAGTTTAATTTCTTTAGGCTCTATTTTATCTTATTAAATTGTTGTCTATTCCTCTACATTTTATTAATTTAGATTATCTTATTAAATATTTAAATCTTCTTATAATATCTCTTACTAAGGTTATACTTCCTAAATATCATTAATATCTTTATCCTTGATTTATGATTATACATCCTTTTCTTATTCAAAATCTTTTAATTCACTTTATTCTAATTCAATTTATTTTTTAACTTCTTCAATTTATTATTCTTCCTTTTATTTTTCATCATTTAACTATTTCTATTCTTCTTCCAATTCATTTAATTTTAACTCATCTTCTAACTTTTTTTATTCTAATTCTTATTTAATTCTTTCTTCTTCTTAAATCATTTCTTCTACTTCTTTTTTTTTTCTTAATTTTTCTGCTTCTTGTACTTCCTCAAGATAATTAGAAGTTTCTACATTATTTTCCATAACAAAACCTTATGACAATGTATTTTCCATTTAATCATAAATATTAATTTCTTAATTTGATTAATCAATAATTTATTTTTCATCTTAATCTTAATTATCTTATTCAGATTATTATTCATTTTATGATTGATTATCTAATTCTTATTACTAATCATCAGGTTATTTTACTTCAAATTACTATAGTTCTTAATCATCTTATTATATTTCTTAATTTATTTAATCATCATCAATTAATTTAGTTATTTAAGAATTTTCTTCTTATTCTTATTCATTATTATTAATATTATTATTATTATTATTATTATTATTATTATTATTATTATTATTATTATTATTATTATTATTATTATTATTATTATTATCATTTTCTTATTCCAAATTTTGAGGTGATGGATTAATTTATTCAACATTCTCTATTTCTTATTCGTTTTGATCTTATTCTTAGACTATACTATCTGATTAATCTGATTCAAAACTTGAAGATTCATTATCAATCTATGTTTATTATTGAATCTCAGACTAAGATTAAACTTATTCTTTTTATTATTCAGTATTTTCATCATTATTGCTAATATTTTCATCAGATATTATATACTCTTGATGAGATTCATCATGTTCTTATTCTAATTCTTATAAATTAGTTTCATCTTGAGATTATTTTAAATCATTTTCAGATTCTAAAGATTCTTTTTCATTGAGAAAATCAATATCTTACTCATTTACAACATCTATTTATTTAATTTCTATTTCTGCTTCTTATGTCAACCCTAACAATGTATCTTATCTCTCTTCTACAGATTTTTATATTTATTGTTAAGCTTCTTTTTCTTTTTTCTCTTCTGCCTTTTTATTTAAAAGTTTTCTTAAAGCATTTTCTTGTACTGGTTTTGTGTTTTACTCTTCTTATACAATTTCTTCTTTTGATTATTAAGTTTCCTATATTTCCTATATTTCCTTTGATTATTTCTATTTCTTGAATTCTTCAATCTTTTTCATTAAAGTTGTTTTGCCAACATTTTAATCAGTTTAATTAGTAAGTTATTCTTGGTTATTTACTTCTTATTTAATTTAAATTGCAGCTACAACTGATGGTTATTGAGCTTATTTCTTTTTCATTTCTAATTTTTCTCTCAAAGTCATTTTCTTTTCAATTGGTTGATTATTTTCAGATTTAGTTTCTATTTTAACTTCAACTTTAGGTTCTTCTTCTTTAATAAAATACTTTTTAAACTTTCCTAACTTTTCAGGATCAGTTTGAAGTTCCGTTTCTGCAATATTTTCAGTTTATGGTTCAAGTCCATCACTCAATTCTTGTAAATAGGATTGAATCTCTATTTCCTTATGCTCTGGTTCTACCATATTTATCTCATCCTCATCTTGAACTATCTCATGTTTACCAGATCGTACACTTTTATAAAATTCTCTAAAGGAAACTTCATTCTTAGTATCTTCTTCATCAATCTACAAGTAAGGCTTTTATTATTTTAATTATTCAGTGGCTTTCTTATATATTAAGTCTTCAGATCCTAAATCAGTTTCTTCATTGAATTTTGGTTGCATTTAATTTAGTAAGCTAAGTGCTTCAGATCTAATAATAGATGTAAAACATACCCTGCATAATTAATATAGATTAGCATACATAATAGTAGGCTTGTCCTAAGAGTATGCATTATACGTTTTATAATTATATAATATATTGATATCACAATAAAAACTATATTCATTCTACTAAATAAATTCGAGAACTCTAAATTGGAACCTTGAAAGTTGTTTAAAACTAGAAAAGTGTAAAAATATACAATATAAAAAATCAAAATTATCATCAAAACAATAACTTACAAATTAGATTACTTAATAATTAATAAATACTAGATGTTCAAGCTATTTGTAATTAGTACAATATTTCATAAGCTATACAATAGTACTTTATTATTAAAACTTATAATAAATTCAGTTTCTATTCAAGCAAATAGAAATAAACTAATGTAATTTAATATAGTAAAAACTTAAACCTAATTAATATTTCTATTTTTTGTTGAATGAAAATTTCATATTTCTGTCAGAGATAATTTATAAATTCAAATGAAAATATATCTACTCATTTAGAAATAGTATTATTAGAAAAAAAGTTATTATATAATAGAATATTATAAATTGAATAAAGTACAAAGATTATTGTTTTATTAATTAATATATTGAATAGGTAATACAAAATAATGATTTATTCATCAATTAGAAATTGAATTAATTAAGATTAGATAACCTTTAATTTATAATGTTCTAATAATTTAGTTAGAATTGCATAAAAATTGATTAAATTTATTTATAAAATAAAAATAAGAAAAGAAATATACATATATAGATATTAAATAATCATAATTCTTTTTTTGATCTAAATAATACTACATTACATTCAGAATTATCATCATCAATATTTTCATTATCTCTTTTTAATGAAATTAATTGAGGATTATCTTTTTTTGCATATGAGATTACTTTATACTTACTTTTAATTCCTTAATTTTTATTATTGGAGATATTATGATTTATTAAATCCATAAAATCATTTTGACTAGTTTAAAGATAGAGAATCTTTTCTTTAGATGGGAGATCAGTAGGTATTTCATTTTATTAATATTAATGATGTTTTTCTTGTTTCATTTTTTTATGTAAATGCTATGGTGAAACAAAGAAATTAGTATTCAATAAAATATCTCTTTAACTGTGATTCTTATTTTAAGTTTAATTTTATCTATAAGATTATTACTGTAATTGTTCTAAAGGGTTTGATAATTATTTTAGGATACCAGGTTAAAAAAGGACATTTTTTTATATATTAAGAGTGGGTCTTCTATTTTTGAAGTTAATGAAATGCTTATAAGTCTAACGATCAATTTTAGAATTGCCTTCAATTTCACAAATAACTTTTTTTTCTTTTTATTATGATCTATTTGTTAATGAATGATTTTGTATCTTTCTACTAGTAGATGGAAGTGTTTCCATTCTATATTTTATTGTTTTCAAATCAAACAATTTTTAATATTCATTTTTAGATCGATAATGCATTTTTTGTTTTATTTACTTAATATTTAATTTTAATATATTTAATTCTTTTGAATCATATCAAAAATTAATATAAATGATACCAATAATAGTCTAGTTAATAATCTTAATAAAATAAATAAATATATATATATATACATTCAAAGTGTATTAATTAATTATAGTAATTATTCTTTCCATTATTTCTTCTCATCTTCTGAAATCTTAATCAAAGAGAGTTCAAATTATTCAAATTACTATTTAATTTGTACTTCATTCTCAAATTGACTAGTTTCCAAATCTTCCTTAAAAATTTCAGTCTATTATTCTTATTATGAATGTTAGTTATTAGAAGATATGGATTATTTTTATAATTCCTTCTTTTATTCATTTTAATCCACAATTGTTCTATGGATCTGAATCGATAAACAATAAAAATTTTTACCTCAAAAATAAATTGATCATTTATTGCTGCAAACACATTAATATTCTCTTCAAATTCTTATATGAGTTTCTATAATTCAAATGATGAACATTCATTTTATTTAAAAAGTGACTAGACTTTTTTAATACTTTGATTAAGGATTTAGGCTTGGGATATAAACTTATAATAATAATGCAGAATATAATATATACCATTTCATATGGATCTGTGTGATGAGAACTTAAAGATGAATTTATATAGCCATAATTAGAGGATACATTAGTATATTTGTTATCCAAAGAGTCTTTATCTATTAATAATAAATTTAAAATACTGGAATTGCTATCTTTTAATTTGATTAATGTGGCTATATTAGTAATATTTTGTGGTTAATTGGAATTCATTTAATGGACTTGTATAAAGGTTTGTTTTTAAGATAATTAATACTCTATATGGGAATTAGATGTAGATACTTAGAATATTTTCATCTTTTTAAGATTGTCTAAGAGTTTCAATGGTTTAATCCAATAAACCTTTATATTATTATACTTCATTTTCTAATGACTTATTACTTGATAAGAGTTTCTAGAATCAGAAACGAAAATACTTGATGTTATATATTTAAGTTTTGAATGAATTCCAGGTTCTATTAATGTTCACTTTGATTATCTATGGTATTGGTGGAATGTATAATTTCAACATCATCATCTTCTAACATGTTGGTACTAATTTAAAATAATACACTAATAAATTTTATAAAGAAATATAAATATGTTATAACATCATACTATTTATTTTTTATATAAAAATGGTCTAAATGAGGGGCAAGATTTCGAATTAAAAAAATATAAAAGATTTATTAATTTATTAAATTAATCAATATAATCTCCATAATGAATAACATATTAAGTGATACTCTACCTTATTTGCCCAAGGATTTTCAAGGAACTGAAAATGAAGAAGGACAGTTAAGTGATTAATAAAAAGTGAAGTAATCCTATTTAAATATATCAAAGATTGGTGAATTTGGGCATGATGACTCCAATGAGTAACACTTTGACTTATGATTTTGAACAAATGACTTTGGACACTTCACCAAAGGAGAGTGAAATCAATAATAAATATTATGCAAATATTGACACCATAAATGAATAAGAAGAAAATAAATGCAAATTATAAGTAGATTTCATCATATATATATTAAGAAATATCAAAGTTTCAAGATAACAAAAGAATAAATTAGGAAATCTCCAAAGCATAAAACTTGCTAACCATAACAGACTGTACCATAATTAGAATTAGGAGAATAAAATTTAGAATGTCAAATAGATTAATAATCACCAGTCACCTCTTCAATGAATGCCCAGACATTGAAATTTATCAAAGAACTCTGGAATTCAGATAAGAGTGAAACTGAATACTTTAATGAGATGGTTGATTAGAAAATACCATATCTAAATTAACCTATCTATTCTCCTTTAATGGATTGTCATAGTCCCATATATGAACCTGATATTGAAATGGATTTATATATAACAAGTTTAGTGGTGAGATTTTAAATTCTATTTTAGGATTAAGTATGGGGTAATTAGATAGTCAGTAGGAAATTATAGAAAATGATAGAGTCAGGATCAAATGAGTAAAAGGAATTGATTGTATAGAAATTAGAAAGAGTTACACCTTAAGTAGAAAAGGACATATTCGGCAATTATGTTGTTTAAAAGATCTTTGAATGCAGTATAATAATAATAATTATATAGCCAATAATAAATTATAATAGAGGATGTTCAATAAATTAAAGCCTCATTTTTATGATTTATCTAAAAATACTTTCGGCTGTAGAGTAATGTAGAAATTGATCGAATATACTTATAATCGAAATGATTTATAAATCATAGTCTTGTAATAATTACAATCAAATATGCGATCTTTGATTTATGATTTAAATGGAAATTATGTGATTTTCAAAATGCTCGAAACCTTTGATAAATTAAAAATGGAATTTATGATACCTTTAATTGAAGAATCAGTATTTCATTTATATTATTATTTTTATAGTTCAATTATATGGGATAACAAATTTATGGTTGTAAAATTATTCACAAAATGATTTAACAATATTCTCAACAACAAATTGCTAAAATTATTAGATTATCTGTCTAAAATTACAATATCTTAAGTTAAACAGAATATGGAAATTATGTATTATAACATATTCTTTAATACTGGATCCCAAGTCAAGAGAAAACCTATTTAGTTCAATTAGTCTTACAACAGTTCTTTTAACTTAGCATTAATAAATATGCCAGGTATACTTATTATATAAAGTTATTAGTAATACTGTTGAACGAGCATTAGAGGCATTGGGAAAGCTAGAATTAATTTCTATTATGAAATGGCTACTTTGTAGAAGTCCTAATCAATAATAGTATATAATATTTATGATAATCTTATAGCACAAGCAATTTCGTTGTATTAGCTAATCATCAATATGCAAATTATGTAATCAAGAAATTCTTAGTGTTAAGTGATCATAATGTATTAAAATATATCTCAGATCACTTAAAATAAAATTAATATGAATAAACTGCAATTAAATCTACTGTTCATGGTAATTATTTACTTTAAATTTAGGTCAAAGAATAAATAGCTTCTTAGAAAAGCAAATTTAAAATTGACCTTGATTACCAAATATAGCCATTTTCAATGAATAAATATAAAGAATATATTATTATTATTTTCTATGAATTATTCTGTGTTAAATTGTTTTTATAGGAATAAAGTATTTTATTTATAGAAATATAGTATTTTACTACACAAAATACTAAATGTTTAATTTCCATTTATTATTATTCTTTATTTTATTAGAAATTTTAGGAGATGAGTTGCCAATATAAAAAACATTCTGATTATAAATACTAATATATATCTACTCTTTAAATAGTCAATTCAAATATATTAATTGCATTTAATTTTATGAAACTAAACATTATATTGTATGATATAGATAATGAAAATATTTTAATAGATTTTTAGCTTTATTTTGATGAATCAAAAATGTTATTGAAAGTGATTTTATCATAAAGGATAATACAATTCGAATATTAAAATCTAATAATTAATTAACTTTGGTTCTTCTTATTGAAAGTACTTATACAACTTGTAATTGATTGATGCATAAAATCCATCGCAATATTTGTAAATGTAATTCATATAACCATCTCTAATGAAATAATATAATTTTATATATCATTCTAAATAATTTCCTGTCTTGATATTATTGAGAATATGTAATTGATTAATAAACAATGTTTTTACAATTGATATTATCTGAATTTATTCTTATTTGGGAATATAATTTTATGTATAAATAAAATGATTATCTATAAGGATGGGATATCGAGTAATCTGTGGATTCTGAGGAAAGTGAAAAAAAATAAGTTACTCAAGTTTCAAACATTACAAAAACTTAACCATCTGATAGGTTAAGTTTTAAAAAGTTATTCTTAAAGAGTCCTCAACTTTCACCTATAAGAGTGAATCCTCCTAATCATTAAACAACTCCATTGAGGGAATCAATAAAATAAAAATTTGTGTTTGTCAATCAATTAATGAATAAGAAATATGAGATGAATAAAGGATGTGATGTTGATATTGAATAATCTCATCAAGTATTTAATGTAAAATTGTAATAACCAATAAATATTGCAAATTTACGAATAAAATTGAATGCCATTCCAAAATAACCATAACATACAAAAGCATATACTCAAAACTAATTGTAAGCAATGATGCAGTTGAAACGTAGAAACTTATATTTAAGATCAGTACTCAAAAAGGTATGTATCTTGAATATTAAAGGTTTGTCATGAAAGTGATGAACGATATTCAAATCATTAAAAAGCTTAATAGCAAGAAATATTTCTCGGTTATCGATATATAGATGAAGATCTATAGAAATTACAGAGTCCAAGTAATAGTATGAATCTCTAGTATGTTATTGTATATTATATTTAGATAGTAATCCCGTAAGAATAGTAACAGAAGACCTGTAAAGGTAAAGTAATAATTTTGAGCTTAATTAACTTTATTTTATATATAATTTTTTGATTAAAGATATTAAATAAATTATTTATTTGAAATGGTAAAGAAGGAGAAGGGAAAGCCTAACCCATTGGGTGAAGTAAGTAGAGATTACACCATTAATCTTCACAAGGGTGTTCATAAGGAAACATTTAAGAGAAAAGCCCCAAGAGCTGTCTCCTATATTATTAATTTTGGTATAAAAATGAATTGATTATTCAGCAAGAAAGAATATGCTTACAGAAGATGTCAGAATTGATCCATCTTTAAATGAAGCAGTTTGGGCTAGAGGAATCAGAAATCTTCCAAGAAGAATTAGAGTTAGATTACAAAGAAAGAAGAAGGAAGAGGATGATGGAAAAGGCAAATATTATACACTTGCTTAACATGTTCCTGTTGAATCATTTGATGGCTTAAAAACAGAAATCACCAAGTCATAATGATCACATTACAATATATTAATATTAAAATATAATAATCAGTTAATGCTAAATAAAAGTTCAAACTCATCTACCATTTGTCAACTATGTAAAATGACAGCTTAAAATCCGATCCAATTGATATGTTCACATTCAATGTGTATGAAATGTGGACTCAATATTTAAATATAAGAAAATACAAGGTATATCATTTCAATCTAAACAATAGTTAAATCTAAAATAAGTTTAGAATTTAATGTCCAAAATGTCGTAAATTGACACATACTTATGATATTAAGAATTTATTAATTGAAAATAATGAATTATATCTAATTACAGATTCAAGTGAAATGGAAAAAGAAATACTTAATGAAGTAAGTTTCATATTCAATCTAGAGTCAATTCTCACTCTAAAAGAATTAATAAGATGCTATCTTGGGAAGAAGATAATCAAATGCTTATTAAATTTAAGAATTATCTTAAACAAATAATAAGAATGTCTAAAAAATAGGTGAAATGTTTACTGTCTAAGCCACTCATAATAATCCATAAAATGCCTTTAATAATGCCTAATTTAATAAAAAGAAACCAAATTTAGGAAGTGAAAGAATATCTCCAAGTAAATAAATATAGAAACCAACCTAATCAAATCATTAAAAAAAGTAATCTTATTAAATCCCCTAATAAGAAGTTGCAATTGAATGTATTAAATTAAATATTTTAAAGGCAAGGCTAAAACCTAAGCTAATACATCAAATATTTAATAAAATAAAATTAATGATTTCTTTAAACCTAATTCCAATACTCCAGTTGCAACTCCAACAACTATTGCATCATAATTATTATTTCAATAAACTGATAATAAAAAACCTATTTAATAATAAGTCATTTAATAATAAACCATATATTAATAACAATAATAATAATATTAATAATAATTATAATAGTAAAGTAAAACAGATAAGGTATTTGAAACTAAATAATATTATCCTGAAGAAAAGAAATTATCTACTCCAAAATATAATGAAATCATTAAAGAAAAAGAGAATCAACTTTTAAAAGAAATTTCAAAAGATAGTTCTAATACATCCAAAGAAATATCAGATAACTCTAGACACAAAAGAAGTTCTACAGGTCTTATTTAAGAAACTGAAGAATAAGCCTCTGTTTAGATTATATAATCATACTTTAAGATGGTTTAGAAGAATGTTATGAAATTAGAAAAAGATGTAATTGCTGCAGTTAACAATAAATAAGTTGATCCTCAAAGTATTTATTAAAAACTCAAAATGTTAACAACAAGAATTAGTGATAATGAAGGTGAACTCATTTAATCCATTAAAGTTATGCAGAAATTACATTAAGAAATAATAGGACTTTCGACTCCATCCTAACATAGAAAAACTAGTTCTCATTAAAATACAAGTCATAGATATACTAATACAAGTAATTATGTGAAAAATATTGAAAAAAGTGATTAAAGTATTGGAGCCATGCCTTAAGAATTAAAAATATATAAAAAGTTTTTATGATTTATATTTATATAAGCATTCATATTATTCAAGAGTCTAATTTAAAATGTTTCAATTCACATGGATCATTTATTTCTATAGCAGCTTTTTATGATTATTTAATGAATTCTTTAACTGCTTTTTCATTCCTTCCTTATTTAAACAAACTCTATATTTAATATACTAATAATTACTTTAAGGTATAAATCTATTTAAACTTTACGTTTAAGTATGAATTATTAATCTAAATTCCCAAAAATTCGTTTCTCAGGAAACTTTTCCAATCGTTAAACTATCTATTTATTTAGTTTGGAATTCAAATCCTCTAACAAACTATACCTTGTTTAGAATATCCAATAAAGTGAACCATATATCACTTTTATTTAGTAGATAGTAAATTACTTTTCTATAGTTTTGTAATTTATAACCTCAACTTAAAATTCACAATTCTATAAATAAATATACAAATTTACTTATTGATCATATTGTTTACTATCTAAGTGTTTTTTTACTATTTATTTATTTTTTCTGTTTAGGAAGGCCATTATCGGTAAATCAGAATTTTTTTCATTCACTACTTAATAATTTTAATCGTATTATTTTTTTTGAGTTTAGTTAGCCATTTTTGATGGTTTATTTAAGAAGAGTCTTGAAAAAGTTAGACAGATCTAAACTTTTATTTATATTAATGAAATTTAAGCAAATTATTTTCTTAAAAAGCACTAAGTGATAAAATATATTAATTTTTATATTGATAAATTTATTAATTCATAATTTAAGTCTATATTTATATATAAATAAATTTAAGTGTTTTGAATTTGTAAGTTTATAATAATATATATGTATATATATATTAGATTACTTCATTTGTACTAAAGATTGTCTATCTTCTAATAGATTGTTTTTATTTCAACATTCTTTAAAATTAATGAATGTCATATGTTTGTTCATATTATAATTAATTATTAAATTAAATAAATTGAATAAAAATACTTAATAAATATATTAAATTATAAATAATTATAGAAGTATCCATTAGACTTTTGAAAAACTATAAATATTATGATAAATCCTTTTTTTTATTAAATCAATACAATATAATAATATTTAATTTGGTCTTTTTTAAATTGCAACATTGCAGGATATGATAGATACTTTGTATCAAATTAATATTTTAATTAATGCAATTCAACCTTCTTATTATAAATACAATAATTGTAATTAGCATCTTAAGGTTGAAAGTTGAAAATATTATTGAAATATTTCATTTTCATTTTTAATGTCTAAATTATTTACAATGTTATTTACTTTTGATAGGTGTTTTAGATCTAAATTTTAGTTTTTATTTAAGATTTCAATAGTTGAAATACTTTATAATAAAAATAACTATGCTTATTAAATATCATATAAACAATTTTGTTATTTTAAGTTCAATTAAGAAAAGAATTTGAATATTATATTAATTTTATGTATTTACTGTTAATGGTATGTTGTCTTCTGAATTATTCAAATATTGATAATATAATTATTATTATGATATATAAGAAGAAATAATTTAATAATTTGTTGATGTTTAATTGGAGAAAATAATAAATGAATATAAAATCTAGAATATAAATGTTTAGTAATATATATATGAGTAGTAAATATATATTGGTTATTTAATTGAATTTTATTGTTATAAACTTGATTGAAAATATTGTGCTCAAAATTAAATGTTGCACTTAAGAAAACTGCCTACGATATATAAAAATGATATGGAAAACTATTAGATTCGACGTTTTGAAAAAGCTACACATTTTAGAATGATTAATTAGAGTGTAACGAGTAAAAAGAAAATGAATTGCCTTCATCCTTAATTGTTAATGAGTGCTTAAAAAAAATTTTTTATTGAACTCACCTAATTAAATGAGAGAAAAGGGAAATATTTATTGTAAATGTTTGATTTTAAAGTAGATTCAAATATAATAAAAGAGGAAAGAGTTCATAGTCTAGTAGAGAAGGAACTTTGAATGCTTCAGCTTAATTAGTGATGGTTTCATTACCTTATTTTTGTTCGAATCACAATAGAAGAAAACTTATAATAAAGAAATGGAAATAGATAATATGGGGTGTACGAATAGTAATAAGATACAAATATATATTGAACAATCTTCAATTCTTTGAACTTCTTAATAGATTACCAAGAAGACGTAAAGTATCATCGCCCACATCAGTTTCTCGTAGTCCAAGAAAGAGACGTTTAGGAGTTCAATCAGTTGATAATAATTTTACTCTTGCAACAAAAGGATATGGTGATGAAACTAATTCTAGCAAAACATCTAGGAAATTGAAGAACTAATTATCAGATAAATATTTGAAATCTACCTACTATTAGGATTTCAAATAGAAAGACTAAAGATTAGACAGATTAAGAACTAATAGTTTAAACTAATTGCAAAATTCTTAATAAAGCTAAATAATATAAACTGCTAGAACCTAATCAGTGTTGATAAGAAAGTTCAGATTGAAAAAATTATGATTAAACTGTTATAATATACACAAGATCATTCAATTGGTGGCCATTTTGACTTTATGAGTTAATGATAAGCTTCTTATACAAAGTCAAGACATTCTTAAAGTAGAAATCTATTTTTTTAAATACATAATTACTATTTATCTTTAGACCATTTCTTAATTAAATCATTCTTATTTGTTATTTCATTAAACATAAGTGCTTTTATTATCTTTTATGAATATGGTTGCATATTTGATTCTCTAATATCTGATATTTTATATTTATAATATTTTTGGAGTATCTAATAAAATTATAATATCTATCCTGAATAAAGAGCTCTTGCAAATTTTGAATAGAATCCCAATTAATCTTTAGGGAATGGTATCTATTATAGAATATTAATAATAATAATTACTTCTATGTCTTCTAAAACCCAAGAATTTTCTATTACAGCACTTCCTTTACACATCATTCTATCATTTTTAGAATCATAATACTCACTATTTTCATAAATAGTAAGTTTTTTTAATTAATTAGATCGTGTATCTAAATCATATAAAATAGACTTATTTGGTACTTCAGTTAGATTTACCATATAAACTTTAGGAGTTGTGATTTATGAATGTTAATCTCCAAAAGTTAAAAGTTAACAATATGATATATATTCACAATTCTATTTTCCATAATAAATACTAGTTGGATGTATATAAACCTATTCATATTCTCTAGTTGTATAATAATAACGATTTATATTTTTTTCTTAATCTAATTTACATTATAATTTTGCTATTTTATGTAATCCATTTGTTTAAACTATTAATTCAGCTAATGTAAGTTGAGCTTCTCTTGATGGTTTTTAATACTATTTAATAGCAGAAACACATTGAGTTACTATTGTTTTGTCTTCCACTATTAAATTCAAAATTTCAAGAATTTATAATAAATTATAATAGATTTCTTTAAATGACTTACTAATAAAATGATATTACTATGCTAATTAATTAATTTAATATTAGATATCTTAATCATCTTTAATTTATGATATTGCTGTTCCAACAATATTCATTAAATAAATTAAATCACTTATTTTATATCCTTCACCATGCTTTTCTATAAAGGATTTTAAATTTTTATATGTTTAGAATTAATCTTTAATTTATTATTGTTATTCTTTTTATTCTTATTCTAATTATTTGATTTCATCTTATTCATTATCATTAGCTTAGATTTGAGTATGAACTTAAAATACTTATTTATTAATTATTTCTTCAACACTTAATATACATACCATTAAAACTCCATATTAAAGTAAATTCCTTATTCTTGTTTAAAGAAGGAATTTACCATATTTTGGACTTAATGGTATTTAAGATAATATAATACCTAATTATGTAATGTTTGAATTATCAGAATTAGTTTCTTATTTTATTTTCATGGCTCCCAATTTAATCAAATTAGTAAGACTTTCTTTTATTGCTTTAATATCTGGACTTGTTAAATATGGAAATTTATAAACATCTTTGATACCAATACTTTTCATTTATAAAATAACATGATCTAAACTAATTTAAGTGATTTCTGGATTATCAAATTTTTAAAATTAATTTGAATATACAGCAGTTGAATATAATCTATAACAATAACCAGGACCAGTTCTACCAGCTCTACCACTTCTTTAATCAGCAGCTGCTTAAGATATCCATCCTATCATATGTTTTTCTAATCCTATTTTAGTATCTGTTATTTTTCTTTTTTATTTACCAGCATCAACAACATATCGTATAGTTGGTATAGTTATTGATGTTTCTGCAACATTAGTAGCAATAACAAACATTCTTTTTTTAGTTGGATTATTATGAAATATAATTTATTAATTTTTAAGATCTAATTTAGAATATAATGGAACTACAACATAATCAGATAAATCTGTATCTATTTTAAATACATTATTTTATGTCATTTATACAGTTCCAACTAAATTTTTCAATTCTAAATAATCAGCCTTATCATCATTTTATTATTATTATTATTATTATTATTATTATTATTATTATTATTATTATTATTATTATTATTATTATTATTATTATTATTATTATTATTATTATTATTATTATTATTATTATTATTATTATTATTATTATTATTATTATTATTATTATTATTATTATTATTATTATTATTATTATTATTATTATTATTATTATTATTATTATTATTATTATTATTATTATTATTATTATTATTATTATTATTATTATTATTATTATTATTATTATTATTATTATTATTATTATTATTATTATTATTATTATTATTATTATTATTATTATTATTATTATTATTATTATTATTATTATTATTATTATTATTATTATTATTATTATTATTATTATTATTATTATTATTATTATTATTATTATTATTATTATTATTATTATTATTATTATTATTATTATTATTATTATTATTATTATTATTATTATTATTATTATTATTATTATTATTATTATTATTATTATTATTATTATTATTATTATTATTATTATTATTATTATTATTATTATTATTATTATTATTATTATTATTATTATTATTATTATTATTATTATTATTATTATTATTATTATTATTATTATTCTTCTTCATTTTCTTATTAATTTATTTATTATTAATTTTCTTCTTCACTATTTGAATATTCTTAATCTATATTTTATTTTCTAATTCCTTATCTTAATTTATCATTTAATATGCTACAACATTAATGGATCTCTTTCTATCCAGTCAAAAATACTAAAACATCTCCAGGAGGTAATGTCTAATGAATTTTAACACATTTTTCTATGGCTGCCTAAACGTAATCATCTTTAGTCCTACAATCATTACAGGTACTTACACTTTATTGAAATATATTTGTACTGGATATTAACGAGTTTATATTTTTATTAAATTTAGTGTTCTTGGAAATACTAATTTATTATTTAAGAAATCATCTAATCTTAATGTAGCACTCATAATAACTAATCTTAATGGTTTATTCATTTTTGCTCTTGCAATTACAACTCTTGATAATACTCCAATCAGTAAGTCTATATTTACTTTTCTTTCATGAGCTTCATCAATGATAATTACAGAATACTAAGGTACCATTACACTAGTTTACATTTCATTTATTAAGATACCATCAGTCATAAACTATAATTAAATATCAAATCTACTTTCATTTTCATTTTATCTACATCAATTCCACTACATTCATGTTTAACTTAATATGATATCTCTTTTCCCATAGTAAAACCAGTTTCATCTCTAACTCTTTATGCCAAAGAAATTGCTGCCAATCTTCTTGGTTGTGTAATTGCAATTGCACCAAATTCAGTGAATCCTGCTTCATATAAAAATTAAGGAATTTAAGTACTCTTACCACATCCTGTTTCTCCAGATATTAAAGTAATTAAATTGCCTTTAATTGCATCAATAATATCATTCTCTTATATTAAAATTGGTAATTAAGCTCTTTATTTAATAATATTTTCATCTCTATTTATTTATTAATTTTTAAATGAATTAATATCTGTAAGTAAACTATCATAATTTGTAATTGATTATGGATCAATATCATAAATATCATCTTTTTCAGGATCATATTCTGATATCAATTCTCTTGGTTATGCTTAAACTTATCCTTTAGGGATTCTTTTCTAATCAAATGACTCTAAACTAATATCTGGGAATAATTATTTAGCCATAATTTCTAATCGTTCTGCTTCAGACATTTTTTAATGAGACTCATGATGTTGAATTTATATTGGATTTTCATTCTCATATACAACAGTATCAAATATATTCACTTGTTATATATTATTATTTTCCTATTAAACTTCTTCTTTATTATCATTTATCACTTCTTCTTCTATTTGATTTCCTACAGAATGTTTGCGATCTCTTTTGCTACTTGTTGCATCCTTTATACTATTGAGTTAATTCATCTATTCTTATGTCAATTAAGATTTTGCCAATGTGGCCAACAATTATTGTCTCTTAGCTTCCTTTTCTTTCTTCTCTTAGATTTTCTTATCTTTCTTGTTCATATATTAAATTATTAAAAATGAACAATTCAATTGGCCAAAGAAATATTATACAAAATTATGCTTTAGATACTAGTTTCTATCGTGTTAAATAAAATCAATCAATACTTACTACTCGTCATTCCAAATTACCTTCATTTAATAACCCCATTCCAATTTCAACTCCTACATCTCCTAAAGAATAACAAAGTATGTGGAAAACAAATCTTTGTTTTCAAAATGATAATTCTTTCAGTCACAATAAAAAAAGACAAGAAAATTTCTCTAGTAATAAGAAGAGTGTCAGTCCTCAATTAAGATAATTACCTCGCAAATCATTTCAATTATAACTGGATTAGTAACCTAAACTTTTCTAAGCACCTAAATCATAAGAAAGACGAAGCTTTAGAAACTCTACTTATTCTAGACCTAATTCAAGACTTATTGAAGATCAGTACACTTTAAAAGTAGCATCTATGAATACTGAAATTGGAAGGGGCAATTTTAAATTTCATTATGTCCTAGGAAAAGGAGGATTTGGAAAGGTGTGGAGAGTAGAGATGATTAAAACACATAAACTATTTGCTATGAAAGAGATGAGTAAAGCAAAGTAAATCTAAATTTTGCTAAAAGGGTTTTGGCCAAAAAATCTGTCAATTCAGTTATGAATGAACGTATTCTTCTCTCACAACTTAAACATTCCTTTATAGCCAATATTCATTACTCCTTTTAAGATAGAGATAACTTGTATCTTGTACTTGATTTGTTAACTGGAGGCGATCTTAGATTTCATATTGGAAAAATGCGTAGGTTTTCAGAATAACATACTAGTATAAAACTTAAATTTAATTTTTATAGAGTTCTTAATTGCAAGTATGCTATTAGCTTTAGATTATCTACATAAAAATGGAATTATTCATAGAGATATCAAACCTGAAAATATTGTTCTTGATAAAAAAGGATATCCAAGATTAACAGATTTTGGAATTGCTAGAATAGTAAAACCAGAAAATTCCCAAGAAACTAGTGGAACTCCTGGTTATATGGGTATTTACATAATTTATTTATTATTAGCTCCAGAAGTTATGTTTAGATCGAATCACAGTTTTGGTGTTGATCATTTTGCATTAGGAGTAATGGCTTATGAATTTATGATGGGTAAAAGACCATATTTAGGAAAAACTCGTAGAGATATTAGAGATGCAATTATTGCAAAATAGATTTAACTTAAAAAATAAGATATTCCTCCTAATTGGTCCTGGGAAGCAGCTGATTTAATTAATCAATTATTATAAAGAAAACCATAAGCTCGTTTAGGGTATAATAGTATTGAAGAAATATAAAATCATCCATGGTTTTAAGGATTTCCATGGAAAGGATTACATGAGAAGTAGTTGCCATCTCCTTTCAAATTGACTAAATCATCAGATGAAGACTTCATTCGTGAGATTTCCTCTGATCATGATTCATAAGATGAATTGATATAGGAAAATATATTATTACTTAGATAAGAAACCATTTAAAATCTATTTGAAAATTATACATACTCAAAGGAACATCAAGTAACAATCAAGAGATTTTGATTAAAATATTGTACTTATTATCAATATTAATATAATAATGACAGTAAATTTTTGGATATTACATTTAAATTATAAATCTATAATATTTATCAAATAAAGTTTAATACTTAATAAGATTACATTTTTTTAAAGATTCAGCCAAATCCAAAAAAATAATAATAATTATCATTAGGATATTATATATTAACATTTAATAAAAATAATAAATAAAATTAACTAATATTATAGCGTTCATTTAATCGGTTTTTCATAATAACTATGTTTAAAATAAATTAATACCCAAATTCTGATGGTAATTTATATGCTCCAGGACCAGGAGATTCAACTCTAATTTTAGTTAGTTCTCTTTTTGCTCTTGTGAAAACAGTTGATTTTGTATCTGCAAATTTAGAACAATAATAAAGTCCTTTTGGATCAATATCTCCTGTATGTTGATATTATCCTGGTCCAGGAGTTAATTCATGAGCAGGAGAAAAACGAGAACTTTTAGCTTTAGGTGGTGAGAGAATGATTGCACCAGAACTATTAGCTTAAATTAAGAATTACTCTCTAAATTTACTAATTTTATATTTTCCATTTTCATTTAATGCTTCAGGTAAATTGTATTGTCCACTAATAATAGATAATAATAAAGATACGGTCCAGGTTTTCTATCTTTTTCCTTTTGACTCTCAGTTCTCATTCTCATTGAATATTTAATAGGAGATTTAGAATCTTAGAACTCATATTGTCCAGGACCTGGGGTTTTTTGAATTAAACCAAGAAAGATACCATCATATTTATTGCTTTTCTTTGGAATGTTTAAATGATGATGTATACATCTCTGCCTACTGGCATAGTCCAACCATTGCTTGCGTTGAGTGTAGTCTTAATTTAATAGTTATTTGGGCCTGGTGTAATACTTTCTTAGATCAAATCTGACTTTTATCCATATCCGATACCAGCTCCACGTTTACTCATCATGGTTGGAAGTGTGTAAATGTTTGGACATCTAGATATATGATTATGATAAATTACGCTGAATCCTTAAATTCTTTGAATCGATTAGCTTTTGGGAAAGAATAAAGTTATTTGGAAACAGAATGATTCAAAGGGGATTTGTTTATTTATTCAAACGATGTATTCATCTTAATTATTTTTATATTATTATATCTGTTATATCTCATACATCTTTTTCTTGTACTTATTATTATGTAGCTAATTTGGCTTGGTTACAGAAACATTCAAATTATTTCACTTATCTCTTTATTGTATCAAGTGATTTATCAACTTATATCTTTAGAGTGATCAAATTTTAAGGAACAGCAGCTCTCAACTTCTCAATTTTCTAAAATTATAAATATTAATTAATACATTGCAAAGACTGGCCAAATCATCAGTGATTGGGAACAAATAATCATAAAAGGTCTTACTGAAATCATTACTTTTCGTTTAAAAGATTTAAATAATGACTTCAAAGAATTTATCTTAATAAGGTTCCAAACTTAGGTAACGTCTTTCATTATTGAAACCGGCCATTGATTCTTACATCATTTTGACTGATTCTTTATCGTTTGGATCAATGAACTTTTACCAAAGAGCAGCTCTTTCTTATTCATTTGCAATAAGAGCTTAACATCTTAATTGTGCTCTTGAAGCTGCATCAGAAGTATCAAGTTACAACATCTTTTAAAGTATCTCTTTTCTCAAATCAGAATTTTCATCATATTTTTATGAAGCATAAACTAATTTAACAATTGCCCATTTGTTATCTTTTGTACATTCAATTTATGATAATTCTTAATTTTAACCTTAGAACCAAGCTAACAATTCATCGATACAGGAATTATCATATGCAAATGATGTTAAGTTGTTTCTCAATAGAATCATTCTATTTTCTAATTATGGATCTTTGCTAACTTTGACTAATTATTCTAGAAGGAATGCAAATACTCTTTTTCCAAGTGTCTTCTTGAATCTATAATAATTATATTAATAAATTACCTTCTTGGTGTCATGGATCCAATAGCAGCTTATAAGAACATTAATTGAGAATTCAAAATTTCATCTGAATTTTCTCTTGGTAATTAATTTAATAAGAAATCAACATATTCTTCTGAACATATTTTACCATCTCTTACACTATCAAAAAGAGCTCTGTAAATCAAAGTTCTTGTAAGAACATCATTAACTGCTTATAAATTTTAACTGAAATATTTAGTTGATTCTTAGTCAAGAAGTACTTTAACAAATGATTAATCTTCATAATTTAATAATATTGCTCTATATCCCTTACTACCATCATAAGTAATGACGTTTTCTTCAGTTGCTTTGAGTACAGCATCAATAGAATCAATACCATTATCATGGAATAATCCTATTTTAATTTTGTGAATTCTCAAAGTAGAGAATTAACTTAAAGCAGGTCTTTAATATATAGTTAATTTTGCTTAATGAGTTCTATCTGTTTAATCCCATTAAGGTTCAATTTCATTCATACCAGCAGTTTCAATCCATTATTATTTCCATTATGATAATGTAAATTCTGGATTATCAAATTTCTCTTATAAATGATCAATTAAATCTTATAAAACAGCATTCTTCCATCCAAATTTCCTAAAGTAATTTCCACATGCCTCTCCAAATTTAGCTGCTCCCATAATACACATTAATTATTTCATTACTGAAGCTCCTTTAGAATATGTAATTCCATCAAATATATTTTCTGCTACTTCAGTATTAATAACATCACCAGCAATTGGATGTGTAGTTACCATTTAATCTTCTCTATATCCCCATCCTTTTCTTTAATTGAACATAACAGGAATATTTGATAATTTGATTGATTCAATTTAAATATTTTCTAAACAAAAGTGAGAAATGAAATCTGCATAACTTTCATTTAACCATAAATCATTCCACCACTTCATTGTTACATAATCTCCAAACCAATGATGAGCCATTTCATGAGTAATTGTATTAGCAAATTATGTGTAACTAGTTGCTGGTTTCTTTTCTTTGAATACATAAAAATCATTAAATGTTACACATCCAGGATTTTCCATTGCACCCCAATTATATTCATTAACAAATAAAGAATCATATTTATTGAATTAATATTTGACTCCAAAGAAATCCTCATAAAATTTCATACTTTTCTTAGTGACTTCAAAAATAAAATCTTGAAGATTCATCATATGTTCTTTTAAACTTTCTCTGCAATAAATAGTCTATGGAACATCACCTACTTCTCCTTAAAATTTAATTGACCAATATTCACCTGCTACTAAAGCAAATAAATAAGTTGGTAATATTTTTGTCTCACCAAATACCCAAAAGTTGTATGAATCTGAATTCTCAAGATTTTAGAGTTGACTCTCTATAAATTCTTCAGGTTAATATGCCTTAATAATATTAGTAGCTTAAGCATAATTAAACTATCCATTTTGATCAGCATTTTCATTTGAAATAACTACCCATTCTTTAGGACATACTGCTGTGAATCTCAATTAAGCTTTCAAATCAGGTTGATCCATACAAGGGAAACTAATTTATTAAAATTCTTATACAATCTATTTGTGAAATAAGATTCACATTAACTATATAAATATTATTTTCCATCTTTATCAATGAATCCATGTAATCCACATCCATCTTTAGCATAATTTTAATCAAATTATATATTCACTCTATTCTTTTAAGATGTACTCAAATATTCTTTAGGTACTTTGATAAATAATCCATTCCAATCCAAATTATTAATCTTATTTCCATTGACAACCAATTTCACAACTTTTTTACCTCTAAAATCAACATACAAATCTGTCAAAGTATGTTTTGCTTCAAAATCCAATGTTACTAAACCACTATATGATTCACCTACACATTATCATTATTATATAAGTACCTCCTTTCAATAATAAATCCACTTTATATGAAATACTTCCTTATACAATTTGACCCCATCTTTAAATGGCTCCTGCTTAAGTTAAAAATCGATTCTATTCAAACTCATTTTAAGAAACAGGTGGATTTTGAGTGACAATTAAGCTAGATTTTCTGGCTTTATCATATTAATGATAACCCAAAACAACACCACTCAAACCCAATGCAACTATGATACCTATCTGGGCTGTCTTTGAATCTGCGAATTTCTTTAAAATTTACATATTTATTTTATATTTAAAAAGATATATATTAACATGATAGCACTTATCAGAGTAAGGATGACGTATTTCTTCATAGAGAAGTATAAATATGTACATTTTCATCATAAATATTATTTTATATAATTGTTACCAATTAATAAATTTTTGCATTTAAAATAATATTCTATAATTCATTTAGAAACTTCTCTAATGATAACTTTTTTATTCCATTAAATATATTATGTTTCTAATATTATCAATTTAATTAAAAATAAATCTAATATATGATATATATGTATAAAACAAATATTATAAGTTGAATACAAAACAATCATTTTTTAATTCTAAAAAATAATATATATCTAAAATAATAAAATTCTTATTCTTTTAATACTCTATAAAGTTATTTATAATATGATTAATTAAAAATATGGCAATATCTTAATTGTGATGTAATTAGTTATATTATTTATTTTATATAAAAAATGCAATAATTTTATGATACAGATCTATAAAGTGAACATCCACCATCAGATGTTTTTAGTGAAAAGGATATTCCTAAGGAAAAATTACATAAACAAAAAATGCTTTACAAAAAAGAATTTATTCACATCAAAAAGGAAGTCAGATAAAGAGGTCTTAGCTATGAAAAACCAGCATATTTTGATAAAGTAAAAATAGCAATGATTTAAATAACTGAAGAGGAATATAATAATGGAGATGAGAAATTAATTCTAGAAAATGCTAACATAGTGGAATAACACATTTTATCTCCATAAAATGATAGATGGATTGATAAAGCATTATAGTCTATGAAAAAATAAGAGATTAGTATTTTTATTCAAGAACATTTAAAGCATGATGAAAATTAAATGAAAATTTTGGATTATAAAGTGTATACTATAATAAAAATGATTGATTGGTAAATAATTGTTGATCTTTATTAAGATTAAACTTATTTAAAATATATTCAACAATTAGGCATAGGAGGAGATCGTTGTGAAATGCTTGATGAAATAATTTATGAAATAAAGATCTTTTAAGGAGATAATTTATTATATACAGATTCTTAAGATGGTCCATCCCCTATTAAATTATTAAAGTCAAAAGTTGTGTATTAAATTTTAAAGACAATGAAAAATAAAGAAAATTCATTATGTTAAATAAAAAATGATTCTTATTTGTAAAATGAGAATTAAGAATTCCTATAATCATTAAATTATGATAAAGATATTTAAGTAGATTGGAAAATCTAAATAAATGTGAAAACCTTATTTAAAATTGAAGATTTATATGGTGATGGAATTTTAATAAAAATTACAATGTATAGAAGTAGAAACACAGCAAAACCTGATAAAGTTTCATTAATAGATTTTGATATGTGGATTTATTCGATGTCTACAGATCCATATCCAAAGAAAGAAAATCTTTTATATTCATCTACAGATGAGGATCCAATCTATGATAGAATTGAAGCAAAAAAACATAATGATGAGGATGAAGAACCAAGTAAAGGTAGTTTATCATTATATATTGATGATCTAAAAGTATCTAAATTAATGAGACTAGCTCTATTAAGAATGAAAAAGAGGGAATTAAGTATAATTAAATGTTATGAAACAACGGATCTTATAAAAAATGGTATAGATTATGAGGGAATGAAAGGAATGATTGAAAAGGAACTCATTTATGTGATATATGTTCATACATTTAGTGAGGGTAAGAATAACTTTAGTATGACAATTGATGAAAAGATAGAATAAGCTATAAGGAAAAAATAAATAGGATTGAAATGGATTTCATAATAAAACTACAGAAAAGCTTTAAAAGTATTCAAAACAATTAATGCCTATTTTGATTATGGGACATTTACTGAAGATGATAAAGAGAAAATGAGAGAAGTATCTAAATTATATCTAATTAGTTTCAAATATCATCATTACTGAATTCTTCATTGTGTATGATGAAATTAAAGGAATGGAAAGACATGAGAATAGTATGTGAAAAACTATATAAATTAGATAGCAAAAATTAGAAAGTTATTTATAGATATTGTTATGCTTTGATGAATCTTTATGAATATGAAGAAGCATTATAAATAATTACAGAAGAGAATGAAGATTTAATTAAACTTAAAAAGGAAATTAAATAGCTATATTCTTAATATAAAAATAAGGAGAAATAAATGTATTAGAAATGGTTATCTTGAATGTATATTATGACATTTATAAATATATTAATATTAAACTGTTTAATCATTTATTTATATTATATTATATGATAGTTATTTTTAATTTATCTTATTATCTATTTATTTTAGGATTATATATACTGATTATTACCATTTAAATAAAATGTATAAGTTTAATTTTATCATTTAATTTTCAATTATAACTTAAACTAAAATGGCTATGTAATTAGATTAAAACTAATTATCTGAAGCAATTTAGAAATTAGAATTATTTTTTAGTTGTAGATAATTAGATGATTTAGACACAATGAGTGTAAGTGATCCATACATAGTTCTATTTTAAAAAACTAATTAAAATAATTGTAATCAAATTGTAGATAATTAATTAGGGAGTAAAATAGGATAAACAGAATTGATTTGGAATAATTTAAATCCAAATTTTGCAACATCAATTATAATAGAGTATTATTTTGAAATTCATCAATATCTTAAATTAGAAGTACATCATTATGTTAATGAAAATCAATCAAAAGTAATTAGAAATATAAAAACTTATAGATAATTGGAATTGCAGAAACTTCTCTTGCAGCCATAGCAGGAGCAAAAGATCAAATTTTAATGGCAGATCTGTTTAGTCTTTAAGGAAAAAAAAGTGGAAAAATTATTGTTAAGGCTGATTAAGTTAAACAATGTAATGATGATTTAGAAATCACTGTTTCTGGTTAAAATTTACCAGATACCAGAATTTGGTTTTGGCATGGTGCTTGTCCATTCTTAAGATTTTATAGATTAAGAAAAGATGATAGTAATCCAATTTTAGTTTATGAATCTGAATTCGTGAAGGACTCTTCAAATCCTACTTGGAAAACTATTAAATGTAAAGCATAAAAGCTTTGTAATGGAGATTATTAAATGCCAATAAAAGTAGAACTTTGGGATCATAGAACATCAGGTAAACATCTATATCTTGGAGAAACTACATTCTTCATTGATGAATTGAGAGAATCATTTACATAGAATAAACCTTAAAAAAAAGAATTTAGAAATAAATAAAAAAATAATTCTCCAGCAGGTACAATAACTTTTGAAAAATTCAATCTTAAATCCAAATATACTTTTTTAGATTATTGTTAAGGAGGATAATAATTGAATTTAATACTTGGTATTGATTTTACTGCTTCAAATGGTGATCCTAAAGAAAAAAACTCATTGCATTATATTTAATAAGATGAAAATTCTAGTTAATATTTATAAGCAATAACAAGTGTAGTTGAAATTTTAATAAATTATGATCATGACAAAAAAGTACCAGTATATGGTTTTGGGTGTCAACCATCATTCAATTTAATCAATACAAATGAAACATTACATCTCTTTCCTCTAAATGATAATCCAGAGGATCCAGAGTAAAATTGTATATATATTAATTTAGAGTATATGGATTAGATGGGATTGTATAATGTTATAGAAATGCCATTTAACATATGTAATTAGATGGACCAACTTATTTCCATCCTGTAATATAAAAAGCAATGGAAATGGCTTTAGAAAGTAAACTTAAAGGAAGCAAAAACTATTTGATATTAATGATATTAACAGATGGATAAACTGATGATTTATAAGCTTCAATAGATGATGTTATTGAGTCATCTCATTTACCATTATCAATAATCATTGTAGGAATAGGAAATGCAAATTTCAAAAAGATGGCCATACTCGATAATGATGACAATAGTATGGTTAATAGTAAAGGTTAAAAGGCTGTAAGAGATTTAGTTTAATTTGTTCCATTCAATCAATTTAAATATGATTCATCTCTATTATCAAGAGAAGTTTTGGCTGAATTACCTAATTAATTGGTAGAATATATGGAACTAATGAAAATTCCTCCATAACCACCTAAATGTAAATAGGGTCTTTATTTAAATTAGATTAAAAAAATCAAATGCTATATTAATAAACATAGTAAACCCAGTAGTAACCTGGATTCACAAATCAAAATTTTGTATAAGGATTTCCCTAGTAAGGTTTTTGAAATAACTTTGTCAAACAAACATAATTGTCTATCAGTTATCCTTAATAATGATAGATAATTTATATTAATATATGAATTCTTCTTAAAAAAAAAGATAGTTATATTAGTTATTTAATGTTTTAATAAAATAATGTTATAAAATAATATTGATGAGAATGAAGCAAGTCTGTTATTCAAATTTATTTTAATTGGAGATGTTGGTATTTATAATACACTATATCTTTATAGCTGTTGGTAAGACATCACTGCTTAAGTAATTTGTTGAGAAGAGGTTTTGTGATGACTATAATTTGACTATTGGAGTTGAATTCAATATCAAATATATTTAAGTGAATGATCATGTCATTAAATTGCAGATGTGGGATACAGTAAAAAGATCCTTAATGAAAAGTCTGGACAAGAGAATTTCAAAAGTGTGACACGTTTGTATTACAGAGCAGCAGCTGGAGCTATCATGGTTTTTGACATTACAAGACGAGAGACTTTTGAAAACATTCGTAATTGGCATCGTGAGGCTCTTGACAATGGCAATAGTAGAATGAAATTTCTACTTATTGGCAATAAGACTGACCTTCAAAATCATAGAGAAGTAGAATCTTATGAAGCTGCCCAATATGCTAAAGAAAATGAATGTCTCTATACTGAATGTTCAGCTTTGTAAGGATCTAATGTGGAAAATGCATTCATGGAATTGGCACATCAAATTTATTAAATGGCCATGGAGGATCCAAATATAGTGAATGAATAATATGGTATCAAGTATGTAAACAATGCCAACAGTTCCATGTCAACAAGCAAAATTGTAAGTCAAAATGCGATGCCAAAGAAATAGTTATAAAAGGTATTCAAGTAACAGAACTAATAGATAAATAATCCAAATACAGAAGAATTTATTGAATATTATGGGGAATAGAATTAAAACAATCAAAAAAAGGCTTAATGTAATAATTGTTGTGCAGATATATGAATATACTAAAAAAAAGAATACTCATATATGCATATAGAAGATTTATTTATTTATATATATTTACAATAATATTTATATTAAACCTATACTCTCTGATGATCAACGATAATAGAAACCCAGCATTCTTTTAACAACCAAATCAAAATCAATATAATATCATACTACCCAATAGTAATTAACCAGTTATTGGTTAAAGATAAGCATATCCTATTTAACAAACAAACTAACCAATTATTTAACAGCCATTACAATTCTAACAATAATTTCCACTTCCACCTTAAGTTAATTATGTACCTTAAACTATATAATCAAAACCTAATGTTTTACCTACTGTCTATTAAGAGAAACCAACACAAGTCATAAATATGGATGGTAACAATCTAAATTATTTCCAATAGAAATTGAAGCACCATGGAGATTAAAGTGTGCTACTTTAGAAAGATAAATTTTAGAATTGCAAATTCAATTGAGAAAAGGACCAGGACCTACTGAACCAGATGCTATTGAAGTTATTGATGATACTAGATTAAGAGAATTAGAATCAAAGAAGGCTTAATTACAATAGATGATATAGGATAGAGATAGAGAGATTTCTGAATTGGAAAATCAAATTCATTAATAATAAGAATCAATTGAAATATAAATCTAAGAAAGAACAGTCCATTACTCAAATGAAATTGAAACTTGGTAGAAGAGATTCTAACAATTAGAAAGAGATTATTAATAATCATAAAGATAATTATAAGATTTATAAGAAGAATAAAAGAGATTAGAGAAATAAAATTAAGATGTTCATACATCTTAATAAAGAGTAGGATAAAGTAGAAATTATTGAATAATAATATATTGATATATAAAAACATAAGTATATATAAATCAAATAACATCATCATCCTCATGATCTATTAATCTTTAAGATCTATAAGATTAATTTTGACTTAACAATTTGTTACTATATCTACTTTAACGTAATGATGTATTTCTCATTTCAGAATGTTTCTCAACAATCATTTCTTTCATATTTTAGTTTAACTATTTAACTTAATTACTTAAATCCTTATTCTCTTTTCTTAATTTTACTATTCTCTTTTCTAAGACTATATCATTTCCATCCATTTATTCTAATTAATTCTTTAAATTCTGATTTTCTAATTATAGTGATTTCTTTTCATGTTATAATGAATTAATTTAAGCAGTTAATTTATTGAACTTTGATTCTAAATCATCTAATTATTTATCACTAAGTTCAACTACTTTTTCAATCATAAACTCATTTTTTTTTGCCTCAGATTATTTATCATCCAATAATTATTTTAATTTCTAATTCTCTTATAAAATACGATCATATTCAATATTAGTTTATTCCAATTATTATATTGCATTGTTTAATTATAGTGATAATTATTTAATCTAAAAATATCTAATAATTATATTACCTCATAATCTGTTTATTTTAATTAATTATTTAACTAATAATTTTGTTATCTAATTTTTTCTTATTCATATGCATCATATGAACCTCCAATTCTTTCTGTAGTTTCACTATGCACTCTACCCAATTATGTCTCTAATTGTTTTGAGATACCATATAATTAATCATTTTCTGTCTCTAATTTAACTCTTTCAATCTTCATCTGTCCATTCTCTTATTCAAATTATTTCAATTGAGTTTTATATTTCTTTAATTTCTCCTTATATTTTTATAAATATTTTTCCTTATCTTATTTTAATTATTGGTTTTCTGTTTCCAATTTAACCTTTAATCTAGTAAATCTCTATTCAATTTAATTTATATCTCTAATAGCCTCTTCTTATTTTAATTTGTGATTATTTACAGTTTCACATAATTCCTTATTCTTTTATTTCTCTTCTTCAATTCTCTTGGATTATTCTTCAATCACTTTGTTTAATGTTTTAGTATTTTCATCATTGGCCTACAATTATTAATCTCTATTCTTAATCTCTATAGCAAAATAATTTAATTCTTAATATAATTATTTATTGCGTTCTTATTCTTACTAGATTAAATTTATAAATTCATCTTCTCTCTTTTCATAATGTTTCATATTTTTTAATTCTTGTTCTTTAATCTTTTCAATATCATTTTCTAAAACTCGTATTTTTTATTTTTATAATTAGGATTCCTCATTACCATATCTCAATTATTGATTCAATTATGCTAATGCTTCATTCAATTCTTCTTGATTTTATTCATAAATGTTCTCTTTTTATTTTGCTTAAGTAAATAACTAATGTTCTGCTTCCATCTTCTTTTTATTATCATCCATATGTTATTCCAATTATTAAATTAAAAGATCTCTCTATCTTATTGAATCTTCTTATTAATAAGCCTTGTTCTGCAATCGTGAATTCTCTTCATATAGATTCTTTAATTCCTTTTCAAACCTTTAGACTCTAATATATTAATCTAGAATTACTTATAATCCTCCATTACTTCCTTTTCTTTCAAAAGATCTTTAAGTTCTTAGAATTACTTAGAGAAATTGGCTTCTTGTCTACTAGGTTATCTCTCCATTATTGTACTGTTCATTTTGGATTAATGTAAAACTGTTTAATCTAATCCAGGTTTTATGTTTTGATCAGATCCAAATCTCATGATTTAATCAGATACACCTGGCTTCACAATTCTAGATGGCTAATCAAATTTTTCATCAATAGATTCCTTTGATCCAAATTATTAAATTAAATTGTCTCTTCCCAACTAAGATTTTGATTTAATTGATTGATTATCCAACTATGATAAAGCTATTCTTTATGTTGAAGGCTTTATTGTTTATCTCAAATCTTCTGCAAACTATAAAGTCATGTAAGCAGTGATATGGTCTTATTATACTTATGAAACACAAAATAAAACAGTTATATTATTGAATTTAGTTTCTCTCAAAGAAAGATATAATTACAATAAAGATTTGCTTTCCAACTCTTTTTCTTAAAAATCTTGTAAAGATACAAGTAATTATTTCAATTTTGCTTGAAAATCTTTAGCTTCTTAGGTAACTCTTCTCAAATCATTGAAGAGAATTAAATGTAATTAAGCTACTTCTTGTTTATCCTACTCAATTAAATATTTGACAAAAATATGATTGTTTTTTGTATCAGGATGCTCTTTAACATATTATTTATATTAGAATAAACTTTAATTAAGCATTTTTTTGAATTCACTTGCACTCTTAACTTATGAAAATTTGACAGTTTAACTTCTAGATGACCCAATCAAATCAATAACCTCAATGTTATTTACCAAAGATATAGAGATGTTTAATTTTCCTTTTCCTCTTAATTATTTTGAACTCTCTATTAAATTGAATATGTTTTCTACTATCATAACAGCTAAACCCTTCTCTTAACCTCTTTCTTCACCTTTGAGAGTGTATTTCTTGCCACTTTTAGGTCCTCCAACTATAAGAAATAAACCTGATTAACCAGTTATCAAATTGTTAACTTTAGTTGCCATCACTTAATCATAAACCAATTATTGATTAGCCTTTTCTCCAAATACCTAATCAAATTAAAAGAGATCAGAATTCTCAATAATAGATTATCTTTGTTTCATAATGTCTGAATCATTCTTTAAATACTCAAAGATTATCTTTTGTGAAATTGCATTACGTGAACTTACAACAATTGTCTAGGGTGCTTATCATGGTGTATAATATACATTCATTAGATAATGCACCAGCAAAGATATTGGTACGTACATCCTTTTTTGAATTAACAGTACTTGAAGATGTATTATTTGGTTAAGGTCTTAAACGGCATACTAATTTCATTGATTGTTAAAATGATAAATTTAAATTTTTTTATCAACCATATTTTTATTTATTTTAACATAAAATTCAATATTATAATGTAGTTTATATTTTTCTTGTACATTCAAATATGTTTTAGTTATTGAATTAACCAAATTTAAATATGAATTATTAATCAATTCTGTCTTTTAAAAATTTTAAGATTATTCATTAAATACATAAAATAAAAATCAAAATTTGATCAAGCAACTAACAGAAGTTTTATTGCTTCATCTAAACTTGCACATTATCGTATTTTATTTAAGAGAAATGTCTTTACATTAATCTCTCTAACATCATTAATTTATAACAAAATTTTTAAGTAATCTATAACACCTAACAATTCCTTTAAAATAATTAATTTGATTACAATATCCTTTGTATTATCAATATATGGTATAATTGGTATACCATTTTCAATTTAGAAAGCATAAGAATAAGCAGCATTATCGATCAAAACTATATCTTTTAAATCTCTATTTATTATTCGTAAATCCTTAACATAGATTCCTTATGAAGTTTATATGCAATTCTCTCTATAAAGTCGGTGAGATACCCATTTCCGAGATGGATCAAGCTTGTCAATTATTTGATCAGCGTATAATTAATGAGAAGCTGTAAATATAATAATTTCAAAATGCTTTGAGCATTCTTATAAAAATTACTATGCAAATGGTCTAACACTTATCCCTGCCTAATTAATATATTTAAGCATACTTCATGAACTTATCCATTTGGCATTTAGATCGGTATTTTAAAATCATATTTCATTTATTATTATTCATTACAATGCATCAAAGTTTCATCTAAATCTAAAACAAGAGTTTTCTAATTTTCTATTGAATTTAATTTATTTTTTACTCATTTTTTATAACTGTAGCATTTTTGCCTCTAATTTATTCTAATCTGGTTATTACATTTATTTGCTTAATTACAAACTATGAAATTGCTGAACAAAATGATTTATATACATTTAAGCATATAATCCTTCTAAGTTTAATCCTTTTAAATAATTTCTTAAATTATCCATATAATATATTCCCAAATTTATCTAATTAAATTAATTAAATTGAGATTCCTCAGAAACCTAAGACTCCTCTTATAACCATTCAAATGACTCAGTTCTCTTTACTCTTAATGCTTTCAATTCTCGATTGAACTCATATACTTGGCATTAAGAATCACCATCTTATTATTAATGATAATTGGCCTTTCTTAATTTATTTGCTCTTTGTGATGTCTTCAATATATCTTATGATTCTTTTTATTTCAATTAACTATTATTAAGTGAAGCGTCTTTAATAACTCTTCTTGTTGGTTAGTTTTTAGAAGTTCCTGAGTTACTAAAGAAAGAATACTTCAAACCACTATATTATTTTATCGGTGATTAACATTCTATTTCCATATTTTCTTCTTATTTTTGTTAAATCATCAGATTAGGACTCTTAGCTAATTATCAATAATTTCCACATACCTCTGATTCAAAATTACTCCTTCCACTTTTATTAGACATTTTTGATGTATCTCTATTTGGTAATAATAGCTTTTCTAATGATTTTTAACACTCTTACATTAATAAGGATTTACTAATCCAAGACAATCTTTTGGTGTGCTCCTTCCTTTTCTTTAGAAGCTGCTCTCTTATGTCATTTAATTGATATTTGGGGAATTTGTGTAGATTTTAGGAGGTGATGGTTTACGACTGCTACCCAATATATTGTCCTTTGAAATATCATTAGAATGGAACTTAGAACTTCGTCTTGATCTCATTTAATTATATTACCCTGAATATTTGATATAAAATTTTAATATAAATATGAAATAATTGATATTCATATTAATATTAATAATTTTAGTCATTAAATATAACTGTTATTATGCATTTCATCCTAACATTAAATAAAAAGTTCATTTCTCACTATTAATTTATAATAATTATAAAATTGAACTCTTATTAAAAAAATAGAAACTAAACTGAAAGTAAAAAAAGTAGATTCAAATCAAAATTGTACTTAATAGTTATAAAAAATAAAAATACTTTAATTTAAGATGATTTATTCAAATTAATACTTCAAGTAATATGTACCTAGTAAGTAAAATCATAATATATATTTTATTTCTAAATAATATATTTTTACCTCATTCATTATATTACTAATTATAATTAAAATCTAATTCGATTTATAAATTATGCTAAAAGATCTAAATAAAAATGTAAATATAATTGTTTATAATTTGTCTTGAGTTAATTAAAAATTATTAAACTTTATATACAATGCTCTAGATGAATATATTATTCTTATTCCAACGGTTTTTTTATTTTTACTCCCAATACTTTAGAACCTCTAAAGGTTTAAGTAATCATCATTATTTTGATTCCAAATAAACGATATTTAAAAGTATTTAAAAACAAAATGATTATTATTACTATTATCAATAATATAAAAATACAAAATTCCTTAATTTTTCTATTTAATAAATGGAAATTCTGTTTTATAAAATTAATTAAAAACTCTTTATAAAAATCATAACTTATTGTTATTCAAGTTCTTTAAACATATGAATAATTATTATTTCATCATTTCTTTTATAATATAAAATGATTAAATTATCTAAAAAAATAAATTATCTAAATATTAAGAAAACTGAGAAAGTAGTATTTGATAAACATCAAGAGTCTTAAATTCTATTTTTATTCTTCTACCAACGTACTAATTTACCTTCAGCCCATTCTCCTTCTTTTTCTATTCCATTAGATCCTAAATAGGTTCCAAATCCATGTTGTTTGTTATTTGACCACATACCTTTATATATCTTATATAAAATATAATGCTTACTCTTCCATCAGGCCATTCAAATTAACCAAACCCTTCTTTAACTCCATTCTAATAACTACCTAAATATTTTCTATTATCTGGCCATTTGAAAATCTAATATTGTAAAATAATTTTACCCCCTAACCATCCATTTAATTGTTCTTCCATTAGCCAATATAAATTCTACCGTCTTCCCACTTGAATTCACCTTCTCCTTCAATATTTCCATTAACAAATTCTCCAGTGTAGATTGATCCATCAGCCCATTTAAATGTTCCTTATCCATTCTTGAGCCCATTTTTATAATAACCCTCATATATAGATCCATCACACCATGTTTCAATACCATAACCATTTTTAGCATTATCTTCCCATTAACCATCATATTTGAGACCGTCAACGCTGTAAAGAGTTCCCTATATATTAAAATTACTATAACTTTTCCTGAAGTTTTATTATTTTTGAATTCTCCTTCATAGATGTCACCATCCACTTTGATTAGCCTACCTCTTCCTTGAAACATATTATAAGCCCAATATCCTTCATAATATTAACCATTAAGCCAATATTGTTTACCAAAACCATGCTTCATTCTCACAAAAATATTATTAAAAGTACCCATTTTTCCACTGTCCTTAATAAATGCAACCATCATCCAATTGATGGATCTAAAAATTAAATTAGTTCTCTTCTTCCTTATCATAATTAAATGATGAATATTATTATAGAATCTTTAAATTAAAAGTAAAGTGTCATATTACCTTATTCACTCTATTAACTAAATAATCAGGTACTTTATCCAATTTTTAAAACTTTTCTATATACAAATATTCCAATTTAGTGATCTAAGATGGTTTAGTGTCTTAAAATGGGGCAGAGTCATTGAAACTCAAATCATTTGAGTAATATTTCTATTCCTTCATTAAAATTTTTTTTTGTTTCAATTTTTAGATTAATTCCTAATATCTTTTTCTTACCAAATACCCTCTGACGCAAGCTTATGTAGATTTAGATCAATTACCTTGTATAAGTTTAATTTGATTAATGTAGTTGAGATCTCCTTCAGAAATAATTGTATTTTGAATCTAAGTTTACAAAATAATTTGGCATTTCTTTTCTTACTCTTAATACCCTAAACAGCATTATCCCATTGTATAAAAAGTATTAACTTTCAATAATAATTATATTTATTAAAATAAAAACATAGGTTTATGTATTATTATTCAAGTTGTTGGTTCATAACAGTGAAAATTATTCGAGATTCTTTCTTTTTTTAATTTTTCTAATGTAAATGTATTAAATTAATAATTATTAATAAATATGAAAAACTAAGTAACAAAGAGTGTCTCTCATTCTGCCATACCAAAACCAGAAAAATCTCAAACTCATAAAACTCCTGAAAAGCATGGAATTCCAAGAAACGTTAATTATTATAGCCATTTTTTAGCAGAACCATACATTACAGAAAAAGATATAGAGTTTGTGCTTCAGTTAAGAAACATGGATAATGTAAATTTCTTGTATGACAATAGGCAGAAATGACATCAAAGTTAGCTCGAATACCTAATCAAGTTTTTACAAGAGGAGATCAAAAAATTGAGTCTTAAAAAGTAAAACATCTTTCTAGAGATATCAATTACACTGAAAATTCTTCATAGATTTTACATTTAATAAAAGGTAGAATAGGCCCGACACCCCATTTAAGTTAAGCAGAATTTGAAACTGGTCTTCGATCTTATGCCAGAACTGATAAAAGTCTTGTTGAGAAAGAACGCAATTGGACTACTGTTCCAAAAACTAAAAGAAAAGATATTTTTCCTGAATTTTTACCAAATTATAAGGAAGAGATGTAAAAAAGAAAGTCTCTCAGCATTACTGGAAATAAATTAGCAAAACTAACATATAGTGGTAATTATAAATCATAAAAATATAAAGCTTTTGATCCGGATACACACTATCCTCCCTATTCAATCAAATTTAATGAGAAAAATATTTAGCATGTCAGACATATGTTCGTGCCAGGGGTTAAAATGTCAACTGTATAATGGCAAGAAGGTTTAAGACCTTTAGTATAAATAAAAAGATAGAAAAAAGAAAAAGAAAAAAAATGATTTGTTATAAATTTTGATTACATCAAGCTTATTATATAATCAGAATAATAAATGATAATAGAAGAATATAAATATTTATGATTAAAACTTAAAAATAAACTAAGACAAATAGAGATTATACAATAACTAAAATTAGATTAATTTCTTTGTTCAAAACAGATTTTTTTGGTATGTGAGGTTTTAGTATCAGAAAATAAGCATTTTGATTATTTATTAAATTAAGAAGGAAATAAGTCATGATTTTTTGTATAATTATATTGCTTTGGAGTATTTAATTATGTTTATAAAGAGAGGATTAAAATTTTTAATAATTTATATTTGAGTTTTATAATTATCAAAATTTGAGAATGGGAAATATATGCGATTTTATGAAAACAGAAAAAAAGGAATTTCAAAGTTCTCTGAATTAATAGACTGTATTGCAACCAATTTAAGAATGTATGCTGTTTATTAAGACTCAGAGGAATTAGCGATAAAATCAAGTAAGACTTTGGATAATTCCACATCGTTTATGCCTGAACAAAATCAAAAGCGAGTAGGCTTGGAAGATTTCATTATGTTAGCTACAGTTGGCAAAGTATCAGTTAAATTAATTAGGGTGCCTTTGGAAAAGTGTATAAAGTTAAAAAAAAGGACAATTAAAAAATATATGCTATAAAATGCATCAATAAGAAACTGATATTTGATAGTAAATTAGAATCAAATGCATTATTGGAGAAAAATGTCTTAAAATAAAGCAAACATCCATTTATTGTATAGTTAAAATATTCCTTCTAAACCCCAACTAAATTATATTTAGTTATGGAATACATCAATGGAGGGGAATTCTTTAAAATCCTTATGAAAACAAAAGGTTTACCAGAGTCTATTGTTGCTTTTGTTGCAGCTGAAGTTGTTTTAGCTTTGGAATATTTGAATTATTAGTTGAAAGTTATATATAGGGATTTGAAACCAGAAAATATCTTACTTACAACAACAGGACATGTTAAATTAACAGATTTTGGTTTAGCTACTTTAAGAAAAGATGAAAATGTTAAAAATTATACTGTAAATATTGATAATTATATAAGTTAGCTGGAACCCCTGAATATTTAGCTCCAGAAATCATAAACAAGAAAGGCCATTCTTTTGAAGTTGATTTATGGACATTAGGCATCTTAATATACGAAATGATAAATGGATATCCGCCTTTTACAGTACAAGACAGAAACACTTAAAAAATTCTATAATTAATTCTACAAAATAAGCCGAATTATCCATCAATAATGAGTGATGAAGCTAAAAATTTAGTTTAAAGTTTGCTAAAAGATAATCCAAAGGAAAGAATCGGAGCTTAAATAGTAATTTTTTTTTCTATATTTTAAAGGGATACCAAGAAATAAAATACCACCCTTTTTTTGCAAATATTAAATGGTCAGAACTATACAATTTGAATATTAAATCTCCTCTTAAGACCTTTGCAGAAACAAATGCTTCAAGGTCTGAAGGACTTAGAATGCCTAATATTCAGATTTAAGAGACCCCAAATCCTCCATAGCCAAATTTATAAGGGATTAGTTATGCAGGAGGTGATGATACATATAACTCTAAGAGACTGAATTGATATATCATTATATATTAATTTTTATTTATTGAATAAAAATGACCTGGGCATATCAACAGGGCTGATAAAAAAGAAGTTTTATAAACAAAAAAATTTATATATTTTAGCTTTAAGTATATTAAAACTGTTGAGATGGCAATATATGAGCAAAATATATTATTATCATTAATAAATTCTTATATGGCCGAAACTTAAAAGCGAACAGCTTAAGAGGAAACACTAGAAAAAGGACCATTTGGATTGTTGACAATTACTGTGAGTCACAACACTCAGGTGTTAATAGAGCTAAGAAATAATAGAAAGCTTTTAGGAAGAGTTAAAGCTTTTGATAGACATATGAATATGGTACTTTTATTAATATCTAATCAATCAAGATACTGGAGAATGTTACTGAAATGTGGACAGAAATTCCAAAAGGAAACAAAGGTAAGAAAGCTCACGCTACAAATAAAGAAAGATTTATTCCAAAGATGTTTTTAAGAGGCGATTCAGTGATTTATATTTTAAGAAATCCAAAGTGATATAGTATTGAAATTATTAAAACCGCTATGAGATATTAATAAAGCGTTAGCAAAGTTGTTTTTTTAACTATTCTCCTTAATTGATAAATGACATAATTTTCCTAAAATAAATTAGTTTTACAAATTATTTAGTCTCATTGTTGACTGATTATGAAATGATATTTTCAGAAAGAAAACCCCAAAAATTAACTTTTTTCAAATAATATGATTATTATAATTTCGAGGCTGGACAGTTAAAATATTTTATTTATAAAGCATATCAATAAATTAGACATTTCATTTTTTTATTTATAAAGTCCAAATGAATTATTTTAATTTCATGAATATCAACTTTATCGTTAGAGGATTTGAAAATTATGTAAATTCATTAAACGATTTTAAGGTTTTTAATAATTTATACAACTTCTAATAAAAAAACATAATCATATATCAGTCTTTAAATCATATCAACTTAAAAATGTTATTTCTAAGATGTATGCTATAAACTACGAAAATGTAATTCTCCTAATAATAAATAAATTGATATTATTGAAACTTAAATATGAATATAATACATATTCTCTTTTTATTATCTTTGAAGAATCTAATATTCGCTTAATTGAATGTAAAATTAAATATCTACTCAAAGCTGTTTTAAAAATATTAATAAAAACTATGAAGACTTTGTTTTTAAACATTTTAATTCTGATTACTTAAGTATAAGGTTAATGTTCCACTTAATAATATGATGATGGGCTTGGAGGTTGTTTAAATTGTCTTGCTGAATGTGCAACATGTTCTAATGGAACAACTTGCGAGACTTGTTTATAAGGGTGGTATATATCTGGCAATTTATGTTTAACCTGTGATGCAAACTGTTTAGAATGCTTTTAAAGTTCTAATTATTGCACTAAGTGTGACATAAACTAAAATAAATATTTGGATACCGCAAGCAATATATGCGTATCATGTGATCCACCTAAATTTAAAAACTAATAACAATGTGTACAAAATTGTCCTTTATATATAAATTCAGTAGATAACACTTGTGTTAATATGTGTAACGAAAACTGTTTAACTTGTTAAATATATTATAATCATTGTTTGTCATGTGCATCAAATATGTATTTAAATGAATAAGTTAATACATGTCAATCAAATTGCGATCCTAATTNTTTATTCCAAAGATGTTTTTAAGAGGCGATTCAGTGATTTATATTTTAAGAAATCCAAAGTGATATAGTATTGAAATTATTAAAACCGCTATGAGATATTAATAAAGCGTTAGCAAAGTTGTTTTTTTAACTATTCTCCTTAATTGATAAATGACATAATTTTCCTAAAATAAATTAGTTTTACAAATTATTTAGTCTCATTGTTGACTGATTATGAAATGATATTTTCAGAAAGAAAACCCCAAAAATTAACTTTTTTCAAATAATATGATTATTATAATTTCGAGGCTGGACAGTTAAAATATTTTATTTATAAAGCATATCAATAAATTAGACATTTCATTTTTTTATTTATAAAGTCCAAATGAATTATTTTAATTTCATGAATATCAACTTTATCGTTAGAGGATTTGAAAATTATGTAAATTCATTAAACGATTTTAAGGTTTTTAATAATTTATACAACTTCTAATAAAAAAACATAATCATATATCAGTCTTTAAATCATATCAACTTAAAAATGTTATTTCTAAGATGTATGCTATAAACTACGAAAATGTAATTCTCCTAATAATAAATAAATTGATATTATTGAAACTTAAATATGAATATAATACATATTCTCTTTTTATTATCTTTGAAGAATCTAATATTCGCTTAATTGAATGTAAAATTAAATATCTACTCAAAGCTGTTTTAAAAATATTAATAAAAACTATGAAGACTTTGTTTTTAAACATTTTAATTCTGATTACTTAAGTATAAGGTTAATGTTCCACTTAATAATATGATGATGGGCTTGGAGGTTGTTTAAATTGTCTTGCTGAATGTGCAACATGTTCTAATGGAACAACTTGCGAGACTTGTTTATAAGGGTGGTATATATCTGGCAATTTATGTTTAACCTGTGATGCAAACTGTTTAGAATGCTTTTAAAGTTCTAATTATTGCACTAAGTGTGACATAAACTAAAATAAATATTTGGATACCGCAAGCAATATATGCGTATCATGTGATCCACCTAAATTTAAAAACTAATAACAATGTGTACAAAATTGTCCTTTATATATAAATTCAGTAGATAACACTTGTGTTAATATGTGTAACGAAAACTGTTTAACTTGTTAAATATATTATAATCATTGTTTGTCATGTGCATCAAATATGTATTTAAATGAATAAGTTAATACATGTCAATCAAATTGCGATCCTAATTGTGCTACTTGTTTTGAGAAAACAGTTTAATGTACTTCTTGTGATTCAGGAAATTATTTAAATTAATCAACTAATATTTGCTAATCCTCTTGTGATAGTAATTGTTTAACTTGTCAAACTACAACAACCCATTGTTTAACATGCGATTCAGGATTTTATTTAAATCAATCAACTAATATTTGCTAATCCAGTTGTGATAGTAATTGTTTAACTTGTCAAACTACAACAACCCATTGTTTAACATGCGATTCAGGATTTTATTTAAATTAATCAACTAATATTTGCTAATCCTCTTGTGATAGTAATTGTTTAACTTGTCAAACTACAACAACCCATTGTTTAACATGCGATTCAGGATTTTATTTAAATCAATCAACTAATATTTGCTAATCCAGTTGTGATAGTAATTGTTTAACTTGTCAAACTACAACAACCCATTGTTTAACATGCGATTCAGGATTTTATTTAAATTAATCAACTAATATTTGCTAATCCTCTTGTGATAGTAATTGTTTAACTTGTCAAACTACAACAACCCATTGTTTAACATGCGATTCAGGATTTTATTTAAATCAATCAACTAATATTTGCTAATCCAGTTGTGATAGTAATTGTTTAACTTGTCAAACTACAACAACCCATTGTTTAACATGCGATTCAGGATTTTATTTAAATTAATCAACTAATATTTGCTAATCCTCTTGTGATAGTAATTGTTTAACTTGTCAAACTACAACAACCCATTGTTTAACATGCGATTCAGGATTTTATTTAAATCAATCAACTAATATTTGCTAATCCAGTTGTGATAGTAATTGTTTAACTTGTCAAACTACAACAACCCATTGTTTAACATGCGATTCAGGATTTTATTTAAATTAATCAACTAATATTTGCTAATCCTCTTGTGATAGTAATTGTTTAACTTGTCAAACTACAACAACCCATTGTTTAACATGCGATTCAGGATTTTATTTAAATCAATCAACTAATATTTGCTAATCCAGTTGTGATAGTAATTGTTTAACTTGTCAAACTACAACAACCCATTGTTTAACATGCGATTCAGGATTTTATTTAAATTAATCAACTAATATTTGCTAATCCTCTTGTGATAGTAATTGTTTAACTTGTCAAACTACAACAACCCATTGTTTAACATGCGATTCAGGATTTTATTTAAATCAATCAACTAATATTTGCTAATCCAGTTGTGATAGTAATTGTTTAACTTGTCAAACTACAACAACCCATTGTTTAACATGCGATTCAGGATTTTATTTAAATTAATCAACTAATATTTGCTAATCCTCTTGTGATAGTAATTGTTTAACTTGTCAAACTACAACAACCCATTGTTTAACATGCGATTCAGGATTTTATTTAAATCAATCAACTAATATTTGCTAATCCAGTTGTGATAGTAATTGTTTAACTTGTCAAACTACAACAACCCATTGTTTAACATGCGATTCAGGATTTTATTTAAATTAATCAACTAATATTTGCTAATCCTCTTGTGATAGTAATTGTTTAACTTGTCAAACTACAACAACCCATTGTTTAACATGCGATTCAGGATTTTATTTAAATCAATCAACTAATATTTGCTAATCCAGTTGTGATAGTAATTGTTAATAATGTTCAGTTACAACTACTCATTGCACACACTGCTATTAAGATTATGGAGTGGATAATATTACGAATAAATGTGTTCTTGTTTGTGACCCAAATTGTTTAACCTGCATAACAACTGTAAATAATTGTTTAACATGTTATCCTGGATTTTTCTTAAATGAAATTACACATTAATGTGAATCCTCTTGTGATAATAATTGTTCTACTTGTATTGATACAACTACTCATTGCTAAACATGTCACTCCGGATAATACTTAAGCATCTTGACAAACTAGTGTTTTTCTTCATGTGATGTAAATTGTTTAACCTGCGAGACTACAACAACGCATTGTTTAACTTGCAATCCTAGTATGTATTTAAATCTAATAACATCCTAATGTTAACCTAACTGTGATATTAATTGTTAAACTTGTTACATAGAATCAACTCATTGTTTAACTTGCCCACTTAGTATGTATTTAAATTAATCAAATAACTAATGCTAAGTATCATGTGATTCTAATTGCTTGACATGCTAAGATACTACAACTTTCTGTTTAACTTGTTAAAATGGATTTTATTTAAATTAAACAAATCATCAATGTTAATCTACTTGTGATAATAATTGCTTAAGTTGCTAAACAATAACGACGCATTGTTTAACCTGCATTGCTGGAATGTATCTAAATTAATTAAGTCATGAATGCTAATCAACCTGCGATGTTAATTGTTTAACATGCTAAACAACTACAACCTATTGCTTGACTTGTGATATTAACATGTATATGATTGTAGCTTCTAATTCATGTCAATCTACTTGTGATACAAATTGCCTAACTTGTTAAACTACAACTACACATTGTTTAACGTGTGATGTAGGATCATATTTAAATGTATCAAATAATCAATGTTAATCTACTTGTGATTCAAATTGTGCAACATGTTAGACTTTAACAACACATTGTTTAACATGTACAGTTGGAATGTATTTAAATCAAGCAACAAATATTTGTCAGTCTAATTGTGATGCTAATTGTAATACATGTCAAACAATTACAACTCACTGTTTATCTTGTAATAACGGATATTATTTAGACTAAGTATAAAATTTATGTGTAACTAATTGCGATGTTAATTGTTTAACATGCTAAACAACTACAACCTATTGCTTGACTTGTGATATTAACATGTATATGATTGTAGCTTCTAATTCATGTCAATCTACTTGTGATACAAATTGCCTAACTTGTTAAACTACAACTACACATTGTTTAACGTGTGATGTAGGATCATATTTAAATTTATCAAATAATCAATGTTAATCTACTTGTGATTCAAATTGTGCAACATGTTAGACTTTAACAACACATTGTTTAACATGTCATGATGGATGGGAATTAAGAGGAACAAGTACAATTTGTTATATCATATGTGATTCAAATTGCGAAACTTGCGAAACAACTGCTATTAATTGTCTTTCTTGTTATGATTTAATGTATTTAAATTTATAGAATAATCAATGTTAATCTAATTGTGATACAAATTGTGCTACTTGTCAAGATACAACAACTTATTGTTTAACTTGCAATTTAGGTATGTATTTAAATGAGTCAAACAATTTATGTTAATCTTAATGTGATTCAAATTGTGCAACTTGTGAAACAACAACTACTCATTGTTTAACATGTGGAACTGGTTTGTATTTAAATACTTCAACTTATTCTTGCGATTCCATTTGTGATGCAAATTGTGCAACTTGCTAAACTTATACTAATTTTTGTTTAAGTTGTTTTTCTGGGCAATATTTAAATTAATTAACAGATGTTTGTGATTCAAATTGTGATGCTAATTGTGCTACTTGTTCAGGAACAACAACTAATTGTGAATCTTGCAACTTGGGAACTTATTTAAATTTAACAACAAAAACTTGTCAACCAACTTGTGATATTAATTGTGATACTTGTTAAGTTACTACTATTCATTGCTTAACTTGTCCAGCTGGATAATATTTAAATTTATCTAATAATTAATGTTAACCAAATTGCGATATTAATTGCTTAACTTGTTAAACCACTACAATACATTGTCTCACTTGCAATCCTGGATATTATTTAAATCAATAAATTAATTAATGCTAATTGACTTGTGATCCAAATTGCAATACGTGTTAAACAACAACAAAAAATTGTTTAACATGTTTTTCAGGTTTTTTTTTAAATTAATAAACTAATGCATGTTAGAATTTTTGTGATATCAATTGTGCTACATGCTAAATTTTAACGAATTATTGTCTAACTTGTAATCCTGGAATGTATTTGGATTTATTGATGCACATATGTTCATTAACATGCGATGCTAATTGCTCAACTTGTCTAACAACGACTACACACTGTTTGAGTTGTAATGTAGATATGTATTTAAATGAGATTACAAATTTATGTTAATCTACTTGTGATTCAAATTGTTTGACATGTTAAACTACAACAACAAGGTGTTTAACTTGTTATGATAATTATTATCTAAATTTATCAACTAATTCTTGCTAAACTAATTGTGATACTAATTGTTTGACATGTTTAATAACTACAACACGATGCAAAACTTGTAATTCAGGAATGTATTTAAATAAATCAAACTATCAATGTCAAGCTTCCTGTGATTCAAATTGTGATACTTGTTTTATAGTAACAACAAACTGTTTAACATGCCCAACTGGAACTTACTTAAATGAATAAAATAGTTCATGCTTACCTTCATGTAATTCAAATTGTGCCACTTGTTAAACTACAACAACTTATTGCCTTACATGTTTTTCAGGATTTTAACTAGATTCAGGATTAAATAAATGCATTGTCATATGCGATTCAAATTGTGCATCTTGCTTAAACTCTCCAACATATTGTGTTTCTTGTTATGATGGAATGTATCTAAATAAATCCACTAATGTGTGTTAAAGTGAATGTGATACTAATTGCTTAACATGCTCAGTTTCAACAACATTTTGCTAAACCTGTTATGATGGATATAGTTTAAACGAAAAAAACTTCATGTGTGATTTAATATGTATCGATAATTGTTTAACTTGCATCATAAATCCATCACATTGCACATCTTGTCTTGATGAAATGTATATCAACCCTTCAAGTTATGTTTGTGAAGCAACATGTGATATTAATTGTGCAACATGCAAAGATACAACTACAAATTGTTAGACATGCAATTCTGGAATGTATCTAGATAATATCACTGTTAATGATAATGGAGTTTGTTTAGTGTGCAATCCTCCATGTGCTATTTGCTAATCGCCATCATAAGTAGAAATTTGTTTGGATTGTTAATTTCGATATTTTTTAGATAATACTTCAACTTGTTAAGCATGTCATCCTACTTGTTACAAATGCACAGGGACTGCAAACGTTGAATGTGCTTTATGTGCTCCTGGAGAGTATTTATTAATATCCGGATCTGATAAAACTTGTCATTCATGTATATCACCATGTTATGAATGTTCATCAGATTCAGTATGCCTTTCTTGCATACCACAATATTTTTTAAGTGGATCTATTTGTTTGCCTTGTACTCCACCATGCTTTAACTGTATCACAACAACAACTACATGTGTTGATTGTTTTTTACTTGATAAGAGAGGAGTTGTTAATGATTTATGTGTTTGTCTACCTCATTATTATGATCAAAATAATGGTTCTAGTGAGTGTTTAATTTGTGATTCTAATTGTAAGACATGTATTGATACAGCTACTAAATGTACAAGTTGTGAAGATGGATATTATTTAGATAATAATATTTGTTTGGTTTGTGATATATAATGTGTAACTTGTGTAAATTAATCAACAAGTTGTACTTCTTGCAATATTGATGTTTATTTAAGAACATTAGATAATAACTAATGTGTTTGCCAAGATGGTAAGTATTACTCTAATGTTCAACTTATATGTGAATTTTGTATTGATCCATGTTTAACATGTTTGAGTGGAACAGATATAAATGGAATAAATTATGATGGAAATTAATGTTTATCATGTGTGTTTGGGAATAATCGAATATTAAATAATATAACTAATACATGTATTTGTGATACAGGATATTTTGATGCAGGATATTTAATATGTTAAGCTTGTGCTTCATATTGTGTTTCATGTATAGCAAATGAATTAGATTGCAACTAATGCAAACCATCTACATTCAGAGATCCAGCTAAAAAATGCTTATGTTAAGATGGGTATTTTGGAACAAATCTTGTCTGTTAACCCTGCTCTTTTCCATGTTTCTAATGTGAATTACAGAGCAATAGATGTACAGCTTGCACACCTGAACGTATACTAAATAGTAATACATGTGAATGTGATTTTGGATATTATGAAACTGCTACCAAAGATTGCTAAACCTGTCAACATCCTTGTGCTTCATGTGTCTCTCTTCCAACATTTTGCTATAGTTGTGTTGTTGGATACTATTAACCAATAGGTGAATTATCATGTCTATCTTGTATTATTCCATGTGAGAATTGTGCTCCCAATGATGGTAGTAAATGTTTAACTTGTATTCCTTCTTATAATCGTGAAGTATAAAATTAAATCTGTGTTTGTAAAACATCTTACTATCAAAATAACGACACTTCTCCATGTTTACCTTGTGCTAATACATGTTATAATTGCGAAAATAATGGAGATGGCACTTAATGTACTCAATGTAAAACAGGGGATAATAGATATTTAAATTCAAGTAAATAATGTGTTTGTAATATTAATCACTTTGAATAAATCTCATCATCATAGTGTTTATTATGTATACCTCCTTGTTTATCTTGTATAATTTCTTAAACATCTCCACCAGCAGATGGTACTCAATGTCTTACTTGCTAAACAGGATTAAATAGAATATTTGATGATATAAATAATAAATGTCCTTGCAATGATGGATATTATGAGACTACTGGAATATTATTGTGTAGTTTGTGCAAATCTCCTTGTTTAGAATGCATAGATAATGGTACTGGATATGAGTGTACATCTTGTGTTATTGGTTCAAATCGTATAGTTATCTCCTAAATTTGTTAATGCATAGATGGATATTTTTAAATTGGTACAAATGTTATTTGTAGCCAATGTAATTACACTTGTTAAAAATGTTAGAATTTAGCAACAGAATGCCATCTCTGTGATCCTCTAAAACATCGTGTAGCTTCTGGTTATACTTGTATTTGTTAAGATACATATTATGATAATATGACAAATGATCAAGATTGTAAATCTTGTATAAGTCCATGTGAATAGTGCTACACTTATACAGATGGGACAAAATGTAAAACATGCTTACCTGGACTAAATAGACATTTGTATAATTATTAATGCATTTGTGATGATGGATATTTTGAAGATAATGGTATCTGCAAGATTTGTCATTTCACATGTTAAACTTGTAATAAATAATATTCATGTCTAACATGTGATACAACTAAATATGATTAAGTGACATTTAGAAATGGTTTGGCTTGTGTTTGTAAATAAGGATTTGAAATGAATTAATTAGGATAATGTGTTTAATAATGTCCTATAGATTGTGTTACTTGTAATTTAAACGCCTGTTTAACTTGTAATAGTAACAGAGTTTTATTAAATGGAAGATGTGTTTGTGCTTTACTTGATAATACACACAATTGTAGATCTTCTTGCTAAGACATTAACTTTGGCAAATTAGCTTCTTCTATATCATCTTTAAGTTCCAATAATTTAATCGATTGGCTAAATACAAATTCACTATCTCCTGCTACTGTAGTAATGGATACTACTATTGATTCCTCTATTTCCTGTTCCCTTTAAAGTTCTTTATAATAAGGCATAATTTCAACTGATAAAAATAATTATTAATTATTACTGTTTAAATCAGATCGAATTCAAATTGAACAAAGTCCTTTCGGTGATTAAGCCTCTTATTTCCATTTTATTAAAGATGATGTTAGATATTTACTCTTTTAAAAAGATGCTACCATTTTAAATTTAAGAATGACATACTAATTTGCTACAATTGCAAATAATGAAAATATTCAAAGTAATGCTGTACCTAAATCAACTCTAAATTAATAAATAATAACATTCAATATAGATAATTCATATACTGTTGTATTAGTATTTACTTACAATATTAACAATCCTCCAACAATTTCAAGTTCTATTATAAGTACAATATATTAATTAAATATTGAATTCAGTTCTGCTTAATAAGTAATTTTATTAACAGAATTTTATGTTAGTAGTACAACTTTTAATGCTGCTACAAATTCATAAATAATAACTATATCAAATTATATTGGTCAATTATATTGGTAAGGTAGAGCATTTGAATGCATGCCATATCTTAAAAATGCTAAATAAACATTTTTGGAAAATCATCAATTTTTACTTGAAGCTATACCAACTAATTTATTACCATTAAAAGTGACTGATGGATCCAATTATATTGCTACAGCATTCTCTTCTAATAAATTCACTGCAAATAGTGCATTAATATAATTAAATAATGTAGATATCAATTATTAAACAGCTTCAATATAATATGATAGTAATGGATTTTCATATTTTACTGTTTAATTTCCAGAAATATTAGTATTTGGATTATAGATGTTAACATAATTTACATTCAATCAATTCACTATTTAACATTTTATTACGAGTGGATATTAAATTAATAATTAATAACTTACTTATACAAGTAATTATGGTTAATTTATTGGATATATGGTAGATATTTATGGTACAACATCTGTTAAGACTTTAATATTTGGTTATAATTAAGGACATACATTCAATGTAGTTTAAAATGCTAATAATGTTTTGATAACTGTGAGTGGAGCTAATGTATAATAAATTAATTTTGCAATTATGGCCTTTGATGATACAATAATAAATAATTCATATCAAACCATTTTTGAATAATACATTTAATTGTTAATATTATCAATTGAATTATCTACTAGAACACCTTTACGATTTATCAATCAATATTGGAAGTTGTATCCTATATCAATTACTGGGACATTTGAAGTATTAACTGAATAAATAGGAGGTTATTATATAAATACAGGAACAAATGCAATAAATAGTAAATATCCTTTTGATGTTTCACATAAAATTAACACAAATCTCAAATAAAATATTATTTATACTAATGGATATTTAGTAAATGGAGATTCTGCCTTTGGTAAATTAACTAAATACTTTACATAAGCTAATGATAAATTTATTTTAGGAGCATAATTAAATAATATTCAATACATATCAATTTCAATAACTTCAACAGATACATTTGTGTCTTGTTCATAATCAGAATATATATATAATGAGATCTATGCATATATAAGCTAGTGTAAGAGGACTGAATTTTAAATATATTAAATATTTATCATTAATTTGAATGAATATGATGGCTCTATTGTATTATCATAAAGCAGCACTGAAGTGAAGATAGCCAATATTTAAAAAGTCAGATAATTGTATTATTTAATGGTAGTATCTAAAAGTTCTAATAATTTGAATACTAATGCAATAATATAGGATATCTATTAAGGAATCTTAAAATCGACTGGATTTTTTGGCTTTGATTTTCAGTGTTTGACTTACAATGATGATCTATAATGTGATACATATAGAAATGGATATAAGACATCTATGAGCAATGAATTTGATGCATCATAAAATTTAGTTACTGATGTTTAAAATATGAACGGAAAGAAGTGTAATTACTTTAATTTTAATAATGCTGTTACTATACTCAAAAATAATAAAAATAATTTGAATACTATAATAACTGGTCAAATTATAAATTCTGTATAGCCTACAGTGAAGGATTACTATTTTTAATNTAGATATCAATTATTAAACAGCTTCAATATAATATGATAGTAATGGATTTTCATATTTTACTGTTTAATTTCCAGAAATATTAGTATTTGGATTATAGATGTTAACATAATTTACATTCAATCAATTCACTATTTAACATTTTATTACGAGTGGATATTAAATTAATAATTAATAACTTACTTATACAAGTAATTATGGTTAATTTATTGGATATATGGTAGATATTTATGGTACAACATCTGTTAAGACTTTAATATTTGGTTATAATTAAGGACATACATTCAATGTAGTTTAAAATGCTAATAATGTTTTGATAACTGTGAGTGGAGCTAATGTATAATAAATTAATTTTGCAATTATGGCCTTTGATGATACAATAATAAATAATTCATATCAAACCATTTTTGAATAATACATTTAATTGTTAATATTATCAATTGAATTATCTACTAGAACACCTTTACGATTTATCAATCAATATTGGAAGTTGTATCCTATATCAATTACTGGGACATTTGAAGTATTAACTGAATAAATAGGAGGTTATTATATAAATACAGGAACAAATGCAATAAATAGTAAATATCCTTTTGATGTTTCACATAAAATTAACACAAATCTCAAATAAAATATTATTTATACTAATGGATATTTAGTAAATGGAGATTCTGCCTTTGGTAAATTAACTAAATACTTTACATAAGCTAATGATAAATTTATTTTAGGAGCATAATTAAATAATATTCAATACATATCAATTTCAATAACTTCAACAGATACATTTGTGTCTTGTTCATAATCAGAATATATATATAATGAGATCTATGCATATATAAGCTAGTGTAAGAGGACTGAATTTTAAATATATTAAATATTTATCATTAATTTGAATGAATATGATGGCTCTATTGTATTATCATAAAGCAGCACTGAAGTGAAGATAGCCAATATTTAAAAAGTCAGATAATTGTATTATTTAATGGTAGTATCTAAAAGTTCTAATAATTTGAATACTAATGCAATAATATAGGATATCTATTAAGGAATCTTAAAATCGACTGGATTTTTTGGCTTTGATTTTCAGTGTTTGACTTACAATGATGATCTATAATGTGATACATATAGAAATGGATATAAGACATCTATGAGCAATGAATTTGATGCATCATAAAATTTAGTTACTGATGTTTAAAATATGAACGGAAAGAAGTGTAATTACTTTAATTTTAATAATGCTGTTACTATACTCAAAAATAATAAAAATAATTTGAATACTATAATAACTGGTCAAATTATAAATTCTGTATAGCCTACAGTGAAGGATTACTATTTTTAATATGATGCTTTAGAAATTGGAAGATTGACATCTTCAGCATAACCAAATGAATATTTATTTGCCCCAAAAGCTGGATAACAAGAAGTTTAAATGATAACACCTACATTTTTTGGTGCTTAATCATAAATTTACTAATATATTAAGAATATGTTATCAGTAACTTTAATTGAAACAAATATTGATGAGATTATTATTGATAATAAGCTTGCTACTAATAATCGTGGGTAGATGAAGACTATTTCCTACTATTTAAGTAATTACGGTATAGTATATAATTCTATCTGTGTTACAACATACGACACACAGATTTTCCCTAATACTTATGAATGCTTTCTTCGACCTTTGAATTCAGAATTTGATGCAATTGATATGACTTTGACTGCTCCTCTCTAAAATCTAAAATACAAGATAAATTAAAAAAATAACATTATGTTAATATATATGCTTTTAGCTGATTTTGGAGAGATACCTACTACATAAAATAAAATTTAATCATTTAGTCAGTAGATTTATGAATAAATATTGAATTCAGTATAAAATGATCAATGTAAATGTTGGGGTAGATATAGATAAAAGGAAAATAATTGTAGATGCTAAGATGGATATTATCCACCAGCAGATACTGTATTTGGATTACTTGATTGCTAACCTTGTGATTACAAATGTCTAACATGTTAATTTACTAAAACATAATGTATAAGTTGCCCATTGAATTCAAATAGAGTCTTAGACTTGGTTTCTTATACTTGTGAATGCAAGAAAGGTTATTTTGAATTAGGAGTTATCTTATGTAGTTTATGTCACTATTCTTGTGGAAAATGTAATACATTAGCTGAAAAATGTACTGAATGTGACATTCTACATCATAGGACTTGGGATAATGTTAATTTTCTATGTTATTGTAATGATGGATATTATGATGATGGAAGTAATTAAATTTGTGCAAAATGTGATCATAGTTGTAGTAAATGTAATTAAGCAGGTAAGATCTGTTAAGCTTGTGTTCTATCTGTATTTAGAACTCAATAGGCAGATAATACATGTCCATGTGATGCTGGATATTATGATGATGGTGCTAATTCATTATGTTAACCTTGTGATTATACTTGTTTTACATGTGTAGATACTCCAACTAAATGCACTGATTGCAAAGTTAATTCACATAGAACATTGTCTAATAATGAGTGTATTTGTGATACTCATTATTATCATGTAAATCTACTTTGGGATTGTTAACAATGTTCAATTTATTGTTAAAATTGTACTGGGCCTACAAGAACAGAGTGCAATGATTGCTAAGCTATTTAGAATAGAGAATTAATTGTTACAAGTTGTGAGTGTTTAGCTGGATATTTTAAAGATTCTTTAGATTCTACCATATGCCCATAATGCGATTATCAATGTAAAACTTGCAAGGTGATGAGCAATTAATGTTAATCTTGTGAACCAACATATAATAGATTATTTGATTCTTTTAATAAGAAATGTTATTGCAAAGATGGATATTTTGATGATGGTACAAATGCATAATGTTAAACATGTTCATACAGATGCAGAACTTGTGTTGGTAATTTAGATAAATGTTTGAGTTGTCCATTAAATACTAATAGAAAATATGATTCTACAAAAAATACTTGTAAGTGTTAGTCATCGTTTTCTGATATTGGTGTTCCTGTTTGTATGAAATGTCATGCAAGTTGTTAAGAGTGTTAAACTTTAGCCACATTTTGTCTTCAATGCAACACAAATAAAACATTTAGAATAGACAACAGCAGCATTAATAACACTTGTCCTTGTCAAGATGGTTATTATGATGATGGAATGAATACTGTATGTAAATTATGCCATCCTTAATGTGATACTTGCTCTCAATTTTAAGTATGCACTTCATGTAATGTAACATATGGACGAGTGGATAAAAGTGTTATAGATAATACATGTCCATGTAATGATGGATTCTATGATGACAATCTTAATAAATAATGTTAGACTTGCCATTATACTTGCAAGACTTGCATAGAGAAAAACACAAAATGTGTTACATGTAATACTATTGGAACATAGAGATAAAATGCCACAGATTCATGTCCTTGTAATGTAGGATATTATGATAATGGCAATTTGATATGTGAGATTTGTCATTATAAATGTGCAACTTGTTCATAATAAAGTACATATTGTACTTCTTGTCCTTTAAGTAGATAAGGTTCAAATTGTGATTGTAAAATTGGATATATAGAAAATGGAGTTAAAGAATGTACAGCCTGTTATTTTAAATGTGGACTTTGTACACTTAGTGATTTGAATACTTGTTTAGCTTGTAATTTAAATCGAATCAATTTACCTATTTGCGATTGTGATTCTGGTTATTATGAATTAAATAATGAATGCTTACCTTGTCCTAATAAATGCTTATCATGTGATTCCACAAAAACTTGTTAACTTTGCAAAGGGGATAGACTTAATAATCCAGTTTGTTATTGTCCAGATGGTTATTATGAAGATGAGATATCTATTAATTGTAAAGTCTGTTTTGGAAATTGCTCTACATGCAACAAAGATAGTTGTCTAACATGTAAAGGAAATAGAATTTTAGAGCCTTTATAATGTTCATGTCCTCAAAATTCAATAAGTCATATAGAAACACCTTTTTGTTCAGATTGTAATGTTGCTGTAATCTCTGCTTAATTTAGCAGTGATTTAAGTATAATTTATTTTACATTTCCATTCAATGTACAATTTGTATCAATTAAGAAAGTCACACCTTATTCAGCTTGCTCCTAAATATTTCAGCCAAGTACATTTTCAACATTAGGTCCTTCTCCTTTATGTTCAATAATTTAAGAAAACATTTTAATAGTAGAATTATCTGAACAAAGTAGTATAACTATAAGCACAACGATATAATTTAACACTGATATATTATTAAAAACAGGATGCAGCTCTGCGATAGCTTCTTTTATTTTGATTAATTTCTCTTACAATCCTGTGAAAATGGATCCTGTATTTGAATTAACAACCTATAGTGATCCAATTACTCTTTGTTAAGATATACCAATCAATATAATCAATAAATTTGTTGATGGAAGGAGAAATTTCACAGAAATAGCTTGGAGTATTGTTAAAATGTATCCATAAACATCATCTGTATCTTAATATTTAACAGGTCTTTTTGCAGAAGCTAATGCAAATAATTATTAATCTATTACAATAGCTTCTCTCTCTTTAAGTGAATATGGCATATATGTAATTCAACTAAAGGCTAAAAATTTTAGAGATTAAGTATATACTGCACAAACAACAATCTAAACAGAATCATTTGAATCACCAATCATCAAAATTGATCCAGAATAATAATATATATTTGGTAGATGGGAAGATTTATCATTCACAGTTACCCTTAAACATGTATCATGTTATACTAACTCTGTTATTGAAATTTTTGATGCAATAAGAGTTAATTGGACAGAAATAGCTAAGACTCCCCAAGATACTCCAAGTGTGCTTAAAGAATCTGTAATCTCTGAAACTGATGGTATGACATTTCTGAGCACTTTAAGAATACCAGCCTATACAGCAGCAATTAGTTCTACTTATACAATTTAAGTTACAGCATCACTTACTAATAAACCTATCAAGACATCAATATAATTTACAATAACAATAATTAGTAGTCCTATGTAGGCTTACATTTAAGGTGGAACAAGAACTTAATCTTTTAATGATTATACAATTCTGAATGGGTTCTGTAGGGATCCTGATCTAGATTATCCATGGAACAAAGATCCTGATATAACATTTAATTGGAGATGTATAAATCTAGCCACTAGTGAAAGTTGCACAGATTCAAATAAAGAACCCTTAGAATTAAATGTAACTGATTCTACATAGACATTTAAACCTAGGGTCTTAGATCCCTATTAACCACTATAATTTGTTATGAGAAATACTAAAAAGTCAACTATTTTAATTACGTAAATTATTTTGTTGGTTATTGAAAATGATTTACCTAATATTTAAGTAAGTTACCCATCAGGATATGATAGTAGATAAATATTATTACATGAGGAACTTAATTTTACTTTAGCAACAACTGTTGATCCTGATTCCTTAAAGTATTTTTGTTAAATTATATACAATTATAATATTGTGGCATCATTTACATTTAAGTTTTTATAAGTTAAGTTCCGTATTTGGGACTATTGGGAAGATACTGATCAATCAATAAATGGAATCTAAATTAAAATGGCTGCTAAAGATATTTATCATTATATGCCATCAACTTCATCTGTTAATTTATTATTGAATATACCACCCAGTAATTGTAAATTTACTATAATTCCATCTACTGGGACATCTATAACTGATCTATTTGTTTTGTCAGTTACCAATTGTAATGATGTTTAGCTTCCTTTATAATATCAATTTCATATTTATTCAAGTCAAAAAACTATGGATAATGATAATTTGATAGGAGAAACAATAAATAAAAAGTCTATAACAGATAAATAATCAAGTCCTTAATTATAATTAGTATTACCAACTCCTATAAATCCTGATAATAGTATTGCTTATGAATTAGTACTTGTTGCTAGTATTTTTGATAATAATAATGGAATGAAGAATCTTACAAAAACAGTTAAAATTAAAAGTATTTATTAAAAAGTAGAAACATCAGATTTTTAATCTATTTTATTATAAATTAGAAGAGCACTTAAATTAAGTGATACAATAGATGAATCATCTCTTCCTTCTTTATTTATTGGAAGTTAAGAATTATCAACTTTATATAATTAATTATAACCAGAAAAAAAAGCATAAATGAAAAGTATTCTTAAAGATATTTATAATATTTTATAATCATTTTAAGGTAAAATGACAAGTAAAGTTTTAGAAGAATCACTTTTATCATCTATAGCAGCTATTGGTAGAACTGGTATTAATTATGAAATGGATGATTCTGATGTTGTTGATTTCTATACAATTAAATAATAAATTAAGAAAACAGTTAAATAATTAAATAGATAAATAAATGAATTAGATTATTTTTTAAAATAAAAATCAAAATCAGGAGGATCAACATCAAAGTTTGAAGATGCAATAAAAGCATTAGATAATACTTTATTAAATAGTGGTTTTGTAACTGATACTATATTTAATGCAATTAAAAATAATTAATTTTAAGGAGCAGATGTTACAGATGCAGATGTTAATTTATTAAAAGAATAAATATAATAAATCAATAAATTAGTAGCAATAGCTACTCTAAAAAGAAGTTTAGCTAATGAAAAGCCTAGATAATATGCAGGTTAATAAATGGGTATGTAAGCATATAAATCTACACCTGCTTAAATAAACAAAATATTAAGTGGATCTATAACACCTAGATTTTTTGGAGGCAGCTCTTAGGATACGTCAACTAATGGTTTATAAGGAACTGGTAGTGATGATAATTTAAATTTAGAAGAAGAAGAAGATGAAATAAATTATGATGAATATCTTTCTATTTTAAATGGAACATATAATAAAAATGACACAAATAGTACAAATAGTACAACTAATACAAATAGTACAAATTCAGGAGGTTAAAGAAGACTTCTTTAATTTGTTGATTGGATTTAAAATAAAAATAATGTTCATTATTTAAGAAATTTATAATAAATAGATCCTGTTGCTGTTAAATAATATGAAGTTAGTATGTCTAATTTTGCAACAAGTCCTAATTTAAATGATCCTAAATTTTAAACTTAACTTAAAGTTAATTAAACAAATGAAGTTTCAAACACATCAAATATAACTCGTGATTAATCAATAGTTAGTAATTTTGGTACAATATAACCAAATATCACAATGACAGAAAGTGGTTAAAGTACAGAAATAAAAACACTTGATGGTCAAACCATTAAATTATCATTTCAAGCACCATAAAATGATAGTTCTAATTCAACTATGGAATGTTTATCTGAAGCAAAAGATACTTGGGAAACTGGTACATGTAAAATAAAGAAAGATGTAGATTCTAAAGGTAATATAGCATATGTATGTGATTGTGTTGTTGTTAATCCTACAACAGTCATAACAAAATTAGATAGTTTTATTTCAAACAAGCTAAGTTCAGTATTTAACGCTGACTCTTTTAACATCTTTTTACAAATTTAGTTTTGGAAGTATGCAATTTTCTATATAGCTATTGGATTTACAGGTGCTTATGTAGCACTTATGGTTATTGGATTAAGAAAGGATAATTAAGATTTTATAGAAGAAATTACTAAGGAATTAAATATTAACATTAATTAAAATCCTAATTTGCTCAATTTAAAGAAAGAAATTCATGATATAGTAATAGAAGAGAAAAGTATAGAAGATTCTACGGAGCATGAAAATGAAATAACTCCAGTTATTCAATCTGCCGAATATCCTAAACTAGCTTTACTATGTTTAAAAGCACCAATGAATGTATAATTGAAACAAGATGATAATGGGAAACTAATTGTTCCTGATGAAGAAAATACAGGTTTAAATCAACATGAAATTTATAGATTATAAGTCGAACGAAACAAAAATAAAATAAATATTAAATAAGTTCAAGATTAATTATAATAACATTAATTATATAATCCTACAACAAATAAATAATCAGGAAGAGCAACAGAATTATCTAAAGTAATAAAGAATGTATATACAATTCATGATTTAAAATATCAACATGGTTAATAAATAAAACTTAAACCATTAACTTTAAAAGTACTATGGGAAGGAATATTGGTAATATTTTATATATTAACTTTAGACTCTTCATAGAGTATTATAAATATTGATGTTATATGATGATATAATAAGTAGACCAGCTAGATTTGCTTTGATATATGCTAAAACTATTTTAGTATTAGCATTATCTGCATTATTTTCAGGTAATATGGGACCTGTTTATGGTACTCTTATATCAGTTGGAATTGGTTAAGTCATTAATGTTATTTTATCTATTATTACAGTTACAATGAAAGCATCACCAATTCTTAAATTTTTAGGTATTTTATTAACAATTGCAATCTCTGCTGTTTGTTGGTTTATTGTATTGATGCTTTCTGCAAGTATGGAAGAAATATAAGTATTTTTTATTATTAATATTATTTTAGGCAAATATGTGGGCAGTATAATTTGCATCAACTTAAGTTATTGATCTAATTATTGTAGAATTCCTTATTATTTCTATTAAACTTGCCATCTATCCTTGGGCAATTAAAGCTTTAAATAATCCTGAAGAAAGTGCCTCTAAAGTTTTAGCCAATTTAGTTTTTATCATTGTTGCCCAACCATAGATTTAGAAATTTTTTGAGGTGGAAGATAAACATGAAAATAATTTAGAAGCTTGAAATTTATATTCTTTTTTAAATTTATGAATTATTGAATAAAAAAGCATAAATAAATATTTATATTTAAGTAACTAAGTTCTATTTTAGTAGAGTATATTTTTATAATAATTTAAAACGAATTAGATATTTTTTAAACATTTTCTCTTAAGAAATGAGTAAACTTATTTAAACATACATTTCTGGTATCTTTATATGCCTATTTTATTTTTTACTTTACAAATATTTATGAATCATAAAATTAATTCTTGACTCATGTTCAACAACAGATAACTCAATATTAATTATACAGTTTTATTTCTTTTTATATAGAAAGAATTAAATCTTTATTAAAATATTTACATTTTAAAAATTTCATAAAGCCTAATCTCCTCATAGGAGTAAAGGTAATAGTCGACGATCCAGTATTTCAAGAGGATAATAATCTGACAGAAATGGCTAACAGAGCGGCTAATTGGTGGATTTCACTCCCTTATTGATTTAATAATGGTACATGATTTGCTGGCTATTGATTTCTTCAGACAAGCCTTTGGACTTAATGATTTATACCAAGAATCATGG